>OY856411.1:855899868-856442368 GCA_963693085.1 Alisma plantago-aquatica | reverse complement strand
TATAGTATGCATTCACTACAGAAAAAGACTGAATTAGCTACAAATTTAGTTCCAACATGTATTTTATATGTAGTAAGAAATTCTTTTCATTACACAAAAGATATATGTAATTGATATAATGTAGCTATTTTCAAAGCGTAAATCAAGTTTTCAGGCGCCATCTTGGATTCCAATTTTTTTAAATGATATAATGTAGCTATTTTCAAAGCGTAAATCAAGTTTTCACGTGCCATCTTGGATTCCAAAATTTCCCTCAAATTACCATTCCCTCCAATTTGCCAGACTTCCTGTCAACCACTCTAATTTTTCGTCCGCATACAACCACCTTCAGTCTGAGGGAAAGATGTAATACCCTACCCTCATTTCTCGTTTGACTCCTTCTACCCGTACCGAAGCGGCTGACATTTTCTGATAGTAATTTGTAATATGGAGATCCAATTAATAGATTGAGTTGAAATCATCCATTGTATCTGAGGCTCGTCTCCATCTCTTCTATAGCGTTTTGAACTCAGGAAACCAATTAAAAAGATCGTTTGGTATCTCATTTCATCAGGTTAGTTGTACGTGGGCAACTGACTAGCGGGGACGATTGTGATGATCCAACACTTAGGTCTCCACTGCAGGGTGGAGCGAGTAAACTTGGGGATAAGCACCAGCCAGGCTATGACATCCACCCCGACACCACCAAGCCGTCCTCATATCATGACTGTGAAACTCATTGCTGTCAACTGGGCTGACCTCCTCCACACAACCGCCACAACGACACCTCGAGCTGCTCTACCTCAGCAACAACTTGCAAATCCGCTACACCTACCGACTCCGCAGCTTTGAAGTTGGCTTCAGAGAGATCCAGAATATGCAATCTTTTCTGTATACAATTGGTTATTATTATGTTTTTAACATTATCGATCTTCCCTTTTTTGTAGTGGTGCTAAAGGACCCGCTTTTCTCACATACAACACCCAGAATTAGGAGTAATAGTTCTATGATATGTTCTGCCTGCCGCTGACATCTGTGATATTAAGGTTTGTGGTTTTCTGGTCATCTTGTTGTAAAATTCACCACTATTGTGATTTCAAGTTTTGAATGGACCCTTATATATATAGGAAGGGTTAGGGCTAGGGTTCCCAGTCGGTTCGGGATCTGTGTGGGAGTGGAAGGGATTGGAAGATCTTGATTTTTTTGCAAATTTTGATATACAAAATGGTTGGCTGGTAACCCATACGGTCGTTTGGTGTGCGAGCCATCTCACTCAGTGAGATAGTCATTTTGCAATTCCCCAATCGCATATGAATTTGACAATTCATTTCCAATTAATGCTAAACATTAATTCCTTATTCCAATTGAATTTGAATAATCAAAATGATCAAAATTTATCACAGATCAGGGAAATATACTAGAACCCTCTTTTGGCACAACTGAGGTTATCGATACACTAGGTGAACCAATCATCTCACTCATCCTGAGTCGATTGGTTCACCTAGTGAGCCGATCGGTTCACTCGATGAGCTGATTAGTTGGTACCTTAGTCATGTAGAATTTCAGCCAAAGAAATTCCAATCAGCTTGATGATCCAAATGGCCATCTCAACACTTGAGCTAATCATTTGGTACTCCAAACGGACGTATCACATAATGACAAGATCGACAGGGAGTGCAATCAGCTAATTTGTTACATTAATTGAGTACCTAAACACTTTAGTAATCAATCCAATCATTATTCAAGATTGAACTCCTCTTCTAGATGAGTTCCTTTGTGTGTGATCCTATAGGTCCCATATCAACTTGAATCTCCAAAACTAGCTTCTGACATCACAAGGAAGGAGAGGTGCCTAGTCGCACATCAGTGCTATGCAAGTGAATGGAAAGTTGCAAAACTATTTCAACCTACAATCTGTGTAAGGTGTTGTAGTATTTGTATAATCCCTTTATCTCTAATATCTGGAATGAACTCAAGGCATGGAAACATCAGCCTATAAATGTTGAATTCATGTTTCTTGAACCAAGAGCAGTCCGTCTGAGATATATGTGACATTAATATCATATATGGATTCACTTGTTCATGTACATGCCTTTCTTTGTCTTGCTTATCAAGTGGCCATGATATCATAAACCAGTAGGAGGCACAAATCCCATATCTACGACTCACGGTAAGTCCCCATGTGTCACAATCACCCAATCATCACCTTTATAACAACCCATGTTTTAGGACAACATTTGATGATGTCAAAGCACATCAAATGACATGTGATGAGTGTAATGATCTCAAATATAAGAATCAATCACCACTTTCACTATGAGAGATCACAATGATCACCAATTATGGTTTCCATATGTCACTCTCAAGGTGGGTTTTCCTGATACTTTGTTCTCTAACATGTATATGTGTGTTTGATTTGATATCTTGTATTATGACTAATTATGCTCTCTCATCAGCCATCCCACATTGTAGTCTTTAGTGTTACTGGTGTCTATCTACCTTCCATAGTAACATATGGCTAGGGACATAATAAGAATTTACCTGCTCTTAACATCCGTATGATCTCATTGTTCCAAGTCAGGTACTTGAAGACATACATCATTGAGTAATGTCATTATTTAGACATTCACTCTATCTCCTCATTATCTCATAACTAAGCAAAACATACCAAATTGGAAACCTTTATATTCTTTGTCAATAAGCATATGATTGGATCACTGGCATACCTTACCAATAGACTCCCACTTGCAGTTAGAGACAATCACCAACAAATCTCATTATCAGTGATGTAAACATATCTGTCATGTATCAATTGCACAACTGCTGATCCAGTGGGTTAGAAACTCTTTTCTATGGTTGATATATTGCATATTTCAATTATCCTCATTGTATGACATTTCATATGAGATGCAAATGTCGTAGTATGATCTTCGATACTTTTGCATAACCAATATCCCCATTGTTGGCATAATGTTTCTACTATGTCATCAATGGCTGGAACATCTATAAGTTCATTATATGAACTAGATTCATACATAACTCTTGTGTTAACAATACTAGGACATACGACTTCTTTTATAGAATTAATATCAATGGCTTATTGTTCAGGAATCTTTCCAACTCACAACTCTTTTCTCTTTAGTTATCTAACATATATTTTGTTGCGATCATTTTATGTCTTTTAGGAAGCTTGCATCAGTGTAACCCTTTACACTAAACTCTCCCTTGTTGTTATCAACCAATTAAATATCCTTCAGTACTTATCATGTAGTAATGGATGTTTATAATGACATTGTCCAATAACCTTTATCGGAACCACATCTTGTCATGTCCAGTACACAAAAGATACATGGGATGATCACGTCATATGACATTTATGACAGATCCAGTTGCTAGTGTATATGGCATCTTATTTATATCCATTCTTCATAAGAATCAAAATATTGGATTCTTGAGAAACTAATACCATTTCTATGGATAGATTCTCTCCCACGAAATTCTTCATCCTGAGCTCTTTCAATATTAGCCAATATGTATTCATTTTAGGTTATGGAATGTTCAAGAACTATGTCTATGGATCTTGATCCCAAAAATTTAGGATGTTTCACCTAATCCTTCACTGTTGAAGGTGTTTTCCTTGCCATGTCTCAATACTCATAGTTTGGGGTGTTATTTCTCATTACATGTGGAATATTTCTATATGATCCCACCAAATCTTTTGTAATCATAGATTTCATCTATTATATTTGACTGTAGTCAATCTCTATGAATTTCTGGTCAAATCAAATATTCCATATCTGCTATACTTGCTTTATGCTCTTTGTAGCTTACAAAATTTATTTGTGTTAATGGAGTCATAAAACCCTTCGGGTTCTGTTATGTGTACATCCTCTTAATCATTCCTATTAAAGAATGCAATTTTAACCTCCATGTGCCAAATCATCAAGTCTTAATAAGTTACAAAAGTAAGCAAGTCAATTGGTGAAGGGATTTCATCATGTTCAACACTTGAACTTCATTCAAAACTTCTGCGACCAATCTTATCCTTCATTTTATCCATGTTGGTTTTCCTCTGGAAAACCCAATTGCACCTTATGGATTTTACCCCATTAAGTTGTTCCACTAAGATCATATCTTGTGGGTCTCATGGATTCCATTCTAGACATAATAACTTTAAGGCATTACTTGGACTATGGTTCCTCAATAGTTCTTAGTTGATCGTTGACTCGTCATATGATCAACTTATAACCTATCTCAGTTTTAGGATTCACAATCTTCTAACTCTAGATATGTTCTACTAGAACCATGAGTCATGTGTTTCATATTGAACTTGAGATTCCACAATAATTTGTGATTCTCCAATGTTTAATTTATACCTCTTTTGGTTCAAATGTTACTTGTTGGTCTCAAACTTTTGGAGTTCTACTTTACTCCCACTGATTCTTTTCGAATTTAGTTACCCAAACAATAAAAAATTTGTTATTGGATTGAGATGATTAGTGTTTGACAAATTAACATTTATGTGATTACATCTTTTCAAGAGACTATTTTCTTGTATAAGTTTCAATCTTTAAGATAAATCAGGAGATTCCCATCCCATATCTCATATGTTATCTTATTAAACCATTTATATGGTAATTACATATAGTGCATAAACAATTATTTTTAAGGAATTGGAGGATTACATTAAATGATAATCACAACATGACCAATAATGTTGTGACACCTTCTTTGTGATACATCATTATGTTTCAGGTGGATTTGACTGTGATATACTATCATAGTCTATCCCGAAGGTGCTCAAACTATTTCTATGGAGTATTTCAACATTTGATCATATCAAAATATTTTAACACCTTTAAGGAAGTTCTATACTACATTCATGTAATCTACTTGAACACGTTAAGAGATTTTGTATTTTAATGCATGCATATCACTATATCATCAGTAAATACAATGAAGTACTTGTAATAGATTTTACCACTTATTCTATAAGATATTCATACATCATATGCATTAGTTCTAGTAGAATACTAGTTGTCCACTAAACTTAGTGAGAAATGGTATGTCATCTTACACATAAGACTTGCATGTCTCCTGTTGGTTCAATAACCAAAAAGTATGGATAATCATCAACATGTTCTAGAAATGCACTCATTTTATGTGTTCTTTAGATGATAAACGAATGGTTTGTTTGAGTTATCATATATAATCATTTTGGTATAAACATTCATCATAAAAGATCAATATCTGGTTTGGGTACTTCCATAGAAGATCATAATTTTGAAACATAAGCATTAACGACTCTTTATTGATAGTCATCCTTGTCTATACAAGATGCATAAAGAAATTTTTTTTATTATTGACATACATGAAATAGCAGTTCTATTAACTCTATTACATGCCCTTTGGGTTAAGATAAATTTAAATGTAGACTATTGATCCCACAACTCTTGCTATACCATGTCGATCTTTGTCCTTTCAGAAAGGCCCTTTTCTTCTTATCAGATCATGCACATCAATATGTCAGATCATTATCTAGTATCACATACCAAGATTAAGAAGTAATAAAATTTATATTATAATGTTTATACCTAAAGTGGAGGCTACAATGCTCTCCTTCTTCATCATTAATCCTATATCCAATGTGGGCATTTTCTTCTCCAATGTCCAGGCTGGTGACAATGGTGACAATGGCCTTTCTTGTTCACTCCTCCCTTTTCCACGAGATATGAATATTTGGGATTTTAGCTAGCTTTAGAACTCTTCATAGATTTGCCTTTACCTTTAGATTTTCCCTTTGTCTTGTTGATCATCATCACAAACTCAGGCTTGTCTTTCTTCATTTGTGTCATAGTTGTTCTCAACATGCCCAATAACTATATCTATGATTTGTCAAAGTGAGTCATGTTGTAGTTCATGACGAATTGGTTGTATGACTCTAGCAGGGACTACAAAATCACTTTAGTGGCCAACTCTTGGCTCAAGGGAAATCCCAGTCTTTCAAGGTTCTCCACATACCCAAGAATCTTGAACACATGAGGACCTACTGGATCTCCTTCTGTGATGATACACTTGAACAACACCTTTTAGACATTATATCTCTCTTGTCTTGCATGATCTTAGGACACGTTCTTGAGGTGTGTGACCATCTCAATAATATCCATGTACTCATCCTGCCTTTGCAGCTCATCATTCATGGAGCATAGCATCAAACATTTGACATCCACGACATCTTTAGTATGCTTCTTATAAGCATCCATGCCATCCCTTGGTGCATTAGGAAGAGGTTCATCTAGCTCTAGTGTCTCCGGGACATAGAGCTTGCACTCCTATGTGAGAACAATTCTCAGTGTCCTAAACTAGTTGTGGAAGTTGTTGCCATTTAGTTTGTCCTTCTCAAGGACCGATCACAAAGAAAAGTGATTGTTGTTTGATTCCATTTGATTCTACAAAATAATTTGTAACTTTTTTCAAAACTCATGATTTGATTTGGGCGATAGTAATTAGGCCTTTAATTAATTATCGTTCTAACTATTTTGTTCAATTGATAAACCTCAAGTATCAATTTGAAAAAAAACTATAGCAAACAGTTTTTCTAATGAAATAAGATCCAAGATTATTCAACTATGACCTCACCAATATCAGCATACATAGTCAATTATCTAGGTAGACAACTTGCCCATTGCATCATATGCAATTCTTGGATAGACGATATGCACAACTCTTTTCCATAATCATCTGTATGCTTCTTGGCTTAGACGTTCTAAGAATAACCAGTAAAGCCTGACCCAATAGCCAATATGATAATAATGCACCATGCTTTGGCAGAACCTACATTACTACCATCACACTTCCACGAGGTAAATGACTCACCACTCTTTGGAATAACCTAAACTTTGTTGAACAAGATTTTCATGTGTAATGCTATTCAAAAACATCTTAGACTTAATACTTTTTTGAGGGATTTTATATATATCATGTATATACATTTTTTGCATCCAATTACCACATATATAGTACGTATCATATACATGCTATATCCAAGAACGTAAACATGTAATATAAAACAAAATTCGATGGTTATGTCCATCTCAACTGTATTTCCTTGGAGCCACAAGAAATTACTATAACCTCAGTTAATATCACATCACATGCATGAACCTAATGTTGGTGTATATCCATGCTTGCCAATCTAGGTAGATCAGTTCAACCCCTGAACCTATCATCTCACCTCTTGCCCGGTCGGTTGGTCGTCATGAATGGTTGTCTGACCTCCTGTCCAACCAATGTTTGGACTCCTTCCAAATGCCTGATTGGGTCCACCATGCAACCTTCTATCTCCATTTTTCTATCCTCCATGGTCCTGTAGATGGTTGGCTTGTCTCATAAACTGGTCGTCTCATCTGGCGATGATCATCTTCTTCATCGTTGCAAGAAAGAAAACTATACTATTTTCATGAACTTATTACATGGTAGAGAGAAACCTTGAGTTATATTCGAGGGAGCAAAGGTTGGAAATAATTAACAATATATAGACTGAGATAAAAGGAATGAATCCAAACCATCCAACCACACACATATATTGGGTTATTGGCTATAACCATGCCACACAACCACCATCAAAACCACTTTAAGGACGATGTGTGTAAATTACGTATATACCTTATCATATATATATATATATATATATATATATATATATATATATATATATATATATATATATATATATATTAGTTTGGTATTATGTTGTCTTTGATTGGATACACAAATGAGACAGTTGAAATATTCACATCATATGAAATAAATAAACAAAATAACTAAAAATCAGATCATATTGATCATCCCAAATCATAGTAAATTGATGTGACTCTGATACCACTATTGGGAAATACAGGCATAGAGTGTAGGAGTCAAAACAATTTTTTTATCTATTTGTATTTCCCATAAAGCAAGATTGTGTCAATGACTTTGAAATAGGAAAGATAGTTTACTAAATTTATACTTGGTCCTGGAGCAAGTCCAATGAAAACAACTCAATGAAGTGCAATTGTCTTCTAGTTGCTCTTGGATAGCTATGTAACTCCTTGTCTTTACCATAGATGATAGACATGACAACTTCTGTAGCTGCTCATGTGCTCTCACCATGGACTGCAAATTGACTTTTCCCTCATAGTAGAAAACAAAGGACTCATTTCTCTAGAGTAGTTCACACGGACCAACTAGAACTCATGTCATTTAACTAGAAAAGATAAGAAGGAGTTGTCCCTCCCGTTGACATACTAGTCACCAACTTGCTCTCCCACAAGAGTGATCCTCAATGGTTCTCTTCCTTGCTATCCCCCCTAGTCAGGTAAGCCTTTCTTGGGCTCCCTTGGTTACCACAACCAGAGAGGACAACAATTGTCAGAGCAACTCATTCTCATTGTATGTGTTATGCTCTGGGAAACCCCGTATACCACTCCATTTATAGGCGGGGCTAGGATCGGGGTTTCCAGTCAGTTTAGGATCTATATGGGAGTTGAAGGGACCAGAAGATCTCAAATTTTTGGAACCTACAAGACACAAAATAGTCATATGGTAACCCACATGGTCATCTAGTAAGAAATATGATCATCTTGCTAAGCGAGACGATCATTTTGTAGTTTCCCAATCTCATATAAATTTGGAAATTCGTTTCCAATCAATGCTAAATATTAATTCAATTTATAATAGTATTTGAGAAATCAAAAGGATCAAACTTTCTCACGAATTTGGAAAAGCTACTAGAACATCCTTTCAGCCCAACCGAGCCAATTGGTACACCAGGTGAACATGTCATCTTGCTTATCTTGAGCCGATCGGTTCTCCCAGTGAGTCAATCAATTGGTGCCTTACTAGTGTATAATTTTAGCCAAGTCAATTACAATCAGCTTGACGATCCAAACGGCCATATCAACACTTGAGTCGGTCAATCAGTTGGCATGTCACACAATGAGATGATCGAGTGGCAGTGTAATAAGTTGATCAGTTTTGTGAATTGAGTATCTAACCACTTCAATAATCAATGCAATAATCATTCAAGATTATACCCCATGTCTAGATGAGTTCTTTTTTGTGTGACCCTATAAGTCCCATATCATGTTGGTAATAAATATCCATGACTAGGTTATGACACTACAAGAAAGGAGAGATGCCTAGTCGCAAATCACTGCTACCCAAGTAAATAGAAAGTTAGAGAACAACTTCAACCTATATATTTGTAAGGTGTTGTCATGATTGTATAATCCCTTTATCTCTGATATCAGAAATAAAATCTAGGCATGGAAATGTCACCTTGTCAATGTTCAATCCATGTTTCTTAAACCAAGAGTAGATTGTCTAAGATATGTGTCCTCAACATCATATATCGGTTCACATGTGCATGTGCATGCCTTTCTAAGTCTTGCTTATCATGTGGCCAAGATATCATACTCCAGTAGGAGGGAAAAATCCCATATCTACCACTCACAGTAAGTCCCCAGATGCCACAGTCACCCTATCATCACCTTTATAACAACCCATGTTTTAGGACTACAGTTGATGATGTCAAATCATACCAAATGATATGTGATGAGTGTAGTGATCTCAGGTCTAAGAATCACAATCACCACCTTCACTATGAGAAATGACTATGACGACCAATTATGGTTTCCATTTGTCACTCTCAATGTGGGTTTGTCATATACTCTATTCTCTAACTCATATCTATGTGTTATGTTTGATATCCCTTATCATGACTAATGAGACTGTGTCATCAAACAACCCACACTCTAGTCTTTAATGTTTCTAGTGTCTATCTACCTTCCACAGTAACAACTGAATAAAGACGTAATAAGAATGTACCTACTCTTAAAATCCATATGATCTCATTCTTCCATGTCACGTACTAGAGACATACAACATTGAGTGATGTCATTCTTTAAATATTCACTTTGTCTTCTCATTATCTCATAACTGGGTTAAACATGCTGAATCAGAAGCTTATATTATATATATATATATATATATATATATATATATATATATATATATATTGATAACATCCTTTATATGACTTGTTAATCATTATATGATTGGCTCTACAGGCATACCTTACCAACAAAAGGTTCATCCACAGTGATTGATGTCAGCCACATCAAAGACTTTTTGTACTTGAAAGGCCAGTGCAAATGGATTATCAATTAAGACAAGGATGTTTAAATTTTACCATTGCAAATTCATTTTCATATTTTCTTACACCCTTGTTTGCTTTGACCCAATCACATTTGAACAATACAACTTTCATTTTCTAGTATTAACTAATCTCAGAAATCTCTCTTAGTACCCCATAATATTGGACTAGGCCCATTTTAGGATTTTTGTCTATGGAAATGAAAAAACTTCATATCTACACATTCACCATTATCCCACTATTTTTAGTTTTCTTTCCATGTTCCCACTCCTTTGTTCAAATTCTATATTCATTTGTTACATATCTAGTGTATTTCTTTGCCATATTTTGTGAACCTCGAGCTAGAGTTAGTAGGTTTGATGACACATTTTCTGACTTAGCCTTCTATTTGATCTATATACATTATGAATTGAGGTATTAATATAACATTCTAATTGTGTTACATGAAATTAATTTGATTTTGACTTACATGCATCTTAAACCAATCACTAAAAGTATTATTGATTTCCCATTGTCTTGCATGCGGATTCATTTTCGTCACGTGGCAAATGTGCTCCTTGATAACATATACATAAGTCAAGTGTACATACATCTAATGGTGAACATGAATATTTCTTAGTAATGTAATGAAATAACTCCATGACTAATTCAGTTGCAACACAATTGGATAAAATATGTTGATGTGTAGTTTTTAGGATCACATCCTCAATACAAATAGGTGTCTTCTTTCCTATTTGATGCCCTTTGTGTGAAAATATAGACCACTCATCACCGGTGATGATATCTTCATCTTCAACATCATTTCTAGATAATTTTTTGAACCTTGTTTCAACCCCAAAGAAATACCTCGAACAAAATTTTAAGCATTCATCTTACATGTAACATGCTTCTATGGAAACTTTTGGAGCTTCTTTATTCCATGTGTATTCTTTCAAAGTATTTAACTATCTATAATGATATATAAAAGCTTTTTAAAATTACAAAATATATTTGATAAAATTTTATAAAACCAAATTGTAAACACATACTACCTTTCCAATGGATACATCCAACGATAAAATCGTGGTCTAGTTATCTTATCTTCTTGTCAAAAATGGATGACCTTGTGCTCCATATAGTCAAAAAATGACAGTGGGAAACTATTCTCCATGTTGCACAAAGTCACTATAGTTCTAGATTATAACTTCTCAAAAGTATACAAAATTATCTCTTTTGAGAATATGTCATTAAAAAACCTAGACAACTCAGTTAGCATAGCTATAACATTTTTGCTCAGTAACACAACTTGTAAAGTCAATGGCAAAAATTGTTGCATTAATATATGATAGTCGTGACTCATTAATGCCAATAATTTTCTTTCCTTGATGCATGAATTTTGAGATATATTAGAGGAATAACCATTTAAAACCCGTACAAACTTCAAAAACTTACATAATAATTCTTTTTCCTGCCTTTTCAAAGTAAAACATGAAGCTAGAATATTATTTTTTTTCCATTCTTCATAATTTGATATCTCAAACTTATTTTCATATCTAAAAGGTCATAATGAGGATTTTCATTATCCTTTGACTTTTCCATCCCAAGAAACGTATGAATCAAACACTCAAATACATTCTTTTCAATATGCATTAAATGAAGATTATGACAAATGCGATTATGCTTCTAGTGTAGAAACTCAAAGAAAATGCTTTGTTTTTTCCAACTGTAAGGCAGATTGTTTTCATATCTGGTTTGAACTAAATATTGACTTCCAGACAACATCTTTGAAGCAATTATTAATTCTTCTTTTCCATCAAATGATGCATGATCTCTATGGAATTTATGATCCATTTGGCAGAACCTCCTATGGCCCATGAAACATTGTTTCCTACTATGTGCTAGTCTAAGAGACCACATGTCCATATTACAAATAGAACATGCATAATACCCACTAGTTTGTCAACTAGATAAATAACCATAGGCACATAAGTCATTTATTGTCCATCCTAAGGCGACACACAACTAGAATACAACTTTATGATCAACATTATAGGTATCAACACCAGCTTCCCACAATTCTATCAACTCTTCAATCAGATGTTATATGTAGACATCTATCTTTGTTCCTAGTTGAGTTGGACTGGTAATATCATAGAAAGGACAAAATTAGATGTCTTCATGCATAACCATGGAGGCAGATTGTACAAAATCAATGTGACTAGACAAATGGATTAAATCTGTCTGATACCAAACCAAGATGCACTTTACAAGAGTCAAATGCAAAATCAACATACATGTTATCAAATGTCTTCCATGCGGGTGAATCAGTTGAATGTATTAAAAATCCATCTTTGATGTGACTTTCATCATGCAATGCATTAATGGTGAAACTCTAGAGGATCTAAGCAATCTCTTAAACTTGGGAGTCAAGGGAAAGTAGCACATAATTTTATAAGGAACACTTTTCTTTTTCATACCCAAACTTTATGTTGCTTCTTCATCGCTTCCAATTTCTCTATATCTAAAATCCTTGTGATAAAGAATGCAATCCTTTATTCATCAATCAATTTTCTCATAGTCAAGTCCAATGTCTCTAATTATATTTCTTAGTTCATAGTATGAGCTAGGGAATGTCTCACCCTCGGGAACCAACTCCTTTAAAAGTTTGAGCAGCTCAATGAATGATTTGTTACTCTAATGATTGCTACATTTTATATTGAACAACCTTACAATGGTTTTCAACTTAGAATACTTCTTATTTCTAGGATATAACTCTTGTGAAACAATCTCTAACCATTTGTAGAATTTCTCAGCTTCTTCATCATCAACAAATACAAACCCATCATCGTCTTCATCATTGTTGTCCATAGTTTTTCTACAATTTTTGACTCCATATGAATCGTGCAACATGTATCTCATATCATCAAACGCCATGTGTTCTTTCATAGAACAATCTTCTTTAGCATCAAAAGAAGTCTCACTGTGAAAAATCCAATCAGTATGGTTATTGAAAAAACCATTCCATAACAAGTGCTTAGTTGTCACTTGGCGATTCTGTCTTTGTGTATTTCGACACTTTTTGCATGGGCATAAGATAGTCTTAAATAAGTATACAAATAAGTATACATAAGTAAACATAGAAAAAAGTATAAATAAGTATAAATTTAATATAATATATAGATACAAAGTTAGACATTCTTGAAAGTAATTTTGAGCATGATATGAAATTTCTAACAAATATTTATAATGTTTAATGAAAAATATTATAGTTTAGTCCAGTGTGTGGTGTGGCATAAATCAGGAGGTGGAAAAAATCACAGTACATATTACAAGTTTAACTAGGTTCCATGTTTTTTCTTGTGTCCAAATATAAGCCAAGAACCCCAGTTTCCATCCTCAAATACAACTAATATATGATCACTTCCTCAATAGAGGTAGAGACTGATTAAATACCTTTACTTTTATTTTAACATACAAAATTTAGGATTACTAGATTTCACTTCATGTGGGTAAAAATTTTAACTAATTAAATAGATGTGTGTGCACATAATATGTAACAATATATACATTATAAGTTAGCATTGACCCATAGAAACCAACCTATGTGGTAAATGAAGTAACATGGTAATGTATGTGGCATCTTTAGTACAAGATACATGTAGGAGTCACATTTGCATCATTTTGAGACTTTGGAAAAAATATCTCATTATTAGTTATCATTTATGGCAAGAAAATGGTAGTTATTTTAATACATACCTATAGTAAAAAGTTCATCAACAACCCATTTGCATCATTTCAGTGACAAAAATAACTTGTGATATAATTTTACCATATCTAGTTAAAATTACACCTGAACGAGGTTCTCTTGATAACACACTTCTAAAGCTTACATATGGGATAAAGTTTGTACAATAATACTTCTAGTAGATTCATATTTTTAAATAAATTAGAAAAAGAACATACTCAATATAATACTATATGTAGAAGCTTAATCTAGTAGAATTTTCTTAAATCCAAATAACCAAAATTAGTTGCCACCAAGTTATTAATTGGGGTCATGAATTTTTCATAACTTAGGATGGACTAACTCCACTAAAGGTATATTGAAATAAAGAAGAAGGAAATGAGTAGATGGCTTCCATTAAGTCTAAGAGAAAATTGTAACAGAATACACATATCTATTAACTTATATATAGTACAAAAAGTTGATCTAATTATCCCTATCCTAACAATTACTAGTTGATTTTCATTTCCCCAAAATTATTTTCAACATTACTTTTCCATACCAACCAAAATTTAATCATGTTGTTTAACTATTGAATAAGATTCTAACCATATTTCTAAATAATAGATATATGTCTAGAAGTCCAAAGACAAGAATGCTTACTCTACCCATGTGTAGTTTACTGAAAACTTACTAATCAATGCTATGTCATAGGTCAAGGATATCACTATTTAACTAGAAACTTGAAGGAGGGATTAAAAAATCTGAATGGAAAATCGAGTGTCATGGTCATGTTCTAGATTTGTCATATGTTTTGTTGAGAATGATCTCTCAATAAAATAAGAATGAATGGCACACAAAGGTATACATGACATTTAGGTGACAAGGTAAACAGAAGTATCATACATTACAGAAAGTCATGTATGTACATGTTTCCCATGTTTTAATCCAACAAGATTTAGTAATATTTAATAAACAACATAGAAAAGGTCATTTATTGCAAAAACATTGTGTCAAGGTTATGCATTGTTCCTATCCACCTCTGCACAAGGATTGTGCCTCCATATTACAACATGAATGAAGTAGGTAATTGTCATGAGCTTTATTAGGACTTATATATATGTAGTTGTAACTAAGTTTGCACATGGAGTTGGTGCCAAAGTGACCATGCCACAACCACCCACTACAAAGCATATTCAACAGAGCCAAAGAAATGTCTCATGCACAGTTTTGGGATGTAAACTTGTAATGGATGGGCTGAAAAAATGGATGAGTTCCAATACAACCTATTGGTAGATTCATTGTACTAGACATGGTTTAGAGAAACTAATGTTGGAGATGGAAAAGAGTATATTAGACTACAAAGAAAGAGGAGCACAGAGGGTGAGTATGTATAAAGATCAGTATAGTAGTGGTGGTGTCATTGTAGTTGTAGATAGTAAATAATGTAATAGTGAGTGAGAAAGCCACACACCAAAAAAACTCCCATAACAACCTTATAAAGGATGAGGATAACTGTAGTAGCCACCCACATGCCAAGTGGCAAAATCTATTGAAATTTTTGGTAATATCTAGGAAAAAATCACAAACCATGACAAACATTGACCAAAATGCTAATTGAATGACTAGCATTGAGTAGAAATCTGTTTGAACAAAAGCAATTAGAAAAAAATATCATAATAGAAATTAGAGGAAATAGGGGAAAACATTGAGTTAGTTGGCTGACTAGCTCATCAACACTAGGGGAAGACGCTTGGACGGTCAAGAAACCATCTAGATTCATAATTTGCATCCGTAGATGAGAAATAAACTTCCAATATAGCAAATCACCTTCTAGAAACCCAATAGCCACCATTAGGTAAATTATGTTTAAAGGGTGGTTGGATAATACATGGTTAAGGAAGCTTATAGTAGAATGAGAGGAAGTGGAGAAAAGCCTCAAAAAGAAAAAGTGCACACCAACTCAACCCCACTTCGATGAGGTCATTTATCCTGATAGTTTCCTGGGTTCTTGCAACAACTTACTCACATATGATCAATTGAATATACTTCATTAGGGATTAAGGTTTCTCATTGATTCCTAAGGATGAGCACTAGTCCATTGGTCAATAGAATTATTTGTATATGCGCTTTATCCTTAGAATAGGTAGTAGTTGAACATAGTTGTTATTTGTCATTACTAGACAAGGAAAAACTTTACACAGTGGTTATAAAAATTAGATGCAGAACTACATCAGGAGTAAATGATTGAACCTTCTTTAGTCAATGCTTGAGGGTGTACCCCATTTTCAAGGTTGACTATAATTAGAGAAAACAACTAAGACACATGAAAGGGAGGGGGAGGGGGAGGGGGGAAGAGATAGCTTAGTTAAAAAGAAGATCAACTACCTCTATGATAGTTATCAAGGTATTCAATGAGAGGAATACTAGACATGGGGCTCAAACCTTAATGTCGAGTGGTCATTAGGGACTTTAGGGCCTATGTAGGCCATTTTAAAGCCAAATAAGGAGGCAACAAAATATATAGAAATCTAGTTTTTTTTAACTCATATGAATGGTCTCTACATACCCGTAGCCCATACTTGTTAAGGTGGAAAGATGCTATGGAACCCAGGCTAAATAAACAAGGTATCCTACATAAATGGAGTGGATAAGTGAGATACTTTCTACATTGACTATGATTATATTGCCAAAAATTTGACTCAATAAAATGTGTAAACTCTTACACCCCAAGACTTTTTGTTACAAATGTATGTCTTTGAACATACTTATTCAGTAGTTTAGAATTAGAGCTACCCTTGCATCAATCACATGGAAGAAGATGGCTAGGTGGTGGAGCTCTAAAGCATCAAAGCACGTATCCACTAGATGAGGAATTAGTAGAGATTCTTTAGGGAATACAAATAGGTTAGTTAGAGAAAAGTACAAATTATGTGATAGCTTATGACTCTTGAACTTAAGTGAAGTATGTTTTATGGCACATTTGCATGTCATGCATGCTAGAAAACTATAGTATAAATCATCAAGGCACTCATATCAACACAAGAGAATAATTTTAAGATTTATTAATTCAAAGAGCAGGAAATTAGAACAAAAATTGATTTTGAAGATCAAATAGAATGGTATAGTGGTACTTAGAAGAGTCAACCACTCCAAAAGGGAAAATTTTACTTATTGATTGTGATAAGAAAAATGATTTCTTCTTTGCAAATAGCAACAAATTTCTTAGACGTACATCTATGAAGTTTCCTATTCTTGATTACACAGTTATATGTCCAATCATATTTCATATGGTATACAAAAAATAGAAACTCCAAAATGGACAACAATAAGCTAACAACTATAGATTCAAGGCTTAGACATGTTGCATTTTCTTGACCAATGATTTTTAAAGATAGAATTATGTATTGGTGTAGTCGGAGATGGATGATGATGCATGGTTTTTAGGCCATGTGTTGCTAATGTGTGTGATCACCATGGGTGATAAGATGAAATGTTGTCATTGGCTAGACTGTATATGGTGGAGAATAGAATTTGCATTGTAAACATTAGAAGAATAAGATGTGCAAGGGTGAGCAGTATTATGAGGGGCTATTGCATATACTAACCACACAGTACTCCATGAATCTTTAGCAATGTGGCCTCAGAGTATCAAGATAAACCTTCAACCTACATTAGAGGTAATTTTTAAATACCACAAATTATTCAATGAGAGTGAATGGATAAATGGTAATAAATTGAACAATTATAGTATGAAGGGTACATGTTCTGGTAATTTTTGGTGCATGAACAAAGAGTTGTAATTTATTTGACTTGAATGAAATAGGTAAAAAGTAATGTAATGATTGAAAGTCATGGAAGGAACCCGATTGAGCAAAATGTGAGGTCAAACAAAGAAACTAACTATTATTATCCAGTTGCTGAGACATGAAATGTGAAAATATAGGATCCTGAGCATTAATTATAGGATGTTTCACTCTCATTATGACACTATATGCTAACTTAATCGACCATGACAAACATGTCTATATAGAACACACAAATTGGGGATCATATCTATTGTCATCATAATTTTTACAATGTTCACATGGAGATTTCTATGGCAACTACAACAAGGTGAATATTATCAATATAACATTCTACTCTGTGTGTATGCATCATGTTATCTCTTCAATATTTTTGTAGAAAATATTCCTGAAGTTAGGCTCCAATTGTAAAAGTTTCACAAAAACATTAAAGAATTATTTGTATTTACTATAAGAAAGTAGACACATATTTAATACTAGTTAGGGATATAATGGGAAATAGAAAAATCTTCTAAAAAATTATAAGACAAGAGTGGGGTTAACATGGTTGATCCCTCCAATAATTTTGATATACTACAAATGTAATTTTTCCCCTTTTTATCTTTTAGAACATGATTCACCAAAGAAGGTGATGAGATAAGGATATGGGTAGAAGCTAGTTGATAATGTATGGAATGATATTTTTTTATTATAAAAGAAGGTTGAATATTAGGAAACTGGGGAGAATATAGTCAAGAAGATGAGGCCATGAGAAGATAAATGATGATGATATAGACACTAGGAATTTATACTATATATGCATTGAAGATACATAAATGTGATACAACAAGTCATCAATCTCGATCAAAATCAAGATTGTTTATTGTACCAAATATAACTCTAATTCAAATTATTAGGAGCATGGCTATAACTTCCCTTCATATATACTTTGTTATAAGAAAAAAGTAACAATTTTAAATTATAAAAAATTCAAACATATATTTGTTGGGTAACCATTGTATTCTAGAGTGATTCTTTCCATTTCTCCCTGCTTACTATTTTGCACATATTATATATACTTTTTGTCCAATTTGGCACACAAATTCAGTCCATTTTGCTATCCATTTGAACCCTAATCATACTTGACTTACCATCTTTTTAGTTATTTTACTCACCTTGTGTTTGTTATCACAAGTACATGATTTGGACAAACAAATGGGGTCAATCCAACCTTGGTTGAATCCCTAAAGAGAGTGCATGCTTGATAGAGTTGATTTGAAGAAACTAAAGCATACACAATGTGTGCTACTAAAGACATAGTGTGTATATTACAAAGATCCATACCCCAATTGTAGAGAAAAAGACACATCACATTGCTACTAAAACACGACATGTCTGTGTATTCAAAAGACACACTTCAAAGTTCTATAATCTCACACAGTGTGTGTTTATTCAAACATGTTTTGTGTCTTTGGTTTCCTTTACTATTCCTCTCTCTAATTATGGAAAACTTTGAAATTTGTGCCATGTACTTGTGTTTCTTGACTATGTGTGAATAAAACCTTTCTTCTTGGGCATGGAAAAGTAGTTCTCATGCTATTGCTCATGTGAACTCATAATTCTAAAGTAATGTTAGTTAATTTACTTCTCCAAGTATTTCTACGGTGTTATTTGCTTGGACATCAAACATGCATGTTTTATGCTTCTCTACGCAATTCAGGAGAATAAATAAGGGAGTATGAAATAGTTCTCCTGGAAGCAAACTCTTGACCAAGGGAGTGTCTTGGGTACATTGAGGATCTGTGGTTGCAGTTAAATCTGAACATAAGCACATGAGTGCTATGCAAAGATGAGAATTGTTTCTTGTCACCGCGAGGTGTATGATTATAGAAACCTCCATGGAAGTTGATTAACATGTTAATTTTGTAGTTACATGTGACTGATAGTGTGGAAGTGAAATCTTATGACCAAGATATTCTAAAATTTGATCTTAATCCTCTTAGTTTAGTTCTCCTTCCTTTTATGGAAAGTCAGTATAGCATAATCAAATTTAGGTATTGCAGACTGATCTAGATAGTGGACCATTAACACACTTGTGCCTAAAAGTGACTTTCTCCCTTCGATGATCTTGTTTCTATATGTATCCATATACTTGTGGGGTAGTGCTCAAGTTTATAAATACTAAAACTTACACATTTAAGATAACAAGGTTTTAGTGTCCTTATCGGGGAGCATCAATATGTTTTCGTTAGAGTAAGAGGTGTTAACTAGTAAATGAGACTAGATAACTCACTTGTTTCATCATTCCATTTCTATTTATACCATCTATCTATTCTTCTATTGTTTGTTAAGAGTTCTCACTACTAGTGAATTTGCAGGACTGCACACGAGGACTAAAATGTGGTCTTCAACCATTAGTATTTCTAGACCCATATATTAAACACACTCTTAGCATCCATAGATGAGAAAGTAGTGATGACTCTAAGAACTTGGGAGACCTAAAATCATCATCACCACATTCTTCACTGCCATCTTCACCAGAAAACCAAGAACCAATCCTGGAAGACAAACATCCTCTCAAGTACTTCTCTATTCCAGCTACAATCAACATCACTAGGGCTATCAATGGCCCATAGATCAAGGAAAAAACAACTTCTCCATCAGCCTGACAACCATGCAAATGATCTAGACAAATCTCTTTGGAGGGACTCTAATGGAAGACCCCAACCTTCATGTAGCTGAATTTTTACAATATTTGAATACACTCAAGATTAATGGTGTTTCTCTTGATAATATACACCTACTACTATTTCCATTTTCTTTGCAGGGTAGAGCCAAGGCATGGCTCTCTTCTTTACTAAGAAATTTCACCAACAGTTGTGATGAACTTCTTAAGGTCTTCTTAGCCAAGTACATCCCATCAAGCAAAATGGCTCAATTGAGAAGCCAATTTCCTAACTTCACTCAGAAAATTGGAGATACTTTATATGATTCATGGGAATGTTTAATGACCTCCAATGTATTTTCCCTCAGCATGGTCTTAGAAATTGGTTGCTTCTTCAAAAATTCTATAATGGGCTTTATAAAAACACCAGAATTTCTATAGATGTTGCAGCCAATGGAGCTCCAATGAACAAGTTTTACATGGAGTCCTATGCTACAATAGAAGACACAACAATCAATCATTGGCAATGGAGTACTGAAAGGAGCAATCACTCACTTTCATCTTCTACTTCTTCTTTGAAGAAAGCAATTTTCCATGCTATTGAATTTGTTGATCTATTTTTGCAAAGTTAGATGTGTTGACACAAAAGTTTAAGTCGTTGACTGCTCAACCATCCCAACCAATAAATCTGAATTGTGATGCAAGTCAATCCATGAGACATGTAGCTTCGTCGAGCTTCACTTATTTTATCTTGTATGAAGAGAATAAGATAGGAATTTTTGGGAACAAACAACTATACAATCAATATTGCAATACCTTCAATCCAAGTTGGTGTGATTGTAATGTCTCGGGATTTGAGGCCTTGGACAAAATGATCTTAAAATTCATGATTAGAATACTCATATAACCAAGGTGGATCCCAACACTAAATAACTTTATGGTTAAGTGTGCTCAACCCACAGTTGTACTAGGATGGGTGACCAGTCAGGAACTTTATCCTGGCTTGAGCGTGGGTGAGGACAAAGTGTGCAATTAATGCTAGTTGTGGTTTGTGGGGCCAGTCATCATTCCCAAAACTCTACTAAACCCTTAGGTAGTGGGCCCGAGTGTTAGAGTGATCATCCAAACTTCTCCTACCGCTACAATAATAACTCACAAAATCATCAACAAGCTCAAGGTCAACAATCATTGACTATGAGGAACATGCCACAATGGGAAACAATCCTCTAGGATTCAACAACAATGTCAATAGAAACTTAAACCAACAACAACAGTCAAATTCCAATTTAGAGTCCCTTCTTGAAATTTTTGCTTCGTCTCAATTGAAGAAAAATGAGGAATTCTGCCAACACGGTCAGATCATGAAGGATGCCATCCTACACCTTTCTTCAAAGGTGGACGAAATTACTAATCATACCAAGATGTTGGAGAATCAAATTTTTTAACAAGCTCTAGATAATCAATGGGCACCTTCTGGATCCTTGCCCAGTCAACTAAAGATGAATCCTAAAGAGAGATGAAAGCCCATGACACTAAGGACCGGAACAGTGATATGAGGATCCCCACCACCTTCAAAGAGAAGATCTGAAGACGTTATTAACATAACCATGGAGGATACTGCTAAAATTCAAAGAAGGAAAACTACTTGAAATCAATAACAAGGTGATAATTTTGGTAAACCTCATGTTCCTTTCCCACATAGGTTTTCCAACACAATAGATGATGTTAAGTCCAACAAGTTTATGAGCATTTTGAACAAGTTGTTTGTGAATGTTCCTTTATTAGAAGAGATAGGTGAAATGCCTTCTTATGCCAAGTTCTTAAAAGCCATTCTCAGAAGGAGAAGGAGGCCTGATCAAGCTGAAATAGTGATGCTATTTAAAAGGATGGGATCTATCATTCAAAAACATTTTCCTGAAAAACATTATGATCTATGTGTATTCACTCTCCCTTGTAAAATTGGAAATTCAACTTTTGACAAAGGCTTGGTTGATCTTGATTGTAAGGCCCCTAAACTTGCTTAATGAGTTGAACAAACTTAATTATAATAATTGAATTCGTATAACCCTAATATAACCTTCTGATATGCTTTGAAATCGTAATACAAGCTTAACTTTCAAATTTGGTCCAATTTGGACACTGTTTGAGCAAGTTATGCAATTTTATGCTCATTTTGGACTTTTCTGCAATTTACCCAATTGAGAGGTTTTTTTTGCAATTTATCACTTTCATTATGTTCCTTGAATATTCTGTGATCATTTTGGAGCTTTTTGAGCCATGGGGCGCCTATTTAAACCTTGGATTGAAGGTGTTTTCTCTAAGGGTATTTTAGGGTTTACCCCTTCATGGATGAGCTACCTCTAGTAGCTATCAACTAATGAATTATTTGATTGGCTGGAAAATTCGATAAATGATAGCTAAGAAAGTCTATACACATGGTGGGGGGGCTTCTTGTGTGTGTTCTTGTATATTCTTAATAAATTAAGGCCATGGACACTTGGATAGATATTAGAACTTCAACTTTTTCTTTTTCTTTATCTTAAAGTTTCATATACTTATCCCCAAGCACCAAACGATCCATTTTTCTCCACCACTTCCCTCCTTCTCCCAACCTCATTCTCCCTCTGTGCTTCTACGAATTTTTCTGTCCAAGGAAGAAGAAAGTGGGGATCTTCTTGGAAAAAGGATCTAGGGTTGCAATTGACTTCATTTTAGGGTTGAAAAAGCTTCCTTCTAATGATCTTGACCTGAAAGAGTAAGAATCCCCATCTTTCCTCTGTTTATTTCTTTTTTATCCTTCCTCCTAGCTTTCTCCAGGTTGGAACCTTTATGTTCCATGGTATAAATTGCTCTAAAGCTTTAAAACCCTACCTTTCTTGCTCCTTATACTTAGGGTTTGCTCATTTGATGAAGAAAGGTGCTAGATGGAAGAATTCATAACTTATTCTTGGATATTCTACCCTACCAGCTCGAGTTTTCTTCTATATGGGGTGTCACATTTTCATTAGAGGCAAGTTTTATAACTTGCTCCACATTTATTGCTTATCATAAGCTTTCTAGACCATGTTCTTGCTTGAAAATGATGATTTATGCACTAAAAAGCTATGCTTGACTTGGATTTTGACTTTATAATGTTCCCTATACTGATTTCATTTCTAGATGAACCTTTGATCATGTGTATGTTACTCCTAAGGTATAATAAGACTTGGATCAGGTTGGTTTGACAACCTATGGTGCTAAGCACCTATCAACCAATGGTCAATTTTAGGGTTTTAAGTTGATTTCTTCTAAAAACCCATGAACTTATGATGGTACCATTGCAACAACCCTATAGTGTTGTCTTCATGATAACTAATTGTAAGGCCCTTGAACTTGCTTAATGAGTTGAATGAGCTTAATTACAATAATTGAATGCTTAGAACCCTAATCTAACCTTTTGATATGTTTTGAAATCATAAGACAAGCTTAAGTTTCAAATTTGGTACAATTTGGAACTGTTTGAGCAAGTTATGCAATTTTCTGTACATTTTAGGCTTTTCTGCAATTTACCCAATTGAGGGGTTTTATTTACAATTTTTCACATACATTATGTTCCTTAGATGTTATATTATCATTCTTCAGATTTTTGAGCCATGGGGATCCTAGTTGAGCCATGGTTTGAAGGTGTTTTCATCAAGGGTATTTTAGGGTTTTCCCCTTCATGGATGAGCTACCTTTAGTAGCTATCAACTAAGGAATTATGTGATTGGCTTAGAATTTCGACAAAGGAAAGCTAATAAGGTCTAGAGGGATGGTGGGAGGGCTTCTAGTGTGTGTGCTTATATATTTGTAATAATTTAAAGCCATGGACACTTGGATATATAGAATTTCGACTTTTTCTTTTTCTTTATATTAAAGTGTCATATACTTATCCACAAGCACCAAACGAGTCATTTCCTCTCCACCACCTCTCTCCTTCTCCCATCCTCGTTCTCCCTCTGTTCAGCTGTGATTATTTCTGCCCAAGGAAGAAGAAAGTGGAGATCTTCTTGGAGAAAGGCTCTAAGGTTGAAATTGACTTCATTTTAGGGTTGAAAAAGCGTCCTTCTAGTGATCTTGACCTAAAAGTGTAAGACTTTCCTTCTTTCCTCCGTCTATTTCTTTTTTATCCTTACTCCTTGCTTTCTCCAGGTCGGAACGTTGGTGTTCCATGGTAGAAATTGCTCTAAAGCCCTAAAACCCTACCTTTCTTGCGCCTTATGCTTAGGGTTTGCTCATTTGATGAAGAGTGGTGCTAGATGGACGAATTCATAGCTTATTCTTGGATTTTCTACCATACCTTCTCGAGATTTCTTCTGTGTGTGATTCCATCTTCTCATTAGAGGCAAGTTTTATAACTTGCTCCACATTTATTGCTTACCATAAGCATTCTAGATCATGTTCTTGCTTGAAAATGATGATCCATGCACTAAAAAGCTATGCTTGACTTGGATTTCGATTTTTATAATGTTCCCTATTCTAATTTCAGTAATATATGAACCTTTTATCATGTATATCTTATTCCTAAGGTATGACATGACTTATATTAGGTTTTTTGTATAACCTATGGTGCTAAGAACCTATCAAACTATGGTCAATTTTAGGGTTTAAAGCTGATTTTTTCTATAAATCATGAGCCAACTATGGTACCATTGCAATAACACTATGGTTTTATCTTCATAACAACTGATGTTCGTGATCAAGGGTGTCAAATTATGGTGACAACCTATGCTCACCCACTTAGGTCAGGTTTGGGATAAATTAGAAATTTATTGATCAACCATTAAGTACCCTATTGATGTTATCAATCAATGTTGACATTAGCTTAATATTTGATGTTGATTAATGGATATAGTGTTGATCTAACAACCTATGGTGACACAATGGTCACAAACGTGTATCATGTCTCTACAACCTATGGTGAGTTAAGCATTGTAGTTGTATCATCAATTAAACCTTAGACCAATGGTTTCTTGCGTCACTTGATGCAATGGTCAGACCTGTACTGTAATTGATGGTTTTAACATATGAACTTGACCCAATGGTCGAGATCTAATATTTATTCCTCGATTAGGGTGGTAATGATGGCTAATGTAATATGTTAGTCCTACTAATGTTATTTAGATGGTTTCTTTCATAGGATCAACTTAAGGGCTTACATGTTGACAATGGATGGCTTGTTTTAAATGAACAGTCGGTCGTGGGTTTTACCCTACTCTCAATGGAACTTTTTGTAATGTTAATCAAGGGATGTCTAGGGTTATATGGTGACTCTTTCTAGATCACAAATCAAGGACTTCATAGGTGGTTTATCTAAGGTGTTTACTTGTGAAAACAAGCAATAGTCTTACCTTTTATACATCTAATGGTTCTGGGTGACATTGTGGTATGGCGATATGGGTTGAAGGATGATGGAACAAATGGAGGGTTACCCTTAATAAGTTAGTCTTACCTATTCACTCATATGAATAGAAGGGATGATAACAGATTGTATTGATATGTAACCTAATTAGGTATAGCTTGTTATACCTAGCTTTAATATAACTAAATGATGGTAATTGGGTATGAATAGTGATTGAATGAATAATACAATCATGGAGTACTCTATTATTGTTGAAACCCTAGTATGCTATAACCTGATGGTTACACCTTGAGTTATGTGTGGGTTCATACTTGAGAATAGTATGTGATGTGATGGTGATGCTCCACCTTTTGCATCCATGATCCAATGGGGATGCCGTGAGTTAGGGTTTGGGTATGAGTGCTGATTAGTAACATTGATATAATTTATCATGTTGAACCTAACTCTAATTCAATTAGATAAAGATGAGTATTCATGTTTAACATTCTTATATGATGTAATGATGGTGGAATAACCTCCTTAACATTATCATAACCTTAATGTGTTAGTTGGTGGTTATCATAGCCACATGGTTGATACTTGCTTATGCTGAACATGTGTATTATGAATATGATGAGTGTTTATCATATCTAGATTCCTTACATGTTGATGTAATAAAGGAATGCTCTTATTGTTAATATAACCCTGCTATGATTGTTTATGAATACCACCTAGCTCATTAATGCAATAGTGTGCTGATTTGGTGTATTATATATAATTGATGTTGTTGAGCCTTGTTATAAGGCATGCAAAGATAATGATGATCTTGTAGGGAATAATATGATGGTCTTAATGACCTTTGGGCATTGTTGAGCCTTGAATGAGTTTTAATCCTCTTATGTTGATAAGGTTTGATACCTTGTGATATTGTGAAAGGATTTTATGTACTGTGATAGTATGATGGTCTTAAGGACCTTTAGGCATGGTTGAGCCCTAAATGAGGTGTAATCCTCTTATGTTGATAAGGGTTGATACCTTGTGATAATGTGAAAAGGATTTATATCCTATGATAATATGATGACTATTGTAGTCTCATGAATGGCAAGTGAATAGTACCATGTGATGATGAGATGAGAAATTATGTTTCATAGGTTTTATATCTTTTCAAGTTTTGATATTTATATGCTTGCTAGAAGTGAATTAGGGTTTGTATGTCCACTTGTTTGATGCATCCTTAATTCACCCTATTGGCATAACTAATCAAGTGTAACTCTAATCATGTAGTGCCCTGTGCTGTAGAGCCATCTTCAGTGTCAGAACTTGCTGGATGGTGAAACGAGTACACCTAAGCGAAACTCAGAGCACATACTATTGAGTATGTGGGGGTGGAAGGTTGAGGATATATCCTTGTCATCCACAATGCAAATTGTGGAGGTTGGCTATGGTCATGCCTCATACATCTGATGTGATTGAGAACGGCTATGATTGTGTCTCGGTGATTATAACACGATGTGATTAGAGGACAACTGTAGTTGTACCTCAGTGATTGGGTTTGAATACCTTGGTTTTTAGTGTTGTGACATGAACCAAGGTCGGACTAGTGGTTTTCAGCTTGACTATATGTCATTGTGGTGGCATCTTTGACTAATATGTCACTGCCTTTTTACTCGTACTGACCGAGGGGAAGAGATCTTAGGATACCGGCACTCCTAGATCTTGTACAGAACTGAATAGCCCTTCACAGGGGTCGGTTGGAGTTTGAATGGTACGATTCAATTTCTCTAGGGCATAATAAAAGATGTAATACAAACATGTACCATATTTGTTTAGGGTTATATATAACGTTTCACATTAGATGATAACCCTTATTTGTTCTCTTTACATAAAGATGATGCTTAGTGCAGTTAAGAGATAGTAGATATACTTATGTTGTGGATATGCTTAAGATTGTAGATGCATACATATAGTAATCATGCTTATGTTAATAACTATACTGCTATTGCTGATTATAATCATGATGCTAGCTATCTCATGTTGTTAGTTATGTTTAGCATGCTAGCCATGCCTTTGTAACTAGATGTGCATATACTGCTGATCATGCTTATCCAGATAGTTGTGCTTATGTTGTTAGCTCTTTTTATGATGTTGATATGTTCAACCTATTAGACGTGCTAATGTTGTTATCTATGCTTATGTGGCTAGACTTATTCATAATGATAGAGATTCTATGTTATTAGAATTTCTCATGATGCTAGATATGCATATGCTACTGAATTGCTTATATTGTCAACAAGATAAAGGATGATAGTCTGGCTAATGATGATAGTTATTATCTGCTCCTTTATGTATTTTGTTAATCATTAGTGCTGCTGATCTTATTTGTTATATCTGATTAAACTACTTAATTTTTTAATTACTTAAAAATGTTGTGATCAATAGACGTTGTTGGAGGTTATATCTCTTATTGGGACATGGGTCTCACTCTTGTGGTTTGCCACACTTTTTTTAGATAATCGGAAGTGACAAAAACAAACATGTGGAAGCAAAGAGGAGATATAGTAATGAATCTTTGAGAAATTTGTTAGATGTCTAGTGTGTCCTAGAATCATCCCTGTACTCTCAGGTCTGGCCAGGAAAAGTTTGTATTTGGTGTTTCAAAAAAATCGAACTTTTATTAGCATGTTAATGTGTGTTTGTATGACATATATGAATATTGTTCTCCTATGTATATATGTTGTGGCTAAGGAGATAGAACAATTTGTATCAAATTCTTGGCATAGTATGGATACAAGAAACATGTTGGGGTCATATGAAAATGTTTTTGAGAAGGTGTTGATGTTGAAATTGGTTTTAATTTACCCATATTTTTGGGTATGTGATTAATTAGTGATTAATTGTGTCTTATGTTTTGAGTAATCTCATTTAGTGTAACGGGTCCTCACACTAATGGTCAAGATCAAAGGTGTTAGATGATGTTAACAACCTAAGGTCATCCCCTTAGGTCAGGTTTTGGATCAATTAGAAGTTTAATGATCAACCATTAAGTACCCTACTGATGTTATCAATCGATGATGACATTAGCTTAATATTTGATGTTGATTATTGAATATAGTGTTGATCTAACAACATATGGTGATTTAATGGTCACTAATGATGGTGGATTAGGTCTCTACAACCTATGTTGAGTTAAGCATTGTAGTTGTAGCATCAATTAAGCCTTAGACCAATGGTTTCTTGGGTCACTTGATGCAATGGTCGGATCTACACTATAATTGATGGTTTTAACATATGAACTTGACCCAATGGTCAAGATATTATGTTTATTCCTCCAAGAAAGTGGAATGATGGATAATGTAATATGTTCATCCTAATAATGTGATTTAGATGGTTTCCTTTATATGATCAACTTAAGGAGCTTACTTGTTGACAATAGATGGTTTGTTTTAAATGAACAATCGATTGTGGGTTTTACCCTACTCTGAATGGAACTTTTCGTGTTGTTAATCAAGGGATGTCTAGGGTTAAATGGTGACTATTTCTAGAGAACAACTCAAGGACTTCATATGTGGTTTATCCAAGGTGTTTACTTATGTAAACAACCAATGGTCTTACCTTTTAAACATCCAATGGTTCTGGTGACATTGTGGTATGGTGATATGGGTTGATGATGAAACAAATGGAGGGTTACCCTTAATAAGGTAGTCTTACCTATTCACTCATATGAGTATAAGGGATAATCATATTGTGTTGATATGTAACCCTAAAGATTTATAGCTTGTTATACCTAGCTTTAATATAACTAAATGATGGTAATTGGGTATGAATAGTCCTTGAATGACTGATACAATCATGGAGTACTCTGTTGCTATTGTTGAAACCCTAGTATGCTATAACTCGATGGTTACACCTTGATTTATGTGTGGGTTCATACTTGAGAATAGTATGGAATGTGATCATGATGCTTCACCTTATGCATCCATGATCCAATGAGGATGTTGTGAGTTAGGGTTTGGGTATGAGTGTTGATTAGTAACATTAATATAATTTATCTTGTGAACCTAATTCTAATGCAAATAGATAAACATGAGTATTCATGTTTAACATTCTTATATGATGGAATGATGGTTGAATAACCTCCTTAATATGATCATAAACTTGATATGTTAATAGGTGGTTATCATAGCCACATGGTTGATACTTTCTTATGCTAAACATATGCATTATGAATATGATGAGAGTTAATCATATCTAGATTCCTAGAATCTTGATGTAATAAAGGAATGTTCTTAATGTTAATATAACCCTTCTATGATTGTTTATGAATATCTCCTACCTCATTAATGCAATATTTTGTTGATGTGGTGTATTATATGTAAGTGATGTTGTTGAGCCTTATTATAAGGCATGCAAAGATAATGATGATCTTACAGGGAACAGTATGATGGTCTTAATGACCTTTGGGAATGGTTGAGCCCTAAATGAGGGGTAATCCTCTTGTGTTGATAAGGGTTAATACCCTGTGATATTGTGAAACAGATTTATATCTTGTGATAGTATGATGGTCTTAATGACCTTTGGGCATGGTTGAGCCATAACTGAGGTGTAATCCTCTTATGTTGATAAGGGTTGATACCTTGTGATATTGTGAAAAAGATTATTATCTTATGATATTATGATGACTACTGTGGTCTTATGAATGGGAAGTGAATAGTACCATGTGTTGATGAGATGAGAAATTATGTTTCACATGTTTTATATCTTTAAAATTTGTGATATTTATATGTTTGCTAGAACTGAATTAGGTTTTGTATTTCTACTTGTTTGATGTAGCCTTAATTCACCCAATTGGCATAACTAATCAAGTGAAACTCTAATCATGTAGTGCCATGTGCCATAGATCCATCTGAGTGTCAGAATTTACCAGATGGTGAAATGAGTATTCGAAAGGGAAACTCGAAGCGCATGATGTAGAGTATGTGGTGGTGGCAAGTTGAGGATATATCATTGTCATCCACAATGTAGATTGTGGAGGTTGGCTATCGTCATGCCTCATACATCTGATTTGATTGAGAATGGTTGTGGTTGTATCTCAGTGATTATATATGTGACAAGATTGGGGGACAACTGCATTTGTGCCTCGAATGGTAGGGTATGCGTACCCACCTCCTTTCACTAGTATCGTGACATGTACCAAGGAAGGACTAGGTTGTTAGTAGCTTGACCTTATGTGTCACTGTGTTGGACCCGTACTGATCGGGGGCAAAGAAGATCTTACGAGTCCGACTCTTCCTAGATCTTGTATGGCATTGATTTTGACTTAGCAGTGGTTAGTTGGATTTTGAGTGGTATCCTCAAATTCCTCAGGGCATAATAAAAGATGTAATACAGCCGTATAGCATATATGTTTAGGGTTATACACAATGCTTCACATTGGATGATAACCCTTGTTTTTTTCTCTTTACATAAAGATGATGCTTAGTGCAATTAAGAGATAGTATATATACTTACGTTGTGGATATGCTTAAGATTGTAAATGTATACATACATTAGCCATGATTATGTTGATAACTATACTGCTAATGCTGATTATAATCATGATGCTAGCTATCTCATGTTGTTGGTTATGTTTAGCATGCTAGCCATGCCTTTGTAACTAGAGATGCATATAACTCTAATCATGCTTATCCATATAGTTGTGCTTATGTTGTTAGCTCTTTTTATGATGTTGATATGTTCAACTGAATAGACATGCTAATGTTGTTAGCTATGCTTATGTGGCTAGACTTATTCATAATGATAGAGATTCTATGTTACTAGACTTTCTCATGATGCTAGATATTCATATGCTACTGAATTCCTTATATTGTCAACAAGATAAAGGATGATAGATTGGCTAATGATGATAGTTATTATCTGCTCCTTTATGTATTTTGTTAATCATTAGTACTGTTGAGCTTATTTGTTATATCTGATTAAACTATTTAACTATTTAATTACATAAAAATAGTGTAATCAATAAATGTTGTTGGAGGTTATATGTCTTGCTGGGACATGGGTCTCACCCTTGTGGTTCGGAACATTTTTTTAGGTAATCGATAGTGACGAAAACAAACATGTGATAGCAAAGAGGATCTATAGTAATGAATCCTTGAGAAAGTTGATTAGATGTCCAGTGTGTCCTAGAGTCGTCCCTGTACTCTCAGGTTTGGGCAGGAAAATTTCTATATGGTGTTTTAAACGAATCATACTTTTGTTAGCATATTAATGCTTATTTGTGTGGCATATATGAATATTGATCTCCTGTGTATATATATTGTGGCTAAGGCGATAGAACAATTTGTATCAAATTCTTGGCATAATATGTATATAAGAAAGATGTTGGGCTCTTATGCAAATGTTTCTGAGAAGGTGCTGATGTTGAAATCAATTTTCATTTACCCATATTTTTGGGTATGTGATTAATTAGTGATCGATTGTGTTTTATGTTTTGTGTAATCTCATTTAGTGTAATGGGTTCTCACATTGACGCTAGCATTTGTTTGATTCTTGTTTCTCTATGGCAAAAGTCAGACTTGGGAAACTTGAAACCAACATCAATGATGATACAACTAGATGATCTTTCAGTTAAATATCCTAGAGGGGTTGTTAAAGACATTCCCGTGCATATAGGGAAGTTCTACATCCCTTCCGACTTTTTAGTTTTGGACATGCATGAAGATCTGACAAATCCAATCCTTTTTGGGAGATGATTTCTCCATACTATTGGATATATTGTAGATATTAGAGAAAGGAAAGTAGTTGTCAGAGTTGGAGAGGAAGCTCTAGTATTTTTTGTTTATGATGCAATGATATCACCCAACACCAAAGAATATCTTTGTTTGATAGATAGCATTGATACTTTGCTTGAAGAAGGAAAGACCAATCTTGACCAAGTTTTTGATGATATTGAAGATGAAGAACACAATGATGACTCGATTATTTTTCTTAATGAAGAAAATGTAGAAGGTGCATCAAACTTATCATTCAAATAAATACCAATTGAGAAGGAGGCAAGTGATACCACCACCACTTTAGAAAAAAAAGGTAGAACTTAAACCCGTCCTGATGGGTTAATGTATGCATTCTTGGACCTAAATTTTTCTTCACATGTTATAATAATTGTTGATTTGACTCAAGAATAAGTGGATAAGACGTTGAAAGAGCTTAGATTGTACAAAGAGGTAATATGATATTCAAATGATGATCTGAAAGGAATTAACCCTTCCACTTGTATGCACCACATAGCCTTAGAAGAAGATGCTAAGCTATACATAGAATCACCAAGAAGGTTAAGCAAAAACATTATGGAAGTTGTTAAAAATGAAATCTTTAAGTTAAAGGATGTAGGGATAATATATCCTATCAGTGACAGCCCATGGGTAAGTGTTATACATGATGTACCAAAAAAGGGAGGAACCACTATGATGAATGGGGATAATAATGAATTGATTTAATCAAGGTTAGTAAATGGGTGGTGAATGTATTTTTATAATATGAAACTAAACAAATCCACTAGAAAAGACCATTTCCCCTACCCTTCATTGACTTAATGTTGGAGAGAGTTGCTAATCACTCTTATTTTTGTTATTTAGACGGAAATTCTAGATTTTTTCAGATTCCTATCTATCCTCCAGATCATGAAAAAAAACATTCATATGCTCTTATAGAACATATGCTTATAGAAGAAAGCCTTTTTTTTATTTTGGAATGGACCAAAGATGCATGATGGGCATATTCTCTGAATTCATAAAAAAGATTATGGAAATTTTTGTTGATGTTTTCACTATTTATTGTAACTCCTTTGATGAGTGCTTGTTGAATCTAACTAATGTTTTACAACGATATAAATAGGTCAACCTTGTTCTCAAATGGGAAAAGTGCCATTTTATGGTGCAATCAGGAGTTGTACTTGGTCAGGTCATTTCAAGCAAAGGGGTTGAGCTTGAGAAAGAAAATGTTCAAGCTATTGAGATGATGTCAACTCCATAGAGTTCTATAGATGATTCATTGAAGACTTTCCAAAGATTTCAAAGCCTCTCTATTCCTTGTTAGATAAAGATGATGAATTCATATTCAATTAATATTGCAAAATAACCTTTTAGAAATTGAAAGGTGCTCTTATCTCATCCCTTATCATTCAACCACTAGACTGTAGTGCTCATTTTGAAATCATGTGTGATGATAGTGATTATGCCATAGGAACGGTTCTAGGATAATGGTGAGACAACAAGCTCCAAGCTATTCATTAAGAAAGCAACACCTTACATGAAGCTCAAATTAGTTATTCCAGTATAGAAAAGAAGATGCTTGCTATAGTCTATGCTTCTGACAAGCTTTGACACTATCTTACGGGCTCTCAAGTCATTCTATATATGGACCATGCTGCAATTATGTATCTCATGAGCAAGAAGAATGCCAAGTCTTGTCTTATCCGTTTGATATTGTTGTTACAGGAGTTTGATTTGGTAATTAAAGACAAAAAGGGGACTGAAAACAATGTAGTTGATCACCTTTCATGTCTCTCCACAACTTTTAAAGACAAGGTTTCTATTGATGAGAATCTTCCCACTGAGAAGTTATATGTTGTAAACTCACTTGTTATACCATGGTTTTCTAACTTTGCAAACTTTGTTTCCACCAGACTCCTTCCTCCTAATGTCACATATCAATATATAAAGGAGTTCCTTCATGATGTCAAATTTTAGTATTGGCATAATCTCGTATTGTTCAAACAATGTGCATATGGATTGATTTGGAGATGTATTGACAATGAAGAGATTCCAAATGTAATTATAGATTGAATTCCTCTCCCTATGGTGGACATTTTGTAGCAGACAAGACTTCAACTAAGATCCTACAAGTAGGTTTTTACAGGCCAACACTATTCCGTGATGTACATGCATTTGTTAAAGCTTGTGACAAGTGTCAAAGATCATGAGGGATATCAGACGAGATACCATTAAATTAAATTTTATAGACTGAAGATTTTAATGCATGTGGAATAGACTATATGGGCCAATTTCCCTCTTCATGCAGATATAAGTTCATCCTAGTGGCATGTGACTATGTATCAAAGTGGTTGGAGGCTATTCCCACTCAAACTCTGGATGCAAAGCAGTGATGAAGCTATTTTAGAATATTATTTTTATGAGATTTGGAGTTTCAAGAGAGATCATCCCAGATGGAGGAAGTCATTTCATTGAAAGAAACTTCAACAATCTACTGAGAAAGTATGGTGTCAAACATAAGACCTCCACAACATACCATCCACAAACTGTAGGGAAAGTTGAGATTTCAAACAAACAATTGAAGAAAATATTAGAGAAGACAATCTCTAGCTCAATATCAAATTGGGCATTGAAACTAGATGACACACTTTAGGCTTATAGGATAGCTTACAATACACCTATCTCTACTACTCCATTCAAGCAGATTTATTGGAAATCGTGTCATCTACATGTATAAATTGAGCATAAAACATTGTGCACAATTAAATTTCTCAATTATGACATGAAGAAAGTAGGAGAAAGAAGGTTGTTGAAACTCTAAGAACTGAAAGAGCTAAGATTAGATTCATATGAAAATGCCAAGATCTATAAGGAGAAGACAAAGATATGGCATGATAAAAGGATATTTACCAAATATTTCAAAAAAAGGAGATCTAGTGCTGCTATTCAACTCCAAGCTCAAATTCTTCCCAAGAAAATTGTGTTCTAAATTGCCTGGCCCCTTCTTAGTGTTGAAGTTCTACCCCTATGGAACTGTAGAGTTGCAAGGAAAAGAAGCCTCATTCAAAGTTAACAACCAACGCTGCAAATTGTACATTTAAGGAGAGAAGACTGACCTAGGAGCCTCTTGCTCCCCCTCAGATGCTTATAGTTGTTGTCTACAATCTCACTCCAAACTCAAAATGGAGGACCGTGTGGTAGTTGACCCAACATTTAGGATAGTTTTCTTTACTAATATTAGCTCAAGAACTTTTCTCTTTCCAGTATAAATTTGTCATGGATGAATGTGATAATTTAGAATCTCATAAACATATATCATTGTCTCTACATGTGTTGAGAGAAAGAAAATCAATTATGTAGAAATTTAATGAGATACAATATGTGTAATATAGAACACGATGTGTCCCCACTGAGAAGAAATTGATTCAGGAAAATCTATAGAAAACAGGACATGTGCCATCTTATAAGCAAGTTGTTATAAAGTCACACATCATGCAAAGTACAACACAACATTCTCCCTCTGACATTTGAATGTTGATATTTTCTAAAAAGTCTTATGAGGTGTCATTATTTAAACACGCCTTGTCTCTGTCATCTTAAAGACATCACGAAGTTCACTAGAACATCCATACACAACATGCAGTAATTTCCAAGTGATGTGTTAGATAGTTCATTTGAATGCAATGGAAATTTTATAAACTTACACAACATGTATGTATTTGCTCATGCCATGTCAATCTCGATCGGAAAACATTACAGAGTTTGCTGGAAAGTCACACGTTGTGTGTATATTTGCACACGATGTGCATCTCATATGAAAACTCCTGTTGGAAACTTACACACCATTTATATATTTAAACATTGTGTGTCCTCATCAAGAAAATCAAAAATACAAATTGGTGGCTGAAATGTGTGTCAGAACACGCCATGTACTCCAATGCACACATCGTGTTCATAAGTCAAAAGTAGGGTTTTTGCCCTAATTTTCAGATGGCACACTCATTTCCTAATTTTCTCACACCGTGTGTGATAATCCTCTCCAATTGTATGCTACCATTGCCTCCTCAAGAATGAGCCACTGATCCTACCATCACGTGCATCCATATTCAACGTCCCTTCACCACATTCCCATATATGCACACCCTAGTCATGTCCGCAAGAAGAAACATCCCTGCTCAAGCATATCCAACAATGGGGCATCCAGATCGAGCGTCGATCTCCTGCTATCCTCATACAAATAGCACTAGGGCATCCAAATCCGACATTGTTTGACTCCACCATCGACCAAGATCATGCATGCGCTGCCATCAAGATCAAAGGACACTGAACAAACTGTGATCAAATGAGAACACCTCATTCATCTTCATCATCTCTAACCTTTAGAAGAACTTGACCGAGTGAGAACACACCATGTCATATCTTAAATTTCCATGTCCATCCATTCTTATTCTTTGAGCTTGACACCATCCCCTACCCAAGAGACACGTCGTGTGCCACAACTGACACACATTGTCTCAAAGATATGAAGTTCTATTACAACACCAATGGCACCAATCAAGTAGGCATCCAAATGTTGATTGGGGGAGACCTCTTCTTCAACTCCCAACAATGTCTCCATCACTGAGTTTAGAGTAACATAAGAAAAAGATGCCACATATTAATTTTTGAAATCTCGTAGGGTCCTCCCTACATGCTTCACATGTGAACAAACTATGGAGGCACTGGGGTTGAAGGATGAGGTCTTGGGGGTGCTAGAGGAGCTGGGATGAAACACATAAGTTGAACAGTGTGAAATACCTACCTAAGGCTGACTTATGAGTTTCTTACTACCCTTAGAGTTGAGAAAGACCCAAATAAGCCTCATTATCCTCATTTCTGTCTTTTCAGTTAAACTTACAAGTTAACATTCAAGTAGTTTTGTGAGGCATTCCAATGCAATTATGGTAGTGAGCTATCTTATCCTATGTAGTTCAACAGTGATGTTTTCTTGAAGGAATTAATAGATGACCACGTACATGATGCTATGAAATCTATGGCACAACACATTCATAATACCATATTCTACTATGTCCATCATATTTTTAGTACATGTGTTTTTGTCAATTAGGAAACACAAGGTGTGTGTGGAATGTGGGGAATGGTAAACAACTACAAAATTAATGCATGATATTTCATTCCTATCAGGTTCATTAATATCACGAAGATCAAGAAGAGGGAATCTGGAGATATCATGTGTGGATGCTTGATAACTCACATTGCTCGCATGGTTGGTTCAAATTTTACAAGTCTAGAAGCTGAACTTGGAAAAAACCTTGTTGATATATAGTTGTTTGTTTCTTCTAGTTTCCTTGTTCATATTTCCAATGTGGGTGACAAATTCAGATAGTTTTTTGATGATGATCAATTCATTGAACTGCCTAATTTGGAGCTCATCACACTAACAAATAAGGACAACTATAAGATTGATCTATCTGGATCTAATGACGATGAGGAAGTCCCCATTACAACAATTGCATGACCACCACCACCCTCTACTACGACACATATAGAATATAGTTGGTACATGTCTGATGTCCAACATCGCTATTGCTACATCCATCAGCAATTTGATCACTAGGTTAGTCGTCTAGATCTGATGATCCAGCAATATTCTATCATGCACAACATGATTCAGAGTATGGATATCTGGTACATTTCCCAGGGCCACTATGCCATGCCTAAACGACCACCTCACCTCAGCCAGAGTCGACTCCTACAGACATCCTAGATGATGATGATCTTCTCAACTAGAATTTCCTAGCTAGTCATGAGGGAGATGGCCCGTCATCTTGATTTCTACATGGTAGGTACGTGATTGCTACCAATTTGGGTTTGATTGATGTACTGGGGACACTATAGATTTTAAGCTTAGGGGGGGAGCAACTAGTTGGTAATGTAGTTGTAGTTCCCTTTTTATCATCTTTTTCTTAGTTCTTGTTTTATTTTCTATTCTTCTTGTGGAAAATCCAGTATGATATGAGGCTTATCTTATGTAAGTGGATTGAATGATTTCTATTTTGAACTGATTGTCCTCTCATTGTTGAGAAATATCATTTTTAGAAATTATAAAAGTCAATAATAAAATGAAACTTCATGGCCACCAACATATGTTTAATTTTGGGTTTATGCTTTAAATCATGAACATTCATCTTTCACATCCTAGAATTCTTAACACATGTAACAATTTCAATTTTTGTGAATAAATCAATGTTAAAACATCATTTAAAACATGAGATGCCCTTGCCAAGCTCTTAGTGCATTTTCAACCACTCTTTTAATCAAAAAATTTCATGTTTAATGAATGAAATCATGTTAATGTTGTAATTTAGTTGACTCTCCTCTATTTTGGGAAAATGTTAGTTAAGGCCTCATGGTTCTAAAGTGAAACCCAATACATTTTTTTCATCAAATTTGGCATATTTCACATTCATACCCCATTAAAGATGGATAAACTGCCCACATATCACACTATCCTATTATATGATTGATCTATCCATGAAGGTTAGGTGGTATGTATTAAAAGAGGTTAAAATACCCCAACTGTCACTCAACATGTTCATAAGCCTACATTAGTTGTCGAGTGCCGCAACCCGTAATCCATTGTCATATCCTTTTTGGGGAAACAAGCAGGGAACAACTAAAATTGTTAATATTAACTAAGATTCCATCATTTAAATCCATAATAATTGAGATACTTGGTTGCATATCCACCAATATTTTGGCTTGGTCATATAAATATTTTCTAGTGTTGTTTAGTTGATTGATTCATTTAAATTGTTACCACCCTTGTTGAACTAAAATTTTATTTCTTGTGGGTTTGAGTTGAATTCATGGCTATGACTATAAACCTATTGGTTATGCCTTGTTAGATCTCATATATATCTTTCATTTCATTTCATCTGTGCATAAACTTGACAATTCCTTCATTTGTGTTCTATGCTCTTTTTGCTTGAGGACAAGAAATAGTTCAAGCTTAGAGGGATTTGATGTGTGCATATTATATACTTTTTATCCACTTTCGCAAACAAGTTCAGTCCATTTTTCTCTCCTTTTGCCCCCTAATCATACTTGATTTACCACCATTTTAGTTATTTTAATTGTCTTGTGCTTGTTATCACAAGTACGTGATTTTTACAAAGAAATGGGGTCAATCCAACCAAAATATGACCATAGTTAGATCCCCGACGAGCTTGCATGCTTGATAGAGTTGATTTAAAGTAATTGAAGAAGACACTACATGTTCTATTAAAGACATGACATGTAATACTATAGAGACTCGCTCCCAACTACAGAGAAAAAGACACAACATGTTCTTACTAAAAAATGGTGTGTTTGTGCACTCAAAAGACACGCCTCAAAGTTATGGAAATTATCATGGTGTGTATTTATTTAGACACGTCGTGTGTCATTTTCTCAAGTCAACTTTAGGTTGTAGCTACACGGGTTGTCTTTCAGAGACATGACATGCACTCTTCATGGAGGCAGTTCACTAAGTGGTTGCACATTGTGATCCGACATTTCTGCCACTAAACACGCCATGTCTTTGTTAGTTTCTACAAATTTAAAAAGAGTGTCCCCTTATTTTAATGCAAGAATGTATGTACAAGATAGTTATATCTCATCATTTGAAACACACTACAACTAGAGAAAAATGTGGAGAAAAAGGAGGACATGTCACATAACTATTTGTTACCCCAATTCCAAACTCCTAATGGCCACATAGCCAAAGGTGAGTGGACTGGGGCGTCTGTCCGTAGAATGGCACAGTATTTCACACATGCAATATATATGTAAAAGCAGTAACAACAAAACTAAAGAGATAAAAAGATGCTAACCATGGAGATAGGAGAAACATGTACCCATATCTAAATTTAAGTATACCCATTTGTATTGTATTTCAGCACTTAGAGTCTTGAGTGCAATGGATCTTCATTTGTAAACTACAAATTCGATAAACAAAACATATTAATCCTAAATCTTTAAGTACGCTATAAAAAGGCATGTAAACATTTCAGAGTATTATAAAACTTGCTTGGCTAGAAACATCATATAAGAAAGAAGTAGAAAGAAGATGCGAACATTTAACACCAATCTTTTATACAAAGCATGTTTTAAGTATATTTTCCATTATACTCAACAACATATCATGTCCATTGACCAGATTCCCATTGGAAGGGTCCGTAAGGGTGCTCAAGATTAGCCAACCCTTTTTATCGACATGGTCCACCTTATCTTGACATCTCAAGTAAGGTGCCCAACCATGTGCCCTTACCATGAGAATATAGGTAGGTACACGAGGTTTGTATAATGGACAAGTTCAATTATGTTCGAGGTTTGTTCAACATATTTTAAGCAAATGAATGTAAAAATCATAGGGAACAAGTAGCTCAAACAAGTAACTAACTAGCCAAGCATTCATATAAACAAACATACAAATAAGTCAATACCTTAGTAGGGTCAAGGGAGTAAGCGTACCTTATGAGTAGAGTACAAGATTAAACTTTCTTGAGTAAGATCCTAGAGATTATCCAAACCAAGGGTACCACACATGGTAAAGATATAGCATAGTATCTTAGATCACTAGGGTTGGATAGATAAGCATCATATGAGTTATGTGGATGATCTCTTAGTCACAGGATTCAATTAGACCAAGCATTATTTCTAAAACTCCCAACGTGCATATATCGATTCCACATAGCATAAGTGATAACATTAAGATCTAGGTATAGGAAAATCATCCACATCGTAAATGATACAAGATAGTGGTAAGGTCTGATTTGGAGTTAGGGAACATGAGATTTAGATGGTCTATTCATACAAGATCATAATTAGTCACATTAGGTCTACTTCATGAAATGGGGTCTTAATTCCAAGTCAATGAAGCATTAAGTCGTAACAAGTTAGGATGATCTAAAACATGATGATTTTATTGATTTAGAGTCATTAAGATATCATGGATAGTATTGCATTAAGATCTAGCAAGGTTATAGCCCAACATTTAACACATTAATTACAATTACCTTACTTGTCACATGTATGTCATGAATTCTTATGAGTATGTTACAAGGAAACTCGTCTGAAAAACTATTTTTATGATTGAATTGATGTTCATATCATGGGTTTGAGCACATAGGATCCTGTAACATCCTAGGATTTGAGGCCATGGATAAGATGATCTTAAAAGGAATGATTGGACTACCCATATCACCAAGGTGCACCTCCTTTTCTGGGAGCCCATCACTAAAGAACTCCATAGTTAAGTGTGCTCAGCTTGGAGTAGTATTAGGATGGGTGACCAATCGGAAAGTTGACCCAAGCTTGCGCATGAGTGTGGGAAAAGTGCGCAGTTAAGGCTAGTGGTGATCTGTGGGGCCAGTTGTCATTCCTGAAACTCTACTAGAGCCATGGGTAGTGGGCCCGAGCGTTACAAATGGTATCAAAGCCAATTCCCCTCTAGTAGGTGGGGCCCACATGGGCCTGTGGCATGCCAGTCTTTGAGCTGTGCGGTCCATGCATGTTGGAAAGGGCTATCCGAGTTGATGGAGTCGCCCATGCGCTGGTAGTGTCCAGGCATGTTGGAAAGGGCTATCCGAGTTGATGGAGCCACCCTTGCATTGGCAGCCATGATCGGGAGCTGGGTGTACATGGGTCATTTGGGTCAGCACTGAAATGGGGAATGATTATGAGGCCATATAGTTGAGCCTTGACGAGGACGTCAAGAGTCTAAGTGGGGGAGATTGTAACATCCTAGGATTTGAGGCCTTGGATAAGATGATCTTAAAAGGAATGATTGGACTACCCATATCACCAAGGTGCACCTCTTTTTCCGGGAGCCCATCACTAAAGAACTCCATAGTTAAGCGTGCATAGCTTGGAGTAGTATTAGGATGGGTGACCAGTCGGGAAGTTGACCCCGACTTGCGCATGAGTGTGGCAAAAGCACGTAGTTAAGTCTAATGGTGATCTGTGGGGCCAGTCGTCATTCCTGAAACTCTACTAGAGCCTAGGGCAGTGGGCACAGACGTTACAGATCTGCAATCCATAAAGATTAAAGATTCAAGTCTATAAGTACTAACATCCCATAAAGGGAAACATAGTGTACAAAGGTGAGTCCTTTAGGTGACATGAGTTACATCACGGAAAAAGGCCATAAGAACATAGTCAAACATAGGACATAAGATTAGGAAGATTACTGATTTTGAAATTCAACCATTACATGTGATCAATTAAGTCCAAGACTCCACACATGATCCACTTGCATCATTAAGCACATAAAGAGCCATTTTGAGAGCAAAGCTAACCATAGAAGGTCAAGATAGTCATTAAGGTGCATTTAGATTGTATAAGACGTCCAAACATAGTAAAAGTGAACTAGAGTTACTTATTTGCATTAATATAAGGTCCAAGATCAATAGAAATACAAGTGGTGAATGTTTAGGGTTTATTAGTAAGCATAAGGTCACAAGAACATCATTTTTCACCAAAACAAAGACTAAACATGTGGAATTATATATATATACTAGTATCATTAGATAGGTGACGTTTTTCTAATCAAAACGATATATAACACTTGGATATTTGATTAAAGGATGAGGAAGATACATGATTTGGAAGATTGTTCATTGATTAGGGCATTTTGGGGGTGTAAAAGGGCAAGATATACCTATACATGGCACGAATTGGGCCACTGGTCACCCTTCTCAATCCTTTAAAGCATCCCATCTGATCAAGAAGAAAGGTGGGTCATGCTCATTTGGCTCAGCATAGGGTTGCTATCAGGAGCCCTGGGTCCTTCTAGTACACGTTAGGTGGCTGGCGTAAGTTTGGCATTGCCTCCTCCCGATCTGCTGCCTCTGCAAGCATTAGAGAGAGCTAGACAATGTTCACGAGTGGTCACGGGAGGGGGGCAATCGAGTGAGAGGATGGGTGTGGTCAGGAGTCAGGCACTAAGCCACGAGTAGCGGGATGTGATCGTAGCCATGGATGGTCGATCTAACACTCCTCGAGTCGTCATCAACCTCTAGGAAGTAGCTGCGTAGGAGCTCGAAGGCATCATCATTGGTGGCTATGGGGTGAGGCAGCACTTCCACAAGGGTCAGGGAGGTAAGGCCTAGTCGAGAGGGGATTTAGGAGGGTATAAATAGGTGAAGAGGGAAGCAAGGAGGTTGCCCTAGGGTTTATGGTGAGCATAGGAGACTTGGGTGGCAGCTAGGTTCTCAACTACTCGTGTTTGTGTCCCATTGGTTGCTGCAGTGCATCAAAGGGTGAAAAGTCAAGTTGTACGAGTAGGAGGGTGGAGGAAAGTACTGGAATCGAGGCATCCAATACCAAGTAGCAAAGTTGTTGTGTGCAACACTCGGTGCGGTGAGGGGGACAAACCTGCAGCCCTCGGATCACGTGTGAATCTGTGGCACAAATATCGAACGACTCTGGAGCACCCTAGACCAAGTTGTAGGATAGTAAAAAGAAATAAATAAGGGGAAAAATAAGGGGGATGTGGATAGGCTGCCCCTACTTGGCTTGGCTAGGCCGGACCAATTGGAAAAAAAGGGGTTTTAAAAGCACAAATAAGGTTTCAAAACAATATGAAGGAGTGGGCATGAAATTCTCATACAAGCTCTGATTTGAGCAAGAAAAGGTGTGTTGGAATCTTGAGAACAAGCTTTGCACAATGATAATGAAGAAAATATATGTACTTATTCAAAAATACAATCAAAATGCAAGGAAAGGATTATGATGAGTGTTATGTTTTAACACTATATGAAAGTCTAATTGGGGGTCATCAAGGTATCGAACGCACTCATGAGTTATCAATTATGCATCAAAACATATATAAACATGTAATTAAAGGTGATGACAAGAGGTAACTCTAACATAGAAGTCAAAATAAAATTTTGAATTTCTAGGTTATCACATACCCCATCTTAATAGAAATTTTGTCCCCAAAATTATATCAAGTCATCAATCGGGATTGAGCCTTCCCATTCAACATCAAGATCATAATAGCATTCTCGTAGTATATTATCACCACATACAATATCCATTTTATTTTGAAATTGAGAAATCAGGCATCAGGGTCAACATATAGTCACATAGATCGTCAAATTGGGAGTATCATCACATGGGTCACAAATTCTAGAGACATTACCCTATATATCACCAAATTTGGGGAGATCACATTTTAAATTCAAACAAATAGAGATCTTATATTGAGAGTACAACATGACTTTCACTCCTAACATTTAGAGTTCTAGATTTTATTGGCCTAGGTGGGATAATACATCCATGATTGAAATTTTTTATTTTAGCAGTTTGGGACAAACACTGTATTTCAACAACATGATTTCATGCTCTAAATCGATGGAAGAGCCCACCCTAGTCCACATGGATCTTAACCCAAGTCACAAATCGAGAGAATTAGCATAATCATCATTTTATATTTTCAAGATTTGGGAACATGAAAGTCATTAATCATATATCGAGGGTGACCTCAAGATCCAAATAGGGTGATCATAGGAGTCGAACTGATATCAAGATCAATACTCGTGAGTCAAGATTTATATAAATCAATGTCGAGAGTCAATTTTGGACATCAAATTCATGAGTCCAAGCAATTTGAAGCTAGGGTTTAGATTCCTGTTTAGACCTAAAGGTGATCATTCATCGATATACAATAATCGAGCAACAATCGAGAAACATTTCAAGCAATATTTTATCAACATTTTGAAATATCAATATAGATTTCATTATCATGGTGTTTAAGGTCGGTGAATGATCTAGACCTAGTTCCTTCTAGGTACTTAATTTCTAACTAAAGTCAACTTAATCTAGACCTAGGTCCTTCTATGACATGTATTATATATGTGGTTATTAAATAAAGTATATGTATTTATCAATACAAACTCTTTCAAATAAAATATTAAGTTTTAGATGCTTTCCAAAAGAAGCACACATGAAAAACTTGATCAACCAAGAATAGGTTACACCTTTGTGTGGTGCGTCATCTATCTCATGGATGTTTGATGGTAATAATGTAGATTCTGTCTCCGCACAGTGCATTATTATCATGTTGGATTTTAGGTTAGGGTTTATTAGTGATTCTCAGAGCATCTAGGCCAAGAAGCATGCAGCTTATTATGGCAAGGGGTTGCACATATCATCTATCCAGAATTGCATATGATGCAATTGACAAGAGTTTCCTACCTTGACAATTGACTATGTTTTGCGGTGTTGATTGGGCCACAATCAAATTATCTTGGAAATGGCCCACTAGAATATTGTACGATGTAGTATTCGAAACTGATATCGAGGGATATCAATTCAAATAAAATAGTAGGTATGATAACAATTAAAGACCTAATTAATATCATCAAATTTTTTAAATCACATCAATTCAAATCAAAAGGGATTTTTGACAAATGCAAATTTTCTCTTGTAGAATCGAATGACGAACAAATATGAACTGTGAATGGTCCTAAATAAGGAAAAACTTGACAAGACATATATCCATGACATGTTTTGGACTTTGAGAAGTTTTCTCAATGAAGAGTGCAAGATCTAAATCCATGACAAACCAGTGCCAGAAATATGTACTCCTGATGCACCTAGGGCACAAGAGGATGCATACTGGAAGCATGCTAATGATGCCTTGGAGATAAAGTACCTTATGCTTAGCTGCATGAACTATGAGTTGCATGACAAATGTGAAGACATGAGTGTTCTTGAAATAGTAACATATCTTAAGAAAGTGACACTTGGTCTTAGAAACCTAGAAAGGGACGATATTCTGAAGGCACCACTTGAGTCTAAGTTGATAGAGGGAGCCTCAGTAGAAGAACATATGCTCTATATGATTGGACATGTGTATCATCTTGAAGAATTGGGATTCACCTTGAGCCAAGAGTTGGCCATTTATATGATTCTAAAGACTATGCCATAATCATGTAGCCGATTTATTGCATGTTATCATGTGAATATTATGGCATGACATATGCCAAACTTGCTTGCCATGTTGATTCATGTTGAAGCAAAATTGAAGAAGGACAATCCTATGATTGTGATCAGCAAAGTTGAGTCCAAGGATCAAGGCAAGACCGAGAAGAGTTCTGAGCTTAAGCCTAAATCCAAGTCTTCAACACTCAAGATAAGGACAAAGAAAAGTACAAGAGGAACTCATCCTTTGTACTTGAAAGAATTTAGGACTAAGAAGATGGGGATGGTGATCTCCACTTCAGGTATATACATCTTTGAGATAAATCTATCTACTTCATCATCATGGGTACTAGAAATTGGATGTGGATCTCCCATATGTTCTCATATGAAGGATGTGAAAGGAAGTAGGCTTTTGGGAAAAGTCAAGGTGGAACTATGAGTAGCTACTGGTGTAAGAGTTGCAACCAATAGTTAGAACCTATAATATATCTCTACCTAGATGGTTTGTAATAGAGTTAAAAAATTGATATTATGTACCTTCTATAAATAGAAACATCATTCCTATATCTTTTATGGACAAGGATGCATATGACTTCCATATTAAAAATTGTTGATGTTCTATTTCAAAAGATGTGATCTTTTATGGAAGTGCCCGAATGTTTGATGGTCTTTACATGTTAGATCTAAAGACATATGTATATAATGTTAATACCAAAAGACAAAAACTCAACAACTCAAAAAAAAGATACCTTTGACATTTTCGTCTAAGGCACATAAATGAGAATCACATATCTAGGCTCCATAAAGATGGTTATTTGGACTCTTTTGATTTTGAATTAATGGAGACATGTGAATCTTGTTTGTTGGTAAAGATGGATAAGACCCCTTTCACTAGTAACAATGATAAGGCTAGTGATCTATTAGGACTCATACATACATATGTGTGTGGACATTTTGTAACAACCTTTAGAGGTGGGTATCAGTACTTCATTACCTTCATTGATGACTTCAGTAGGTATGGCTATGTTTATTTAATGAAACATACGTCGAAAACTCTTAAAAAGTTCAAAGAGTTTATAAATGAAGTATAGAACCAACTTGGTAAAAGTATTAAGGAACTTCTTTCTAATCGAGGTTGAGGATACTTACACCAAGAGTTTTAGGAACTTCTATAAAGATGTATCCCAGTGGGCTCCACTTGGAACACCTCCTCAAATTGGTGTATTAGAAAGAAGGCAACACACATTAATAGATATGGTGTGATTGATGATGAGTTTAGCCAAGTTTCTGACTACCTTCTAGGGTTATTCTCTACATACCTCTATGTATACACTAAACCAAGTACCATCTAAATCAGTTCAAAGGACACCATACGAGATAGGGAATGGGAAGCATCCTGTGATGGAGTGGACCTTTGGAGTCCTTAATCGTCCAATGACATAAGTGAAGTCAGGCATGTTGAGTGGTTTTGAGAGTCCCAGGTGTTTTGGTAGAGCTTGATTGTTGATCGAGGTTGACATCATGATTAAGATCTCTCTTTTAATGCCTTTTTGAGGAATTTAATTGATTGGTTTAACAGTTGAGTTTTGACACCAAATTGGTGTACAAGGTACCTTCAGTTATATTAAAGTATTGGTTAAAGTTTAATAATATTTCGATGTTCCCAGAAGGAGGTCTATGGGTTTTAATATGGTGAATAATGAACAGTTTGGTGGTTATGGACCTAGGTTTTCTAATTAATAAAGCTTGGGCTTGGATCAATAGTGTACTCGTGCCCTTTTGATTTTTGGGTAGGCAGTGGGCCGAGTTTTGGCTAAGGGTATCTAGTCCCTTTGGAGTGAGGGTGCCATGGATTGATGGCGTGGCCTTGTCCTAGCTTTTGGATTCTTTGATCTTATGACTGTAGTTTACCCTCTACTTACAACTAAAACAGAGACGTGGGCTATCTGCGACTATGAGGCAGCACCCCACATCACCAAGACCACCCTATGTGGGGAGACAGGAGAAACCAACTGGCTATTAGCCTCAGCATGAAGAGGTAGTTTCTTAGACCTTAACTGATCGTTGTAGCAGAGAGATGAGGGAGAGCTACCTCCCCCACCTTGACTGCATCCTCACTCTACAAACCACAACACATGACCGAGAGACATGTAGAGGAGGAGCAGGATGCTTCCATGTCCTTGCCGTGGTGTAGCCTTACAGCGGCGAGTATGTGGAGGAAGGATCTAAACCAATCTGTGAGGAGGAACGCCAAGTCATGGGTGCGCAGATGATCGCGAGAAAGAAGAAACGATGGGCGAGTGTCGAGGCCTGGTAGCCTGCACGAAGTGGGAAGAAGCTTGGGATCTTTCCTGACGACTCAGTAGGTGAGGAGCAGAGAACCATGGGCAGCGGGCTCCTAGCAGGTGAAGTCTGAAACCGATGAGAAGGACTGAAGGGTAGGTGATTGCTTGCCGGAGTCATGCCCTACAACGGCGACCTGCTCAAGGTAGAGAGACGGCGAAGACCTTGGCAGCGAGCCACAACGAGAAGAAGCCATCGGCGGCCAAGGCCAGTTCATGCGGTTTGGCATCGAGCACGGCAGATCGGAGCTCAGCTAGAGGTGGCGGCGGGCAGACTCTCGCGTGAAGGGCGAGATCCTTGGAGTCCCGCGGCGGTGGCCACACACCAGAGGCATGACAGACTCTCATTGCGTGAAACCTGAGAAAGAGGGGGGACAACGAACCAATCGAGAACCAATTAAACCAGGAAAAGCCAGCCGGCTCAGTGCGGCCAACTACTGAGAGCACGCCCCTTGAGTTAGACACGTGGCAGCCTCTGATTGGCTGGAAAAGGTAAATCTTCAGTTAATATGTAGATCTTCCAAAATTCATAGAAACTAGCTCGTTTATCAGAAAATTACAAGTAAGGTATCAATATTCTCAAAAAAATGCGTAGAACAACCTGGAACAATAATATCAGGCTTTTGATGCATTAATAATAGTGATATCATGAAAGATGTGTAATACTTGTTTAGTGGATAATAAATAGAAAACGATGGCCAAAAATTATGATAAAATGTCAGTAAATACTTTTTGATGTCTATAATCCATATAAGGTCAGTGGTTATGATGTTGATGCACAAAATCATGTAATTTTCTTTATATGGCTAATTAGGGCGAATAACCCTAATTAATGTGTAATAATTACAGTTATGCTCACAAAATCTTGGAATTCACAGAGTAAGCTCATATCAGTATATTGAACCTCTGTTTTAGTTATGAGATTATAATGATGAACAAAATCCATGTTATATGAAGATGAATATTAATACATGTTATAAAACCCTAATCTAGGTTAATGATATAACCTAGAGCTAATATGTGCACATTAAGGTTATGGAACCTAATGTTCAGATGATGAACTTTGATAATGAACCATAATCTGGAAAATGACATCAGGAAGATAAATATGAGATAAGAATGCAAGTAATAATACACATATCCTAATGAGATAAGATAAACCCTAATGAACACGACTAGGGTTAAGACGAGATGTAAGATGATGTGAACCTGATGGTGATATGTAATCTTGTCTTAATCAGGTTTAACAAAGAAATAGATGACATGAGGAACATGTGTTTAGAATGCTCTATCTCTTTGGAAGGTACGCCATTACCTCTTACTTGGCTTATTATACATTATGCTTGTGTTATATGGTAGTAAAGACTTGGCATATGATATTGGATGAAATGATTGTTCTTGTATGATATGTTGCATGATTTTCAATACTTATTGTTATGAACACATGAAACATAATATGTCTGTTCCATTATATCTAAGCACTTCAACTCTTTGGTAGTAAAGTGCTGGAAATAAGTACTTCAACTCTTTGGTAGTAAAGTACTTGGAAGTGATCCAACTCTTTGGTAGTAGATCACATTGTGAAACGATCCAACTCTTTGGTAGTAGATCATAAAGGCCTTAATGCATTCAACTCTGAGGTAGTAAATGCATGGATGATATAATGGAAAATGAGCTTAAAATATGTGTTCTCTTTTGTTAATGAACATCTTCGTGCAAGTATATGCTTTTCTTATATTCTTCTGTTACTGCCAAGTATATTAGTTTTATCTTATTGCCAAGATATGATGAGAGGTAAATAAAAGACACGTAGGCGTACTCAGTATAATATTCATGAAATATTGTGCTGACATGTACCGCATGTAATCTTTTGTTTAGGTTGTGGTTTTGCTCTTGAAGATCCAGGATAGTTGAGAGTTGTATAGAGAGCTGATGTACAGGTGGACCTGTTGTCTTAAGATCATGTTGTTTAGATGTAGTACATGTATATGTATAGTTTGTTGTTCAATATGTAATATCAAATGTTGTAACAATTCATGTTGTAATTATATGTTGAATGGTGAACATGTGTGTATGGTTTTATTATTGTTCATGTACATGTGCTACTGTGTTTCCTTCTGACTTCCTCTGATTTTCTTCTTCTTAGCCTTGTGTGGGGTGTTTAAATTGGAATTCTCACTGAGGTGAGGGTTTCAATTTGGACGTCACACATCAGATTAAGTTTTAGATAATCTGGGGACGTGACAGGTGGTATCAGAGCATGAACAATAGCAAATCCTGACATTTGCTCATTATGCAACTCAAAACTAAAGAATCTTGAACGTAATAATCTTTTAGGGTTAGATTAGTCGTCCTTTAGAGACTAGATCTGACCTAACCTCTAGGTTAGCACCTAGATGTCCGAGAACTAGGCCTAGACTGGTGCTTGTTGTATAGCAAGTCCTTAGATGTCGTTCTTTCCTTGTAGTGCAGCGGTATGGGACATTGCACTATTTGGAAATGATGTGCATCAAGGGAAGAGAAACCCTAGACATATTGTGCATGGTGTCTAGAGTAGCTACACTAGTATACCCCTTGTTCTCACCCTTTTCACTAGTTTTCATGACACAGGACTCTCTACTATGTGTGGGACACTTGTTTCTGGATTTGGTTTTTGATTCCAAACGAATCGAACCTCGATAGTTTTCTCTGACGCTTGTTTTATCGGAGAAAAACTATATAATATTTTATTATGTATATGTATTACAAAAATGTGTTCCCACACATGTACGAGTAGGAGGTGGTCATGTAACCTAAGTGAAAGTGATGACATCAGTCTAGAAGAGAGTGTAGTTCTAGATTAGATGTCTAGAGCCTTGTTTGGTATATGTGATAGATGGAGTAGATAGAATAAGTTTGATGATACGATCTAAGTATTATATAGATGATATGAGTTTTGATGATATGATGTAAGTCTTACATAGATGACATAAGATGGTTATGATGATATATGTTGTCTTTGAGGACCTAAGTTCTGTTTGAGGATTTGAGATAAGTTTTGATGACGCAAGTATAAGTTCTTTTATGAGATGAGATAAGTTAAGTTAAGACAAGGTTGTGAGTCAGCATGGGCCTCAAGCTCTTTTACAAAGGAGGACCTCTAGTGTTAGGACCAGTTTTGGGGTTAGCTCAAGAGAGAGCGAGACCCACAGGGAGAAGGTCAGAGAACCTAGTCTCCATGATATGAGAAATACGAGAAATATGTGATATGATATGTCCTAAACTAGAATACTCCTGAGTGATTGAGTTGAGTCACTTTATGCATGATTCCTATAGTTATCTTGAACCCTAGATGTCCTTGGGAGGACCAAACCCTAGAGACAGAGAGAGGTTGGTTATATATGAACATGCGAACATGAATATGAGTGCTTGCCATCTGGGTGAGGGAGGGAGCCCAAGACCCTGGAGGAGGTAGTATGTTAGTTTCTGTGAAGCCTCATGCTCGGGTTGGTGGTTTCCTGCATAGGAATCTAGAGGTTGCATGTATATGAGAGTTTTGGGTAAGCATGTTTCATGGGTAGAAGACCTATGTATAGTAGGTTGTAGCTTGCTTTGGTTTGCGCTTATGTGGTTTGAGCTTGTAAGGCTATCTCTAGTGCCAATGAGGTATACCTGAGAACCCTAGACCGAGAGGGAAGATAAAGTTTTTGTTTATGAGATACTCATAGAGTTGAGTTAGCTCAGAGAGGATGAGCATGGATCTACCCTCATGATATGGGTCAGGATAACCTCAGTGGGACTAGATGAATTTTTGATATATGTTTGATAAGCCACTCACATAAGTTTGTGTAGCACAACCCTAATATAATATATGTGAATCTGATCGTAATATTTGATCTAATCTTGAGATTTTACATATAGACATGATATGATGGAAAACTAGAGATGGTTTAATAGATATCAATGTATAAGTGGTTAACCATATACATGAATAATGATGATAATGTGAAACTGTAGGCTAATCTTGTGATGAAATCACTCGTAAATGTTACAGTTTATTATGAACAATGGAATAAGATCATATGAATGAAATATGTTATACGAGGTGTTAAGCTTAGTGCTTAATAATGATGAAAATGTAATTTGAAGGTTAGCACAACATAACATGTATGACACCTTGATATGATCTAGATGGATAAAGTGGGTTAAATTTAGTTAACTCCCACCTAAAAGGCATATGTTAATGTTGACCATGTTCTAATAATTAGCTCAATGAAATGTTGATGACACCTTGATAATGGGTTAACTTGAGTTAATCTTACTTAACTCCTATAGAACATGGAATATGATGTGAAAACCCTAATGCATGGCTAAAGATAAGGAAGCAAATCTAACATATGAGATATGTCATGACATAACCTAAGTTTTCTAAACCTTGAGTTTAACCTTGAATGGAGTGTTTGTGCACCAAGGTGGTTGTAAAAAAAAACCCTAATAGTGCTTCAAATACATGGTTCTAGGTAACCTTTGCGGATATGTTACATGTAGAACAGTGCCCACATGTGGATGAAGGCAAGATAAGGTTTTCCCTGGAAGTATGAGTATAGTGTACTTTTGAGGATGAAAGTTCTTTTAAGATGTTTATGATGTGACAAAGTGGGTTTTCTGGCTTAATTCCGAGGACGAAATTTCTTTTAAGGTGTGTAGGATGTGATGGAGTGGACCTTTGGAGTCCTTAATCGTCCAATGACAAGAGTGAAGTTAGGCATGTTGAGTGGTTTTGAGAGTCCCAGGTGTTTTGGTAGAGCTTGATTGTTGATCGAGGTTGACATCATGATTAAGATCTCTCTTTTAATGCCTTTTTGAGGAATTTAATTGATTGGTCTAACAATTAAGTTTTGACACCAAGTTGGTGTACAAGGTACCTTTAGTTATATTGAAGTATTGGTTAAAGTTTAATAATATTTCGATGTTCCCAGAAGGAGGTCTATGGGTTTTAATATGGTGAATAATGAACAGTTTGGTGGTTATGGACCTAGGTTTTCTAATTAATAAAGCTTGGGCTTGGATCAATAGTGTACTCGTGCCCTTTTGATTTTTGGGTAGGCAGTAGGCCGAGTTTTGGCTAAGGGCATCTAGTCCCTTTGGAGTGAGGGTGCCATGGATTGATGGCGTGGCCTTGTCCTGGCTTTTGGATTCTTTGATCTTATGACTGTAGTTTACCCTCTACTTACAACTAAAACAGAGACATGGGCTATCTGTGACTGCGAGGCAGCACCCCACATCACCACGACCACCCTATGTGGGGAGACAGGAGAAACCAACTGGCTATTAGCCTCGGCATGAAGAGGTAGTTTCTTAGACCTTAACTGATCGTTGTAGCAGAGAGATGAGGGAGAGCTACCTCTCCCACCTTGACTGCATCCTCACTCTACAAACCACAACACATGACCGAGAGACCTGTAGAGGAGGAGCAGGATGCTTCCATGTCCTTGCCGTGGTGTAGCCTTACAGCGGCGAGTATGTGGAGGAAGGATCTAAAGCAATCTGTGAGGAGGAACGCCAGGTCATGGGTGCGCAGATGATCGTGAGAAAGAAGAAACGATGGGCGAGTGTCGAGGCCTGGTAGCCTGCACGAAGTGGGAAGAAGCTTGGGATCTTTCCTGACGACTCAGTAGGCGAGGAGCAGAGAACCATGGGCAGCGGGCTCCTAGCAGGTGTAGTCCGAAGCCAATGAGAAGGACTGAAGGGTAGGTGATTGCTTGCCGGAGTCATGCCCTACAACGGCGACCTACTCAAGGGAGAGAGACGACGAAGACCTTGGCAGCGAGCCACAACGAGAAGGAGCCATCGGCGGCTAAGGCCAGTTCATGTGGGCTGGCATCGAGCACGGCAGATCGGAGCTCAGCTAGAGGCGGCGGCGGGCAGACTCTCGCGTGAAGGGCGAGATCCTTGGAGTCCCGCGGCAGCGGCCACACACCAGAGGCATGACAGACTCTCATTGCGTGAAACCTGAGAAAGGGGGTGGACAACGAACCAATCGAGAACCAATTAAACCAGGAAAAGCCAGCCGGCTCAGTGCGTCCAATTGCTGAGAGCACGCCCCTTGAGTTAGACACGTGGCAGCCTCTGATTGGCTGGAAAAGGTAAATCTTCAGTTAAAATGTAGATCTTCCAAAATTCATAGAAACTAGCCCATTTATCAGAAAATTACAAGTAAGGTATCAATATTCTCAGAAAAATGCGTAGAACAACCTGGAACAATAATATCAGGCTTTTGATGCATTAATAACAGTGATATCATGAAAGATGTGTAATACTTGTTTAGTGGATAATAAATAGAAAACGATGGCCAAAAATTATGATAAAATGTCAGTAAATACTTTTTGATGTCTATAATCCATATAAGGTCAGTGGTTATGATGTTGATGCACAAAATCATGTAATTTTCTTTATATGGATAATTAGGGTGAATAACCCTAATTAATGTGTAATAATTACAGTTATGCTCACAAAATCTTGGAATTCACAGAGTAAGCTCATATCAGTATATTGAACCTCTGTTTTAGTTATGAGATCATAATGATGAACAAAATCCATGTTATATGAAGATGAATATTAATACATGTTATAAAACCCTAATCTAGGTTAATGATGTAACCTAGAGCTAATATGTGCACATTAAGGTTATGGAACCTAATGTTCAAATGATGAACTTTGATAATGAACCATAATCTGGAAAATGACATCAGGAAGATAAATATGAGATAAGAATGCAAGTAATAATACACATATCCTAATGAGATAAGATAAACCCTAATGAACACGACTAGGGTTAAGACGAGATGTAAGATGATGTGAACCTGATGGTGATATGTAATCTTGTCTTAATCAGGTTTAACAAAGAAATAGATGACATGAGGAACATGTGTTTAGAATGATCTATCTCTTTGGAAGGTACGCCATTACCTCTTACTTGGCTTATTATACATTATGCTTGTGTTATATGGTAGTAAAGACTTGGCATATGATATTGGATGAAATGATTGTTCTTGTATGATATGTTGCATGATTTTCAATACTTATTGCTATGAACACATGAAACATAATATGTCTGTTCCATTATATCTAAGCACTTCAACTCTTTGGTAGTAAAGTGCTAGAAATAAGTACTTCAACTCTTTGGTAGTAAAGTACTTGGAAGTGATCCAACTCTTTGGTAGTAGATCACATTGTGAAATGATCCAACTCTTTGGTAGTAGATCATAAAGGCCTTAATGCATTCAACTCTGAGGTAGTAAATGCATGGATGATATAATGGAAAATGAGCTTAAATATGTGTTCTCTTTTGTTAATGAACATCTTCGTGCAAGTATATGCTTTTCTTATATTCTTCTGTTACTGCCAAGTATATTAGTTTTATCTTATTGCCAAGATATGATGAGAGGTAAATAAAAGACACGTAGGTGTACTCAGTACAATATTCATCAAATATTGTGCTGACGTGTACCGCATGTAATCTTTTGTTTAGGTTGTGGTTTTGCTCTTGAAGATCCAGGATAGTTGAGAGTTGTATAGAGAGATGATGTACAGGTGGACCTGTTGTCTTAAGATCCTGTTGTTTAGATGTAGTACATGTATATGTATAGTTTGCTGTTCAATATGTAATATCAAATGTTGTAACAATTCATGTTGTAATTATATGTTGAATGGTGAACATGTGTGTATGGTTTTATTATTGTTCATGTACATGTGCTACTATGTTTCCTTCTGACTTCCTCTGATTTTCTTCTTCTTAGCCTTGTGTGGGGTGTTTAAATTGGAATTCTCGCTGAGGTGAGGGTTTCAATTTGGACGTCACACATCAGATTAAGTTTTAGATAATCCGGGGACGTGACACATCCCAAAATGTCTTTTATGAGCATTTAGGGATGTGAATATTATGTCAAGAAAATATTTCTTGAAAAACTTTGTACATGATTCGATAAATGTAATTTTGTTGGATATGCTAAACAAACTAGAGGATATTACTTTTATTCCCAATCCGACAACAAAGTGTTTGTTGCCAGGTATATTGCATTCCTTGAAATGAATTTCATTTTCATATGAATCAGTGGGAGAAAAGTGGAACTCGAAGAGTTTCGAGGCCAACAAGAAAACATTGAACTGATAGATGAACAAGAGGAACAAAGAGCATCACAAGATGTTGTGGAGTCTCAAATTCCTTAAGTAATATAGGAACCTCATAGATCAAATAGGACATGCCTTGAGCCTAAAAGATTTGGATAACTTGTAAATCAGGAAGGCAGTGAATTGGTAATATATGATGAGCCAATATTCTATCAAGATGCTATTGAGGAACCAGAGTTTGAGTAATGCTTGAGGCCATGGTATCTGAGATGGAATCCATGTATGCCAACAGAGTATGCACTCCGGTGGATCCACTCGAAGGGGTAAAACCCATAAGGAGGCAATGGGTCTTCAAGAAGAAGACCAACATGGATGGAAAAGTTCAAACCTTTAAGGTAATATTGGTTGTGAAGGCTTTTAAACAAGCTCAAGGTATTGACTATGATGAAGCCTTTTCTCTAGTGGCCATGGTTTAGTCCATCAGGATCATGCTTGCTATTGCATCTTATAATGACTATGAGATTTGGTAGATGGATGTTAAAACTACATTCCTTAATGCAAATATTGTTGAGGATGTGTATATGATACAACTTGAGGGTTTTAAAAATCAAAAGGAAGTAAATAAAGTTTGTAATCTACAAAGGTCAATCTATGGATTGAAGTAAGCATCTCGAAGATGGAATCTTCATTTTGATGAGACAGTCAAATAGTTTGGCTTTATTCAAAATGAAGATGAACCTTATGTGTACAAGAAGGTTAGTGGGAGCATAGTGACATTCCTAATATTATATGTAGATAACATACTATTGATGGAGAATGACATCCTTACTTTATGAAAGGTGAAGACATGGCTTGGAAATACATTTTCTATGAAAGACTTGGGAGAAGCATCCTACATCTTGAGGATAAATATCTACAGAGATAGATCAAAAAGGATTCTTGGACAAAGATAGAGCACATACATTGACAGGGTGTTGAAGAAGCATGGAGAGACCATCTCTAGAGCTTATTGTCCTAGTTCTTGTGAACATAGTGAACATGTGAGTTTCATTCCATATGCCTCAACAATTGGATCAATCATGTACGCAATGTTGTGTATCCATCCAGACGTCTCATATGCCTTGAGCATGACAGACATATATCAATCAGATCCAGGTGATGCTCACTAGACCGCTATAAAGAACATCCTCAACTACTTGAGAAGGACTAAGGATCAGTTCTTGGTCTATGATGGAGAGGAAGTGTTGGTGGTAAAAGGATACACCAATGCAAGATTTCTAGAATGTCAAGGATGATTACAAATTGCAATTGAGATTTGTGTTTTACCTCAATATTGAAGTTGTTATATGGAAGAGTTCCAAGCAAGAAATAGTTGTTGATTTTGTAATAGAGGTCGAGTCTAGTGTTGCATCAAATGCAAAAAAGGAGGCTATATGGATCAACAAGTTCATTAGAGAACGTGGGTCATTTGGAGCATGAACATGAAATCAAGCTACATTTTGAAAACAATGGAGTATTGCACAATCTAAGGAACTTAGATCACATCAGTGTTGAAATCATATACAAAGGTGGTTCCATCTCATAAAAGAGATCGTACAATGAGGAGATGTAATGATTTGTAGAGTACCACCTGAGAATATTGTTATTGACCCCTTGACAAAGGCAATTTCACAGTAGAAGCACGACGGTCATGTTAGATCACTTAGAATATGATTCATGGGTGATTGGATCTAAGTGCAAGTGGGAGTCTGTTGGTATGTATGCCTAGAGAGCCAATCATATGATCATTGTAACGACATAATTTGTAATTTATTTGATTAATAAATGAAGGCAATTGTGATGACCCTGATTTTAGGGTCTTAATACCCAATATGGTGTTCAAGGACTATGAATATTGTGTCGATGGTTGAACCCAAATTGAGTGACTGGTTATTCAATTGTTGTTTCCTGTCACAATAAAATTCCAATTTATGACCATGACACATAATGTATGTCAATGATGAGGAATATATTTAGTTAATCAAATTGGGTAATTATGTGCTTATATCACCATTCACGATATACATGAATATGAATAGTTCATTAGGAACTCTAGGTTGTATCATGATCACCGTAAGTGTATTGAAGTTGTTTGGTTACAACTTAAATATATTCGATCATTTTATTTGACCATCTACCCCTATATTGATGTTATTGGAGGAATCAATTAATAGACAAACATTTGATTATGAGCCTCCAAATTTTGGTGGGATACATTTTAGGATATTATAAACATATGTCTAAAGTGCAAATATTTCTTCTCAAGCCTATGCAAGTGCAAATATTGATTATTTGGATTAAGGAGGGGGGCAAGGTTTCAATAATATTAGAATAAAGTCAAGTGGCCATTGCAACACAACAATGTCACACTACCATTGTGTTAGTGGGTTATGTGGAACCTTGCCAGGAGCTGATATACAAAGTATGAATAACGTTCAGGTCATTGCTCACCTCTGAAAATGGAGGAACAAATCAGGGTGGAAGTGTAGTTTGGATCTGATGAAAGGGGGATAATCGCTGGATATTTCACCCGCAAACTAAGGATCTACACAACAATCATAACCCATTTCCGTTTACTTGAAGCTGGTACGGAGAGACTTTTATCTCTTTTTATCCATTGTCTCTCACAAGTTCATTATCCCAGGCGGCAGTGCCATCATATTCAATGACGCATGTGTTGTGCCCTTGGTGTCATCACACCTTCTCTACCTATGATTCCTTTCTATGAGTCTACCGTGACCTTTCAAGGTCATTAGGAATCCCAGCTCTTCACCAGAGATCTAGAAGCCATGGCCAAGAGAATAAGAGCTTCAAGGTACACATTTAGGATTCCTCGCGTGATGAGCCCTCCTCCTTTAAGCTCCTAGAGGAGAGGCGATAGTCTTCTATCTTATCCATGGATCCATAACCTTTCTCTTGAGTCGTGAAGATCCCAAATCTTCCATTTGTTGTTCGCTGCTCTTTGCTCATCGTAGGTGAGCAGTGCGGATGCGCTCATGTGGAACAGATCCCAGCGGCGGTGAGCATGTGTGGGCGGAGTCCAGCCAGAGCCGAGGTCTGCGGCTGCGCTGCGTCGTGCGGAAAAGAGAGACCTTATGTGGGACCTTTCTCGCCGGGGATGCCCCTCGTGGCTGCCGCCGTGAAATGAGTCTAGTGTACTCGTACGCTTTTTTGAGGCCCGAAGAGAGAACAGGGGTGCCGATCTGTGTAAGGGAGCGCAACGGAGGCTCAGTTGGTGGCTTCTCGAAATCAGACCTGGAGGCTCTCACGCCCAGCAAGGAGCGGCAGACCAGCGAAGCATGCAGCTGCGCCCTACCTTGCGGAGAAACAGGGATCGGGTTGCGTTGCGGGAAAGAACGGGGAAGAAAGGGGGGAAATGGAGGACCAGGTCCAGGTAGTGAACCGGCCGCATATCTAGTGAACCGAAGGCTTGCTTGAGACCAGCAAGGAAGAGACGCGCCCCTAAGTCTCCACGTGCCGGCTGGCGATTAGCCAGAAAAGGTATTAATCTTCATAAATATCACAGATATTAGATAAATCCTGTAAATCATAGGAATGTCATAAAAATACAAACAAGGTATCAAAACGTTCAGAAAAATGTTTAGAATGAAATAGAACTATAATAAAAGGCTTTTGACTATTATATATCAGTGATATCATGTAAGATGAGTAATGCTTGTTTGATGCATGATAAATAGCAAACAATGGTCTAAAATTATGGGAAAATGTCAGTAAATCCATATTCATACTTATAATCCATTTGATATAAGTAATTATGATGTTGATGCACGAAATCATGTAATTTAATTAATATGTCTAATTAGGGCTAATAACACTAAAGATGATGTAATAAATGCACACATGCTCAATAAATGATGAAATTCACAGAGTAAGATCATATCAGTATATGGAACTTCAGTTTTAATTATGAGATAATAATGATGAAGAGAATCTATGTTATATGAAGATGAATCTTAATCCATGTTATAAAACCCTAATCTGGGTTAATGATGTAACCAGGGTTAATATGTGCACAAAAAGGATATGGAACCTAATGTTCAGATAATGAACCATAATCTGGAAAATGACATCATTAAGATAATTCTAAGACAAGAATGCAAGTAATGATGAGAATATCCTAATGAGTTAAGAAAACCCTAAAATGGATACGATTAGGGTTAAGATGAGATGTAAGATGATAAGAACCTGATGATAGTATATGGTCTTGTTTTGATCAGGTGATGACCAGAGATGTAGATGATCCAGAATATAAGTATGAATCTTTGAACTCAGGTACGTGGATATAATTATATGACTAGATTTGCTGGATGTTAAATATATGTACTTGTTTGTTTGTACTTGAAATACATTGTTGGATGTAGATCTATATGTATTGTCATTTCCGCCTTGAACAATAAGAACACTAAAGAAATAAAATGGAATGTAGTTACTGATGGTTCATTAATCTCCCTATTTGAGAGGGAAAGTATTAATGTTGACTAGCACCTCCCTAATGGTACAAGGTACGCGGGGAGATCCCTAATGGTACAAGGTACGCAGGGATAGGGCCCAATATTTATGTTTGTGCTAAGTCCACCATAGTAATACATGTCCATTGAAATATGATTAATAACTTGGGATTACCTGATTTTTCTGCCTTTAAATGATGTTTTCTTTCTCTTTCTTCAATTTCGAGTATTTTATATGCCAGCATAGTATAGCTCTTTAATTCCACATACCAACTTTTGTTGATGTTTTTGTTTCTCGTATTTTCTAGGTCCAGAGCTAGAATGGGATATAAAGAATAAGATGTGAGCAAGTTGTACAGGTTGTACCTATTGTCTAAGATCTTGTTAGCATACATGTTCAGACTTGTAGAGTTTCATTCAATCTGTAACTGTAAATCATGTTGTAATAATTCATTTTGTATAAATATACATGTTGAATGTTGAGTATGTTATGGTTGTATGTTCATGTATGCGTATTATGCTTCCGCATCGCTTTCTGTTATGATTGGATGATGTTTTCGGATTCTGACATCTCATTCCCAATAGGGTTTAGAGAATAAAAATCCGGGGACGTCACAGTTGGTATCAGAGCATGAACAATAGTTACACCTGACAATTGCTCACCATGAAACATAAAAACTAAATTTCACCTTTCACCTTAAACCTTAGAAAGTTAGTAAGTTGTTCTGTAGGAATAAGGTTTGACTTAGCCTCTAAGTTAGAACCTAGATGTTTGAGAACTAGGTTTAGATAAGTGTGAGAAACCTTTTACATATAGAGCTCATATGTATTGGGTAGCTACACTAATCTACACCATGTTCTCACCATTTCACTAGATGACATGGCACTGGACTATCTACTGTGTGTTGGACACTCGTTTTGCTGATTTGGTTTTGTTTTCCAATCGGATCGAGCCTCGACAGTTTTCTCTGACGTTTGTCTTCTCGGAGAAAAAATATATAATAGTTTATTATATATATGTAAATATAAAAATGTTTCCCTCACACAGGAGAGTAGTGGGTGTTCATGCAATCTAAGTGGAAGGGAGTGACATCAGTCTAGAAGAGAGAATAGATCTAGATTAGATGTCTAGAGCCTCATAAGGTTATGTGATAGAAAGATAGATAAAAGAAAGATGAAGGAAATAAGTATATAGAATGTTACCTAAGTTGATCTATGATGGTATAAGTTTCCTTATTAAGATTTGAGTTATATATGAATCGAATCCACTCTTGGGAGGATCTATTCTAAGTAGTGATGATGAAAGTATATTCCCTTTTCCTATTCAAGATAAGCTTAGTAAGATAGAGATGAGTGTGCATGAGCCTCAAGCTCTTATACAAGGAGGATATCTAGTGGTAGGATGAGATATTTGGTGAACTCTAGAGAGAGTAAGACCCACAAAAAGAAGGTCATAGGACCTAGCCTCCAATATATGAGATGTGGAAAAACAAAATGTCCTACACTATGTGAGAATTGGGTAAAAGAAAAGGATGGGTAGATGACCCATATGATAAAGTCAATCCTTTGACTGAGTTAGGTCCTAGCTGGAGTGACATATTTTGTGAATCTCATCATTAGTTGCAAGTGAGGTAATATATGAACTCTAGTTATGAGAGTATGATGCTTTGTGCAAAAGATACTCAAAATACATGTTCTCCCTTCTTCTTCTCTTTCTTAATATATGATGATAGAAACCTCACTTGAGTTATATGGATGATTTATATATGAGGAGTCACTCGTATAAGCTGACCTTTTCTATATTTTTCCCCCTATATCATACATGTACTACCCAAGATTGAAATCATGATAAGTTTGACTTTAAAATATTCTCTTCCCCTTCATATGAAACATGAAAGATATGATGCTGAGATCATGGGATAAACTTAGTATATTCTCTTTTTCCCTTCACATAATACATGCAAGACATAAAAAGTTGAACTAATGAACTTGATATAAAGATATTTTTGGATCATAGGATATATGATCAGAAATATAGTTCGTAACTTTGATCCTTCTCAATGTATGCTTCTAAGTTGGGTATGAATATCACACCATAGGGTGAAACCCTAATCGTCAAGCATGTTACGTAAGCCCTTCTTATGTAGAAAAATCCTAATATCAAGGATGAAGATAAGTCTCCTCTAATCCTAAAATCATTGTAAAGATGTTAATGATGTTAGATTTGAACGATCTGAATACCATGGCATATAAATGAATTCCTCTTGAACTTTAAAAGTATGAACAAAACCCGTATCCCTAGGGGTGATGTAATCCTAAGATATCATAATGTCATGTTATGGATAAGACTTTAAGTGATGCTTCCACATATATATGGTAGGGTGGACACACCCAAGAACCTCTAGACCCTAAGCTGACTACTTAGAGTGTATGCAATATGGTGGTCTTAGAACCTAAGAAACTATGATGTATATGAAGTTGAACTCCTAAATAACCTCTTAAGGATGAGATTAGTTGAATTTCGAGGAAGAAATTCCATATAAGGTGGGGTGAATGTGATGACCCTGATTTTAGGGTCTTAATACCCAATATGGTGTTCAAGGACTATGAATATTGTGTCGATGGTTGAACCCAAATTGAGTGATTGGTTATTCAATTGTTGTTTCCTGTCACAATAAAATTCCAATTTATGACCATGACACATAATGTATGTCAATGATGAGGAATATATTTAGTTAATCAAATTGAGTGATTGGTTATTCTCTACCTATGATTCCTTTCTATGAGTCTACTGTGACCTTTCAAGGTCATTAGGAATCCCATCTCTTCACTAGAGATCTGGAAGCCATGGCCAAGAGAATAAGAGCTTCAAGGTACACATTTAGGATTCCTCGCGTGATGAGCACTCCTCCTTTAAGTTCCTAGAGGAGAGGCGATCGTCTTCTATCTTATCCACGGATCCAGAACCTTTCTCTTGAGTCGTGAAGATCCCAAATCTTCCATTTGTTGTTCGCTACTCTTTGCTCGTCGTAGGTGAGCAGTGCGGATGCGCCCATGTGGAACAGATCCCAGCGGCGGCGAGCATGTGTGGGCGGAGTCCAGCCAGAGACGAGGTATGCGGCTGCGTTGCGTCGTGCGGAAAAGAGAGACCTTATGTGGGACCTTTCTCGCCGGGGATGCCCCTCGTGGCTGTCGCTGTGAAATGAGTCTAGTGTACTCGTACGCTTGTTTGAGGCCCGAAGAGAGAACAGGGGTGCCGATCTGTGTAAGAGAGCGCAACGGAGGCTCAGTTGGTGGCTTCTCAAAATCAGACCTGGAGGCTCTCACGCCCAGCAAGGAGCGGCAGACCAGTGAAGCATGCAGCTGCGCCCTACCTTGCGGAGAAACAGGAATCGGGTTGCGTTGTGGGAAAGAACGAGGAAGAAAGGGGGGAAATGGCGGACCAGGTCCAGGTAGTGAACCGGCCACATATCTAGTGAACCGAAGGCTTGCTTGAGACCAGCAAGGAAGAGCCGCGCCCCTAAGTCTCCACGTGGCGGCTGTCGATTAGCCAGAAAAGGTATTAATCTTCATAAATATCACAGATCTTAGATAAATCGTAGTAAATCATAGGAATGTCAGAAAAATACAAACAAGGTATCAAAACGTTCAGAAAAATGTTTAGAATGAAATAGAACTATAATAAAAGGCTTTTGACTATTATATATCAGTGATATCATGTAAGATGAGTAATGCTTGTTTGATGCATGATAAATAGCAAACAATGGTATAAAATTATGGAAAAATGTCAGTAAATCCATATTCATACTTATAATCCATCTGATATAAGTAATTATGATGTTGATGCACGAAATCATGTAATTTAATTAATATGTCTAATTAGGGCTAATAACACTAAAGATGATGTAATAAATGCACACATGCTCAATAAATGATGAAATTCACAGAGTAAGATCATATCAGTATATGGAACTTCAGTTTTAATTATGAGATAATAATTATGAAGAGAATCTATGTTATATGAAGATGAATCTTAATCCATGTTATAAAACCCTAATCTGGGTTAATGATGTAACCAGGGTTAATATGTGCACAAAAAGGATATGGAACCTAATGTTCAGATAATGAACCATAATCTGGAAAATGACATCATTAAGATAATTCTAAGACAAGAATGCAAGTAATGATGAGAATATCCTAATGAGTTAAGAAAACCCTAAAATGGATACGATTAGGGTTAAGATGAGATGTAAGATGATAAGAACCTGATGATAGTATATGGTCTTGTTTTGATCAGGTGATGACCAGAGATGTAGATGATCCAGAATATAAGTATGAATCTCTGAACTCAGGTACGTGGATATAATTATATGACTAGATTTGATGGATGTTAAATATATGTACTTGTTTGTTTGTACTTGAAATACATTGTTGGATGTAGATCTATATGTATTGTCATTTCCGCCTTGAACAATAAGAACACTAAAGAAATAAAATGGAATGTAGTTACTGATGGTTCATTAATCTCCCTATTTGAGAGGGAAAGTATTAATGTTGACTAGCACCTCCCTAATGGTACAAGGTACGCGGGGAGATCCCTAATGGTACAAGGTACGCAGGGATAGGGCCCAATATTTATGTTTGTGCTAAGTCTACCATAGTAATACATGTCCATTGAAATATGATTAATAACTTGGGATTACCTGATTTTTCTACCTTTAAATGATGTTTTCTTTCTCTTTCTTCAATTTCTAGTATTTTATATGCCAGCATAGTATAGCTCTTTAATTCCACGTACCAACTTTTGTTGATGTTTTTGTTTCTCGTATTATCTAGGTCCAGAGCTAGAATGGGATATAAAGAATAAGATGTGAGCAAGTTGTACAGGTTGTACCTATTGTCTAAGATCCTGTTAGCATACATGTTCAGACTTGTAGAGTTTCATTCAATCTGTAACTGTAAATCATGTTGTAATAATTCATTTTGTATAAATATACATGTTGAATGTTGAGTATGTTATGCTTGTATGTTCATGTATGCGTATTATGCTTCCGCATCGCTTTCTGATATGATTGGATGATGTTTTCGGATTCTGACATCTCATTCCCAATAGGGTTTGGAGAATCAAAATCTGAGGACGTCACAGCAATCTTCCAATTTATTTAGTTTAATTCAGTTATGAGATAATGATATAACATTATAAATGTCTAGAGAATTATATTACTCAATGACATATGTCTTCAAGGATAAGCCTTGGGGAATTGAGATCACACGGATGTTAAGAGTAAATATATATTGTCATTATGTCCCTAATCAATTGTTATTGTGGATAGATGATAGACAACAATAATACATAAGGTCAGAGTGTGAGTTGGTTGATGACAAAATCTCATTAGTCATGATATGGCAATATAAAACCAAGAACACAGATACATGTTAGAGAACAATGTATCGGACAAACCCACTATGAGACAGACACATGGAAGCCATTATCATGTAAATCATAGTTATCTTTCATAGTGATGGTGGTTGTGTTTCTTAGACCTAAGATCACTACACTCATCACATGTCGTTGGGTACACTTTGACATCATCAAATACATTATTGAAATAGGGGTTGTTATAATGGTGATGATTGGGTGACTTTGACAAATGGGGATAGACTATGAGTGATTGAAATTAGATTTTTCCCCTATAGGAGTTTGATGTCCTAGGCATCTTGATTAGAAGGACTGACAAATGCATCGCTATGTAGATGTGAATCAATATGTGATATTGAGCTTACATATATCTCAGACAGTCTACTCTTGTTCAAGAAATAAGATTGAATGATGAAGAGGATGAGTGAACCATGCCTCGAGTTCAATCTGGACATCAGTGACGAAGGAACTATACAAGCACTGCAACACCATACACATATTGTAGGTTGAAGTTGTTCTTCAACTTTCTATTTACTATGATAGCATTGATGTGTGATTAGGTACCACTCATTGCTTTTGGTATCATAATTATTTATGGATATTCACTGCCAACATAATATGGGACCTATAGGGTCACACACAAAGGTCTCGACCTATAAGAGGAGTATGATCTTGAGTGATAGTTGAATTAATTACTAAAATGTTTACATAATTGATTCACGCAACAAACAACCAAAAAATAGTGCCAAACACCCATCTCATGGCATGAGATGGCCGTCTAGAGTGCGAAACGGACAACTCAAGGGTTGAGACGGGCATTTGGAGTGTCAGACTGATTCGAGTAGAAATTGGCCAAGGTGTGAACCAACTGAACTGACTGACTCGACTTGGGTCACTAGAAGACCATCTAGGTAACCCAGATGATCGTATCATAGGGGTGAAATTGGTCAGTTTGGCTTAAGGAAGGTTCTAAATACTTTCTGTATTCGTTTGGACTGCACATTACTTGTTGTGAAAGAATTAATGTTGAACATTAATGGGAAATGAATTGCCAATTTTGTACGTGATTGGGAAACTACAAAATGGTTGTCTTGTGATATGAGACAACGGTTTGGCATGCCAGATGACAGTGTGGTGTGCCATACAACCATTTCAGTGGTCACATGTTGCAAAAATTAAATATCTTATAGACCTTTCCACTCCTGCACTAACTGGGAACCCTGGTTCAAACCCCAGTTATAAATAGTGGGGTATTGGGGGATTTCCAGAGCACAACACAGACAATTGAGAACTAGTTGCTTTGATAATTCTTGTCCTCTCTGGTTGTGGTAACCAAGAGAGCCCAAGCAAGTCCTACTCGACTAGGGAGGGATAGCAAGGGAAAGAACAACTGAGATCATAATTGTGGGAGAGCATGTTCGTGACTAGTACTCTAATGGGAGGGAAAACTTCTTCATGCCATTTCTAGATGGACGATAGGAGTTCTAGGTAGTTTGTGTGGACTTTTCTGGAGGAGGGAGGTTATTGTCTACCACAAAGGAGCATGTCATCAACTAGTAGTCTATGACGAGAGGAGCTATTGTAGAAGACAATGTTCAATTCTGTTGACCACAGAGGAGCAGTCAAGCGAGTCCCAGAGCATCTAGGAGCAAGAATTTTGCATCAAAAAATGATGAGGAGATGTCACTGGACTTGCTCTGGGACCAGGTTTATTCTCAAAACCAACCTTTCCATATTATATTTATTCATGCAATCTGTTGCTTATGGGGAATATGGTAGATAAAAAATTTGTTTCCTCTACTTACTATGTAGCCATATTTCCCTACATGCAACCCATGCCACATGGTTATTCCTAATGCATATCTAAGAAGAAGAGGTTAGGGAAGATCTTAGATGATTTGTATGCTAATATTGATATTCTTGACCAAAATGAGAAATTACATCTTAATAGTATGGATTCCTTGGAAGACCATTTTCTTGATCTTGAGATCCAATGATATGGAGTTTACGTAGAGAATGGTATCTACCTTAAGAAAATTTATAGTCTTAAGGAGGAAAACCAAGCCCGAGCCTGTCTTTCTTAAAACTAAAAATGATTTTTGTTACGACCCCACCTCCCAATAACCCCCAACTAAGGGAGACTGAGAGATCGAAGCCGCACCCATCACTTCCAGATCAAAGGTTCGGCAATTAACCAAGAATAATTATCAAATTTTAACAGACTATACTAAAAAGCTGTAAAAAAATAAACTTTTGCATACCTTTTTGAACACTTGGATCTCTAACTTCTATCCACTTAAGGATTCTACTCTAACTAATCGTCCTTGTACTTTACTTCATGTATTACATAATATGATGATTAATTGTTTGTCCTTTTGGCTTGTACCTAAAACACCGACAAACAAAACGTCGGTCAGCCGAAGCTGGTATGTGGGGGAAACAATTAAACGTGCAACTATGATAACAACATCATCATTCAATTAATCACTTAACAATCAAGATTACATTTTAAGCCATACAACTCAATCCATACATATTTTCGAACTCTGGGCTGTCCCTGCAGTGGACATGGATACCACCTTTCTTTTAGGTAATTGAGTCGCATGGCACTACCCAAAGATAGCCCAATATCTAACTCAATGTGACTTGATGGTCCTACCTCAAGGGTAGCCATGTACTAAGTCATCCATAGACCTGATGGACCTACCCAATAGGTAGCCATGTACTAGGTCATACATAGACCTGATGGACCTACCCAATAGGTAGCCATGTACTAGGCCTTTCTCTAACCTGATGGACCTACCCCTAGGCAGCCATGTACTAGGTTAGCTATAATGCCACAGAGAGAACCAGGATCTGAGTTTGTAGGCATATATCCTTTGTGATAGTCATAGCCACATTATAGTTTGCAATATGAACATCCAAACAGTTTAGTTGCATTCTATGCGATTAAACATCCAGGAATCCATCAGAAAACTAAAGCGGTTATTCATAATTAACCACATACCTTATTTGATGAGTCATGCAGATTATTCAACATATACTTCATGTATATACAATCAAGCCAATCAATAGATCCAAGCAAGTAATTCAATCATCACATAATTCCTGAAAAGAATATGTACTCTATTTATTACACACTTTAACAAGAATCTACTTTATTAACTTGGATTCTCTTTCTAGGGTTTCTAATCCGCATTAAGGTTTCATTAATATTCATTAGGGTTTCTTAGATCAATTCCTCCAACTTTATCCATTTTAGGTCAACAAACCCTAAAATACTCTTTTCCATTTATATGAACCTTAATTGCTCAACTATTCATTTTAATAGTCTTTTATATCCAAATTGACTTAGGATCATCACATCCCTATTTATTCATGGATTCGAACAATTAAACCAATTAATAGACATACTCTCTTAAATTAGGGTTTTCAAGCTCATTAATGCATAATCATGCACGAAACCCTAAATTAAGCCAATTATAAAAAGATCATATTTTTAGATCCTATTTTCTCTTTTATTAACAACATGTTAATATAGGCTTGAGTAACCCAAATAATATTATTAAGACCATATATCATCAAATCTAAGGGTTTTTCCCCTAATTAAAACACTAAAGATGATAACTTTATGTACTTTTCCAATTTCAAGCATTTAAACTCTAAATTAGACTAATCATGTGCAAAGTTCTTCCTTTTTGAACATTATGTACCTTTTTACATTTAACAGGTTAACATCAACTCTAATAATCCATTAAACCCTATTAAACACATTAATCATATCAGAATAGGGTTTCTTAATCATCATTACACTAAAGTTAATAACCTCTATTACTTTTAGAATTGCAAACATAATCAGGTGCCAACTATATTTTTAATGGATTCCTCTTGTTTTTCTGAGCAAAATTCATGTATTATATGTTCTCATCGGAGCTACCAATTAGGAGTTATGTTTTTTGTAATAAATCACTTACCGCAGCCAATGAGATTGTGCCACGTCATCTCAGTCCATGCAAGGCGCTGCGCTTGTTATTTTGGAAACATTTCAAAAAGTCCGAAATGCCCCTGGTTAAGTTATGCCGTCTGCAGCCCATGGAGGGGCATAATCGTCCAGCAACCTGATGGTCGTCTTCCTCCACACGACAACGCAACCCGCCGCCCTAGCTGCGAACCTCGGGGCTTCTCCTCCTATCCTAGGACCTCCGCGGCCATTGGGGACTGGTCCGCTACCTTCGACGTGCCCTTGTGCAGCCAAGGCCGTCTTGGATACGATCACAGTGGTCGAAAACGAGCTCTGCAAACCCGCGGCTCACACCCCTGATGCAGTCATCGGGTGGGGCTTTTTGCGGGCTGGCCTCCCTTCCCCGATGCTCGAAGGGCACCACCCTTGATCCCTCTACACCCGCCGCCTTTTCCCGCGCTCAGTAGAGAGAACCAGACCTACAACCTGCGGCCGGTTTGCAGCTCTCGGGCAGGCGCTACGCAGGGTCAGGAGAAGTAGGTGAGGGTCCAGATCTTCTGTGGTGACGTGGGAGCGTCGTTCCTCCGTCACGAACTCCATCATGGCTTCTTGTCGTTCCAGGGGTCACACTACCCCCCTCCCTTGGTTAGGGTTAGAATAGAAAGAAGAAAGAGAAGGGATGATTTTACGTGGGACTTCTCTGGACCCCGACCAGGGCTTTACCCTTTTATAGGGTGAAAATCCATGCCCCAGTAGGCTTGCTCTCGAAGCAACCAAGCCTTCTCCCAATAGGAAAGCAATTCCTTCCATGAGAAGTATATTCTCTCTTTCTTTTTATATTTTGGTTATTCTCTATTATGTGGATATTAGGAAATTCGAAATCCCCTTTCCCTTATCTACTTTATGGTTTCTTTTTAATTCTTTGGCACGAATTCCTATTTTCCGTTATAGAAAATATCATCCTTTTAAACAATACCACATAATTCATTAATAAAGCAACACATTATCCTCTTATTTTTCTTCTTTAGTATTTTCTCTTTCTTTCCTCTTTATTGGGACTCCTTGGATCCCAAGATACTCCATTATTTCGAAATTCTTTTTATTGGATACTTATTATCCTTCTAGATGCATCTTTATGCATTATTTCACGTTATGATGTTTACTTCTCATTTAAAATATCTCTTTTGAGGATTTATCTTTATTTCTCTTTTATTTTCCTCATTGTCATTCCTTTTATCATTAGAAAACTCATGGATACGAAATTTCCCAAAGAAAACTCTTTTATACCTCTTTCCACTCATTTTCCATATTTTATCATTATTTTCAATTTATTTCTTAATAAAGAAATACTTAATTAATCTTTTCTTTTCTTATTGCTTCCTTTTTGCAATCCTTGGACTCCTTGGTACCCAAGGAACCCAAGAGGCACTAAATCCTCTTTGGATTTGCCTTCTAGAGGTTTCTACATATTTCTTTTCTTAAAAAATTCAATTATCCATTTACTATTTGAATTTCATTGTTATTTGGGCCCAATAGCCAATAAAGCCCACAACACAATCATCAAGGCTATTGTAAACGAAAACCATTTATTTGAAGCACATTATATCATCATTTGTTCAAATATCTATAATATGAGAAATTTCATTTCTCACCAAATGAACCCAAAATTTGGGGTTGTAACATCCTTCTCCTCTTATAGGAATTTTGTCCCCAAAATTCTATCAAGCAAGCAAACAATTCAGGATAAGACTTTTCCATGTCCATCATTGGCCCCTATGTGGCTTTACCTTACTCATGGAGCATCCAAAGAACCTTTATCATCACATATTCTTTTCTCTGAGTTCTTTCATCCTGGCGTCTATAAACTACACAGGTGACTCAGGCCATTTCAGCCTCCCTTGGGGCTCACTAGGTTCATTGCTCAGCACATGGTCGGGGTACCTCACATAGTGCTCTAAATTGGACACATGGAAAACATCTCCCATTACTCTATCCTGAGGGGTAGGGTCAAACCTAACCATCTCCACCCATCCATCTCTAATGGACCCATGTATCGGGGACTTAGCTTTCTCAGCTACAGCTCAGAGGGTCGGATTCTCACATTATATTCTCCCACAGTGCACTGCATGTTCGTCTACTTTGCATCTTCTCACGACTCTCATCGTCTCTAGGCTCCTTTCAGCCATTGCATGATTAAAGTGATTTTCGTCTTCATGCACTGTGGTCCTTTTCTACTCATCATGTGGTCCTTTCACCAACATCACCTTACTGGAGTGGTGACCAACACAACCTCCTTTACAGAGCTTCTTAGACTCCCGATACTGGCTATGGTGGTCATCATCACATCTTTCATAGGACAAGAACTGTCTCTAGATATCACCCTGTACGAGCACACATGCTCTCATTAGACCCTTTAGTCAGGATCATACTAACCATTAGTTAGGGGTGATAAACTGTACTATCATCGAGTTCTTCATGTACCTACTTTCACCTTATGGAAGTGAACCTTTAAGTCATACTCATGAACTTTTGAACTCGCATCATGGTGTAGATGAACCATCTCTCTCATGGGTAGTTCAACTAGATTTGTCCCTTAACAGAACTCTTTCTTTCTTATGTCATTTAGGTAATGCGACTTACCATAACCCATATTGCCTCTCGACCTTCCTTGGCCTAGGGAAGACCTATCACAACATCCATAGTGTTGAGCTCCCATTCCCTCTCAGGGACTCTTTTGTCCTATATATCGATACACTGGGTTAATGGGGTTCGTCCTTTACCTCCTGGCTTGCATGGCCATAAACCACATGCAACTTCATCTTAAGCATCCAAAGTGCTATTGCCATTTTTCACGGTGTATGGTGATCTTCAATCATGATTTCATGTATGTCATGATTCCTCAAGATCGATTCCTCCGTAACCCGAAACCACTCTAGTCGGGGTTTCATCACCTTCTTTTCCAAAGGAGTGCACTTGAGGTTCTACCACCATCCTTTCATCGTATTAACCTAACAACCCTTAACTTTTCAACGTATCTTGTTACATCTGAGTGTTATCCAAACGCCTCTCCTTTCCAAACTTAGGATTAGCCAAACCACCTCTTCTAGCTTCTAGTCAAACAAGTCAGATGTATCTCAACCAGAGTATCCATTACCACTTCACATACGTAGGTATTAAGTAACCTTGAAGACATACACTCCCATGTATTTCACTTATCATATTACCTCAAACTCTATGTCCATCTCCATTAAGAACACTCTCTGATTTCATCATCATGGTGATCAAACTCAACCTGGTATAACTTGTAAGTTCCACATAGCTCATGATAAAAACATCCTCATAAGGTGATTACCTCCTACCTCTTAGTGTTTGCAAACCATCCATGTATCATCCACTTTACCAGGGTAGGTTATCTTCTCTATCCCTATTTTCTCATGGCAATGTTCCAACCTACATCATCTCTTATCCTTGGTGTATAGCATGCGTAATGTCCTATCTCTCACCCCCATAACAAGAGGAAATAAGCATTTGGCTGCAGTCCAAATACAGAGTTCTTCCTATTCCAAGAGTAGAGATGGTACATCCCATCTTGCCAATACACCTTTACATCTAAGTTGCAACATGCCACATATGTCTCTATGTCACAGACATCATGATAACCAACTAATCCTAAACCTACTGAAATTTATATCCTTGGTCATCTCCTCTAGGTCTATAGGGTACCGGCTCTTTTGGGGTCATCCCTCTTCCCTCATGCATCAAGAGAGTGCCCTACTCATCTGCCCTTTGGGTCCCATGAGTTCATGAAGGTGATCAATCTCCTAACCCATGGCCTTCAGACAATGATATTTGTTACCTCCCGACCCTATGGTCATGTGCAACTGGGGAATTAGGCAACTCCTACTTTCATCGGTCTTATCCCTACCTGACCCTAGGATAGACTTAGGATTCTTCATCATAGTACATGTTCACTTAGAACCTTACCCAAGTCTTCATCATCTCTGTTCTGCATTCATGGGCTAGCTTTCATCCTTTCATAGGTATCATGGCAACCTGCCTACCTTGGTCAAGCCCCATATCGGTTACCTCCATGGTAACACATTCATATGCCATTCGAGATGGATATCTATGGGTCTACAGGTTCATTCTCATACCATGTACTTTTCACTTAGCTTCTCAAGATCCCATGAGACCACTTTAGGTTACCTTAAACCAACAAAACTGATATACACCCTACCAAAGGGGTCCCTCTCCTAGGATGGGAGGAAACAAACGCTTGACAACAAGGTCACAAAAGCTCTTAGGTCTAGGGTTTACATCCACACGAGCCTACTTGACCCTAGAAAGCTATGAAGGAACAAGCAGATCACCTACTGAACCATGCTAGGTCATCTGGGTTCTCCTTATATCAAGGTCATACCTTCCCATGTCATCACTGAGCTGTGAGGGATTCATCAAACATACCTTTAATCTTAAGGGACTTCCCTTTTCCTCTATACTTGAGGAGTACCATGTTTGAAACTATAGCCACTTAATTCTTGTCATGAGCATCAGGTACTCCACTCCCCCTCTTAGGCCTAGGAACCCTAGGTTCACTTTTAGGTATCCAACTGCATGCTCTATCTCTTAACCATGAATCAAGCTTGCAAAAGGCATACCGTGCACATCCTGTCATCCTTCAACTCGAGCAACACTTAGAGTTGGATCCTCCTCAAGGACAAACCATAAGGTATAAGGCCTCATAACCTGTTACAAATCTAATTCAGGATATAAGAACATCTTCTTCCTTTCTCAGAAGGTAAACACTTATACCATAGGCACATAGGTGCCAGAAACCTTATCCTCCCTCTAGGTTTTTGTCCTCCCATAGAAACCAAGACAAAAAAAAACCTCTAGGGATCAAGCATGTGGTGACCACTATCATCCTCTTAGGTCGCATCATCCTCGACTCCCGACTTTTCCTCATATCTCAGAGTCTAGGATTCCAACCTTCTTGCTGGGTTTCCTGCTCTCTCTCTAGAGCTAACCCTACAACTAACCTCACCATTAGTGGTCCTCTCTTCGTGAAGGATCAACCTCACAAGAATCCTCAACATGGGTGAAGCCTAGGTTCGGATTTATATTTTCTCAAGATCATCCATAATCCTTTATGCTCCATCAGGATTCCTTATCCAGGGTTTCATCCTACTAGCAGCACTATGACGTGCCCTAGATGCCAGCTATACCCTACTTGCACAAGCCCATAGGGTTTCTAAGGTCCTTCACTAACCTCATCATCTAAGGAGCTATCCTTTACCTTAACATGCACGACCCTTCCCAGGGTTGGGTTGTCAAAGGTGCTAGGTCACCCATGGATCATATGGCATCCCAAAGGCATGTCCCTTCAACCACCTAGTCCAACTCATCTCTCTCTAACCATCACTTAGGGTTAGGGTTAGCATCATCCTTAGAGGATGTGCTAGGTCTCTAATTGCAATGGAGATCTCTATCTCCAAGACTAACTTATCCTCCTGACAAGAAGGTCTAGCCTCAGGTCTCCTCTTAGTACATGACATCTTATGTCATACGACCTAAGCATGTATCTATCCTTTAATTTGCGCTTACTCTATTAAGCTTATGTCCATGACATCTTATTTACATGCATTTCCTTTAATGTGGTGGAGGATCCCTTAAACCTTATCAACCTTACCCATACCTCAAGAGGGTGAGGAGGACAGAGAAAACCCTAATCCTTTAGGTCCTTATCAGAATTTTTGTGATGAGAAGGGATGAATAAGATGAGAAGTCCTAAAGGTATCTTATTTCGATTCATACCCTAAGACTTTGGCCAGGAAGTCACACGGATCCGGGAGTCCACGTATTCCGACTAGCGGTGCGGAGGAAAATATTTCCATCCCCCGATTGTGATCCTTTTCTAGACACCTCTGTCTTTCGGATAATCCTCTAATAACTCCCTTGGGTTCTATGGAGTTTGTAAAATTTAATAATTATTAATGGTTAACTGAGGAACCTACACTCTGATACCAAATGTTATGACACCACCTCCCAATAACCCCCAATTAAGAGAGACCGAGAGGTCGAAGCCGCACCCATCACTTATGGATCCAAGGTTCGGAAATTAACCAAGAATAATTATCAAATTTTAACAGACTATACTGAAAAGCTGTAAGAAAATAAACTTTTGCATACCTTTTTGAAAACTTAGATCTCTAACTTCTATCCACTTAAGGATTCTACTCTAACTAATCCTCCTTGTACTTTACTTCATGTATTACACGGTATGACGATTTACTGTTTGTCCTTTTGGGTTGTACCTAAAATGACGACAAACAAAACGTCAGTCAGCCGAAGCTGGTATGTGGGGGAAACAATTAAACGTGCAACTATGATAACAACATCATCATTCAATTAATCACTTAACAATCAAGATTACATTTTAATCCATACAACTCAATCCATACATATTCTCGAACTCTGGGTTGTCCCTACAGTGGACATGGATACCACCTCTGTTTTAGGTAATAGAGTCGCATGGCACTACCCGAAGATAGCCCAATATCTAACTCAATGTGAATTGATGATCCTACCTCAAGGGTAGCCATGTACTAAGCCATCCATAGACCTGATGGACCTACCCAATAGGTAGCCATGTACTAGGTCATACATAGACCTGATGGACCTACCCAATAGGTAGCCATGTACTAGGCCTTTCTCTAACCTGATGGACCTACCCCTAGGAAACCATGTACTAGGTTAGCTATAATGCCACAGAGAGAACCAGGATCTGAGTTTGTAGGCATATATCCTTTGTGATAGTCATAGCCACATTATAGTTTGCAATATGAACATCCAAACAGTTTAGTTGCATTCTATGCGATTAAACATCCGGGAATCAATCGGAAAACTAAAGCGGTTATTCATAATTAACCACATACCTGATTTGATGAGCCATGCAGATTAGTCAACATATACTTCATGTATATACAATCAAGCCAATCAACAGATCCAAGCAAGTAATTCAATCATCACATAATTCCTGAAAAGAATATGTACTCTATTTATTACACACTTTAACAAGAATCTACTTTATTGACTTGGATTCTTTTTCTAGGGTTTCTAATCCGCATTAAGGTTTCATTAATATTCATTAGGGTTTCTTAGATCAATTCCTCCAACTTTATCCATTTTAGGTCAACAAACCCTAAAATACTCTTTTCCATTTATATGAACCTTAATTGCTCAACTATTCATTTTAATAGTCTTTTATATCCAAATTGACTTAGGATCATCACATCCCTATTTATTCATGGATTTGAACAATTAAACCAATTAATAGAAGTATTCTCTTAAATTAGGGTTTTCAAGCTCATTAATGCATAATCATGCACGAAACCCTAAATTAAGAGAATTATAAAAAGATCATATTTTTAGATCCTATTTTCTGTTTTATTAACAATGGTTAATATCGGCTTGAGTAACCCAAATAATATCATTAAGACCATCTATCATCAAATCTAGGGGTTTTTCCCCTAATTAAAACACTAAAGATGATAACTTTATGTACTTTTCCAATTTCAAGCATTTAAACTCTAAATTAGACTAATCATGTGCAAAGTTCTTCCTTTTTGAACATTATGTACCTTTTTACATTTAACAGGTTAACATCAACTCTAATAATCCATTAAACCCTATTAAACACATTAATCATATCAGAATAGGGTTTCTTAATCATCATTACACTAAAGTTAATAACCTCTATTACTTTTAGAATTGCAAACATAATCAGGTGCCAACTATATTTTTATTGGATTCCTCTTGTTGTTCTGAGCAAAATTCATGTATTATATGTTCTCATCGGAGCTACCAATTAGGAGTTATGTTTTTTGTAATAAATCACTTACCGCAGCCAATGAGATTGTGCCACGTCATCTCAGTCCATGCAAGGCGCTGCGCTTGTTATTTTGCAAACATTTCGAAAAGTCCGAAATGCCCCTGGTTAAGTTATTCCATCTGCAGCCCGCGGAGGGGCATAATCGTCCAGCAACCTGATGGTCATCTTCCTCCCCATGACAGCGCAACCCGCCGCCCTAGCTGCGAACCTCAGGGCTTCTCCTCCTATCCTAGGACCTCTGCGGCCATTGGGGACTGGTCCGCTGCCTCCGACGTGCCCTTGCGCAGCCAAGACCGTCTCAGATACGATCACAGTGGTCATAAACTAGCTCTGCAAACCGGCGGCTCACAGACCTGATGCAGCCGTCGGGTGGAGCTTCTTGCGGGCTGGCCTCCCTTCCCCGATGCTCGAAGGGCACCACCCTTGATCCCTCTATGCCCGCTACCTTTTCCCGTGCTCAGTAGCACCCGAACCCTGATCGAAAGGGTGTAGTTCAAGAGAACCAGACATGCAACCTGCGGCAGGTTTCCAGCTCTCCGGCAGGCGCTACGCAGGGTCAGGACAAGTAGGCGAGGGTCCAGATCTTCGGTGGTGACATGGGAGCGTCATTCTTCCGTCACGAACTCCATCATGGCTTCTTGTCATTCCAGGGGCCGCACTACCCCCCCCCCCCTCCCTTGGTTAGGGTTAGAATAGAAAGAAGAAAGAGAAGGGATGATTTTACGTGGGACTTCTCTGGACCCCGACCTTGGCTTTACCCTTTTATAGGGTGAAAATCCACGCCCCAGTAGGCTTGCTCTCGAAGCAACCAAGCCTTCTCCCAATAGGAAAGCAATTCCTTCCATGAGAAGTATATTCTCTCTTTCTTTTTATCTTTTGGTTATTCTCTATTATGTGGATATTAGGAAATTCGAAATCCCCTTTCCCTTATCTACTTTATGGTTGTTTTTTTAATTCTTTGGCATGAATTCCTATTTTCCGTTATAGAAAATATCATCCTTTTAAACAATACCACAGAATTCATTAATAAAGCAACACATTATCCTCATATTTTTCCTCTTTAGTATTTTCTCTTTCTTTCCTCTTTATTGGGACTCCTTGGATCCCAAGATACTCCATTATTTCGAAATTCTTTTTATTGGATACTTATTATCCTTCTAGATGCATCTTTATTCATTATTTCACGTTATGTTGTTTACTTCTCATTTAAAATATCTCTTTTGAGGATTTATCTTTATTTCTCTTTTATTTTCCTCATTGTCATTCCTTTTATCATTAGAAAACTCATGGATACGAAATTTTCCAATGAAAACTCTTTTATGCCTCTTTCCACTCATTTTCCATATTTTATCATTATTTTCAATTTATTTCTTAATAAAGAAATACTTAATTAATCTTTTCTTTTCTTATTGCTTCCTTTTTGCAATCCTTGGACTCCTTGGTACCCAATGAACCCAAGAGGCACGAAATCCTCTTTGGATTTGCCTTCTAGAGGTTTCTACATATTTCTTTTCTTAAAAAATTCAATTATCCATTTACTATTTGAATTTCATTGTTATTTGGGCCCAATATCCAATAAATCCCACAACACAATCATCAAGGCTATTGTAAACGAAAACCATTTATTTGCAGCACATTATATCATCATTTTTTCAAATATCTATAATATGAGAAATTTCATTTCTCACCATATGAACCCAAAATTTGAGGTTGTAACAATGATCTTTGGCATGCTTGTGATGCTATTAAAGATAAAAATAGGATTTATCTTGATGAGTTTATCATGCTTAGAACTAAAAATGCTAGATTTCTTTCCCAAATTAGTGATCTTTCTTTTAGACCTTTATTTCCTCGTAATGAAGTATCTATCATTACTCTAGAGAATGATTCTTATCACATACTAAATCCCTCTATCTAGAGGTTGAACATCTTCATGTTCAAGATGATTTACCTGGTCTTTCTTCTACTATCATTACTCAAAGTGATGATAATCACAGCCCTAGACCTTCCTTATAGAAATTCGTCAAAGGGAAAAAGTTCCTCAATCAAGTACTAGATCACTCTATCAAACATAGTGGCAAAATTGATGTGGGATATGAGGGAGTTCCAAAGAGAAAGAGCAATGGTAAGGGTATGAAAAAGAGCAAAAGACCTCCTATCTTGCATGGAGAGTCATTCGACTCTAAGTACCCTTGGGTTTGTGTACATTATAAGAGTGATGACCATTATTCTACTTATTGTCCTTATAGAGATAAGGGGACAAACCCAAAGATGAAATGGGTTCCCAAGATAACACAGGATCCCAAGGTTTGAATTTGGCACTGGCATCTTCCTTTCTTGTAGGTAAAAGGAAAATGGATTGTTGATAGTGGTTGCTCAAATCATATGGTAGGTGAAATCAACCACTTGAACAAGTTCACTGAAAATAAAGTAGGATCAATGACTTTTGGTAACAACAACAAAGGTAAAGTGATAGGTGAGGGTGGTGTAGGTGATTCACTATGCATCAAGAATATTCTTCTTGTGGATGGCCTACATCATAATTTAATTAGTGTTAGCCAATTATGTGATAATTGTCATCTTATTCTTTTTACTTTACTTGAATGCTTGCTTCTACATTCCCTCTCTTACAATGTTATATATAAGGGAACTAGAAATGGTATGCTCTATGTTATTGTTATTGACTCTATTAAGCCTATTGTTGGTAGATTCCTTGTTATTGATTCAAATGATATATCTGTCTAGCACTGTAGGCTTGTTCATGTAAATATGCATCAATTGAAGAATTTGAGAAAAAAAAGAATTGGTCAAGGAACTTCTTAAATTGGATTTTGAGAAGGATGATGTAATGCCTAGGCCCATTTCACAAGGCTCTAGTAGAGTTTCAACAATGATGATTGGCCCCATGGATCACCACTAGCCTTAACTGCACACTTTTTCCTCACTCATGTGCAACCGAGGATAAACTTCCCGACTAGTCACCCATCTTAGTACTACTCTGGTTCGAGCATGCTTAACCATAGAGTTCTTTAGTGATGAGCTCCATAAAAAGGAGGTGCACCTTGGTGATATGGGTAGTCCAAACATTACTTTTAAAACCATTTCATCCAAGGCCTCAAAGCTTGGGATGTTACAATCTCCCCCACTTAGACCCTTGACATCCTCGTCAAGGCTCAACTATATGGTCTCATGGTAAATCCTCATTTGAGTGCAGACCCAATGGCCCGTGCACACCCAACTTCTAGCCTTAACTACATGCTTTGTCCTACTCACACACAATCCAGGATAAACTTCTTGACTAGTCACCCATCCTAGTACTACTCTGTCCTGAGCACACTTAACCACATAGTTCTTTAGTGATGGGCTTCCTGAAAAGGAGGTGTACCTTGGTGATATGGGTAGTCCAACCATTCCATTTATGATCATTTTATCCAAGGCCTCAAATCCTGGGATGTTACAGATGAGGAATGCCAACCTTGTACCCAAAAAAGAAAACCAAATCCTACTTTAAATCCAAAGGAGTACTTAGTACTGAAAGAGCTCTTGAAATTCTTCATATTGTTCTATTTGGACCAATTAGAACTCAATTGTTTCATGGTAGAAACTATTGCCTTGTATTTTTCGATGACCTTTATCACTATACTTGGACCTTCTTTCTTGTTTCAAAAAGTGGTACTCTCGATGTTTTCTCATCTTTTTGTAGATGAGTTGAAAATGAAGCTTCTTCCTAGATTGTCTCTATCCGCAGTGACCATGGGGGACAATTTGAAAAAGACTTGTTTCAACAGTTTTGTGAGGAATCTAGGTATGCACATAACTTTTTTTCACCTCAAACACCGCAACAAAAAGGGGTTGTAGAGATAAAGAATAGGTCGTTATAGGAAAGGGCTAGGACTATGCTTATAGAGTATGATACTCTAGAGAAGTTTTGGGCCAAATCTGTTAGCACCTCATGCTTTGTGAAAAATTGGGTTTTTGCTCATCCATCTTTAAAGAAAAACCCATATGAGTTATGGTGTGGTAGAAAGCCTCCCATCTATTAATTTCGTATTTTTAGTTGTCCTTGATTGTTTTGAACACCATGGATCCCCTCAACAAGTTTAACGTGAATTCTTAAAGGCTTTCTTTCTCAGCTAAAGCACTAAAAATAGAGCTTATAGAGTATTTAACAATGAATTGTCTAAAGTGGAAGAATACATCAATGTTAAATGTGTTGAAAGTAACCCCTCTATTTCCAAGAATATTGTGACTGATGATGTTTTATATGAGGTGATCCCTCACTTGAATGATCTTAACATTATTGATAAAGGAAAAGAGGTGAAAGCTCATGAAGAAGAAAAAGAAGAAGAAAAGAAGGATACAACTCCCCACTTTTCAAAGCATCATCCAAAAGATCTCATCATAGGTAATCTATTTGAAAGGGAGCAGACATGGGCATCTTACAACAAAGAACATGTTGACAGAGCCTTCAGCTCACAAACTCAAGCCAAAGAACATCAAATAAGCTCTCAAGGATGATGAAAGGATCCTAGCCATGCAAAAAGAGTTAGAACAATTGGAAAAGAACAAAATGTGGACCTTAGTGCCAAGACCATATGATAGGAATATCATTGGCACCAAGTGGGTCTACCGTAACAAGCTTGATGAAAGTGGGAAAGTGGTAAGGAACAAAACAAGGTTAGTATCTCAAGCTTACAACCAAACAAAGGTATATTTTGATGAAACCTATGCAACTGTTGCTAGACTTGAAGAATGATACTTGCTTTTTCTAGTTACAAGAATTACCTGCTTTATCAAATGGATGCTAAAATTTCATTTTTGAATGGCAATTGAGGAGGAATTCTATGTGCCTCAACCTCCCATCTTTGAACATGATAAATTTCTTAACCATGTTTACTTGACACAAAAGGCTCTCCAATGACTCAAACAAGCCCCTAGAGCTAGGTATGAGAGAGGAATTTTTTTCTTGGAAATGGCTATATCATGGTCAAAGTCGATTCTACTCTATTTGTAAAACACACTTCTAATAACTTGTTGATCATTTAGATTTTTGTTGATGATATTACTTTCGATGGAGTTGATCTTGATCATTGCAACGAGTTTAGTTCTCTTATGAAGATGAGTTCAAGATGAGCATGATGGGGGAGCTTACTCTCTTCCTCGGCTTCCAAATCAAACAAATCAAGGAAGGTAACTTCATCAACCAAGTCAAATAAACAAGTGAACTTCTTGTTCATGTGTCAAATACCGCCATGCTTGATAAATATGAAGAAGGTGAGAAAGTGGATGAGAATCTCTATAGATGTATGATTGGAAGTTTATTATATTTAATTGACACTAGACCTAACATAATGTTTATTATTGAATCGTGTGCTCAATTTAAATCAAGTCCTAGAATAACACATCTTATAGTGGTAAATATGATTTTGAGGTACCTATCCAAAACTCAAAATTTTAGACTATGGTATCCCATGTCAAGGGAATTTACTCTTACTACCTATACTGATGTTGATTATGTAGGGTATTTGATTGATAAAAAGTGCACAAGTGGCACTTTCTTCTTCCTAGGACCATGCTTGGTCTCTTAGTTCTTTAAGAAACAAAACAAAATGCATATTTCAAGTACCGAGGATAAATACATTTTAGCTGGGATTTGTTGTTCCCAAGTCCTATGCATGAAGCAAATGCTCGAAGACATTAATATTCATTTTGATGTGTCTCCCATATTTTTTTATAATACTAGAGCAATTAATCTCTCTTATAATTATATATTGCATAGCAGAGCTAAACATAAAGAGATCCTTCACGACTTCCTTTTTGACCACATTACCAAGAAGGATATATATATCATGCATGTGGACATAGAGAATTAGCTTGTGAACATTTTTACTAAACCTCTAGCTAGAGAGAAATTTAAATTCATTAGATCTAAACTTCTCATAACTAATCTTGATCATATACACATGCAATCTATCTAGATGTTATCATACCTATATGTTTATTGCTTATAATTGGTCATGTGTTACTTAAAATAAGGTGCTATAATTGACATGATTTCATGCCTTGTTTCACTTGTTTTGTCATTTTTTTGCAAACACATGTTTTATCATAAACTAGTAGTAGCCAATGATGAGTGAAATGTGCCTCGATATGTTTAAAATACATGAGGCTAGAAAAATAAATTTATATAGAACTCTATAAGCTTAGAACTAAATTTTCTATGTTTTGGAAATGTGGACCAATCGATCAAGTTTGACCCGGAGAAACTCGACCAATCCCTTGATGAGGACCAAACTAAAACTCAATATCAATCGAGTTTCCTACATATAGAACTCAACCAATCATGCAATTGGACACAAATTAAAAAGGGTAATCAAAAAGTCAACTAATAGTCGATCTCCAGTGTTCTTCCTCCAACCCATAGCTAACCCAACCTCTCCTACACCCTTTCTAGCCTCTGATGAACCCTCCTTTCCTCTCCTAACTGTGACCTAGGTGGTTCGGAGACCTACTTATTTCGTTTTCCTTCTCGTTTGGCAGTCATTACCTATCAATTCGACCTAGATGGCCTCCAACCATAGGAAGTGATACGCACTAGCTAGAGCTCCATCCTCCTCCTCTTCTCCTCACCATGTCTCCTTTGATGAAACATCCTTCATCTCATCTCAAGTTGTGAATAGACACAAGGAACTCCTTCCTAGGACTGTCTTTCCTTTCCGTGCATTGTTTGAACTTCATTTTTCAATGAGTGAGGTGATTAAAGAGGTTGCTAAGGTGTTCAAAGCACACAATATTTGTTCTTTGTGTGTAGAGTGTTCATGCTTCACAAATGTCATGTCTTGTGTGAAGGTTGTCCAAAACGTTTACACCAATCTTACGTGGAACTACAACACCAATGTGCCACAACCTAATACCCAAGTCATCATGACATCGATGATAGTCGGTACCAAGATAAAAATATATAAGGATTCATTGAATACCTATTTCTATGGTACTTATGTTTTCACTTCTTGGTTGGGTTCCTATCCTTCCCACCATGACCTACTGGACCTCGAGAGTTTCTGCAAAAGCTTTAACCCTAATATTACCCTTCCTGATATTCATAAGTTTTTGAATAAACCCAATGTCCCATACCAAAAGAAGTCCACCCTACTCTCCTCGATATCAAGACAAGTTTGATCGCTTTAGTAGTCAATTGTAATGTACATCCAAAGAGGTCAAAAGGAGATGTAGAGTATATTGGAACAATCATGTATTGTTTGTTGAACAATATCAGAGTCAAGTGTGCTCATTATATTCTTAAAAATATGACCTTCTTTGACTCAGGGAAGAACACCACTGATACCCATATCCCTTATCCTAACATGATGTATGGTGTGTTTGCTCACCATGATGAAAAATATATCTTCCATGACCTTGACTACAAACCAAGTTGGAACAAGCTTTGCATTAGTGAGACTACCATTAAGAAAACCTTTATTCCAACCTCCTCCACCACACTAGGTTCCTCTACCTCCACATAGGCCCCTACTCCAGCACCACCACCCAATCCTAACAGCGTCTTATTTTTGGTATCCTAGGAAGCGCTCATGAGATATATAATACATCAACAGGTGTATAACCTCAGTGTTTAGGACCACATTCACTAGGACCTCGTTCAAATCATGTCACTCATGAACTTATCCTACATCCATCCCTACCCACCCTACCAGGCTTACTCAAGTGTTGAGCATGCTTCTTATGCATATTGTCAGTTCTACCCTAACCCACCACATGTTGCTTCCGTTATACCCTCTATTGCTTCTAATGGTGGACCTGCTGCTCCCCTTGGCACTCTTCCTCTTGTGTCTCTTCCCATTAGCCATGTAGCTACTCTACTTGTTGGCTGTGATGGAGTTGCTACTCCCAGTTTCAAGCAAGTAATTATTACATGCATGTGTCATGTCTTGGGCGGCGTAGAATGCCAAGTGGCCTGGTACTTGTGCTTTTGGATCTCCTACTACTGAGAAGTTTCCTGGCCAGATGTTGAGGAAGATGTTGATGATGGTGACAATGTTGAGGATATTGAGGATGATGCTGGTGATGATGGCTCTTGTGATGGTGATGATGGTAAGACTACACCTACTGCCAATGATGCACCATCTGATGGAGATGAGGATTACTATCCAGCGCCTGAGCATGATGATGTTGACGACGATCCCATTGATATAGATATCCTATATATTTATTTATGTAGTTATTAAGGTTCTCATACTGTAAAGAAGTGAAACCAATTCTCTACTAAAAGTTTGAAAATTAAAACCTCCAGTCCAAACACACTCAGAAGGTATGATGGAGTGGGTGTAAAATTTTCAAATCTTTATATAATGGTAACAAAAGACCAAGTATAGCAGCGGAATATAAACTTGACTATATTCAATTATAAAACAAGATTGTCTCCAAGCTTACATCACTAGGATACATGTAGAGGAAATCTAAACCACCTCAAGATTGTCTCCAAGCTTTAACTTCACAATCTAAGTCCAGGTCAACATGACAAGCCATCCATGTCCTCCACCTAGGGTTGGAAGCATACCCCAGCAAAAGAGAAACAATAGGAAACATCAGCAAAGGCTGGTATGTGCATACTAAAAAGCAACTTGAGCAATATAAGGATATAAAGGACATCAAATGTAAAGGCTTCCCATGCAAGAGATAAGGCCTACCCAAAGAGGGCATAAAAGATAAGAATCATCAACACATATAAAAAGAATATACTTGCCATAATCAAAACAACAATAAAGTTTGTGCAATACTGACACATAGAGAGAGTAGGGCACACACCCCACAATCAACATCAATAACCTGCATGCATGTGAGATAAGCATAGCCCTAGAACAATATAAACACAATTGGTGGCCAACCCCCACAAAGTTGAAGCCTGATAGAGAAAGGAATACTGCCAATCTCCCAAATATATAAAACGGGTCAAGATACACATCTTGCCCAGGGTACGAGGTTCCTTGCTGTCCCAAAAGAGCAGGAAATATCACATCTGCTATAAACAAAACCAATGCACTTACACTACTCTAGTGCTACTGAATCACATAACACGTTTAATGTAGACGCAAGTAGAAAGTATAGTCAGAATAAACAATGTTTCCATCACACAATGGATAACACATACATCCACTTGTAAGTGGGAAAAAGATATCAAAATATCCACATCATAGTGGCATATATCAACAAGAAAACTTCCACATCATAGTGGGCAGATAATATCAAAAGTCCAACCATGGCAACAAGATAAGATTCCAAGAGAATATCCATGATAACAAGATCAATAATAAAATAAGATACTTCACATGAAGCATGATTTCAAAAGAACAAGACAATGTGTAGGCTAATATCCATAGGACCAAGAGTAACACAAAAATAGGATAATTGTTCAAGAAGAATAATCGGGGATGCAAACATACCTCAACTTTAGATTTAAATTATCCAAAGTCACTTCTAGGTCCAAGACTAAGCTTCTAAAGCACCGATTAGAATATACGTGGAATTAGGGTTAGGTTTCCATTACTTATACAAAACCCTAAAAACCACCTTTTTATTATTATGTGAATTAGGTTTCCAAAGCCATACTACATTATAGTATATGTTATTAGGAGTCCAAAACATATTTTATTGTATTTTCTGACTTATAGATAATTAGTTATGATTTTTACAAGATCCACCAATAGGAAAAATCAGAAAAGTAAACTCAGAAATTCAAAGGTGAGAAACAAAGATAGAGGATGGGGCCCAACCTGACATGGCCCAATGAACGCTGGCCAAGTTAGGGGGTCAACGCTCAGTTGACTTGCTCCAAACAAAGGAGATTAAGGAGAAAAGACCAAAACACCCCTGGGCGATAAACAAGTAAAGGACAAAAGCGGAGGGCAAAAAGGTAAATTTATCAAGGGGATCATCCCCAAGCTCGATCGCAGACATGGCACCGAGCAACTCCAGTCCGATTTTGGCAAATTCGGCATACACCACGAAACTCAAAAAGAGAAGATGCGAAAGCGAAAGAAAGTAGATGCAAAGCCGAACCTGTTCATGCTTATAATTGCTCCGGAGATGGAGGGAATAAAGAAAGAACGCCGCCGCAAGCACTGGTCCAAAATGAGATTGCAGGTAGCCAAAGACGACATGTCAGAAGAATTGAGCGAAGAGAATCACATATTGGGAAACCACGAAGGCTCGGGTACCCCTATATATAGATGGGGGTTTGATTCGATGTCAGAGCACAAGCCGACCGAATTCCCAGTTGCACAAGAATTGGGGAAAATGCCAAATAAGGAAGATAGATCTCGAGAAAGCCATCATCAGATGCGGAAACTTCTCATGAAACCAATGCACAATTTTTTTTGAGAAAAGACGAAGAATCGGCCGAGAAAACTGAGTTGCAAAAAGCCATGTCAATGCGGCACTGTTCACGCGAAAGACATCTCCTACCCAAGGTAGGAGACGCAATCCAGGCCGATAAACCGTGATCCTACGGTCAAAGTAAAATTGTGAAATCACAATGGGAAAACATTATCCAATCCAAATCCGATTAAAGTGAAATATTATTTCTTTTTTTTTCTCTTTCCTCAAATGAGGGTTCTATCCTTATCCAAATTACACCAAATTTTGCACATAAGTTAAGTTAAACATGTAGATTCCGAATCTCCAATTAGATTCACTTTTGGAAAATTTAGATGTATTATTTAATATATTCTTTGTTTTTCTTTCCTGATGCATTAATGACACATGGATTATCAAAATTTGATGAAACTTGACCCACAAGTCATAATTAATGTATTAGATAAGAATTTGCCATCAATTTTATATTTTGGAGTTGTTTGCATATTTAATTAATATTTTGAAGGTTCTACACACTCTCTCTCTCTCCTGATTTTACCTTTTAAGCAAACTTTCTCCAAATTGGAAAAAAATTCACCCAAAGGCTATATTTATTATGTAGATCATGAATCCAAGATTATTTTCCTCTTTTGGAGTCATTTATTATATTTATTTATTAATTACACCTTTTAGGTAATTTCTCTCTCCTAACTTACCATATTATTTCAAGGTAGTCCAAATTAAATGAAAATTGACATGTAGGCTTATTTTAATGTGTAGATTAAGAATTTGAAGTCTATTCTTTATTTTGAGGCTTTATTGCATGGGTTATGCCATAAGGCCCATTAGAGGCCCATTAGATCAATTACTCATTCAATTAAGTTCTTTATCATCTTATTACCATCCAAAAGAATTATATGACTTATTAGATTACCTTATTATTGTATTTGATTATTAGGATCATACTAACCCCAACGTTGCTTGGTCAAACCCAAAAGTTCAAAGTTTTAAGCTAGGGTCTAAGATCTGGTATGTTACACATACATATCTCTTTTTGTATACTACAATGTACTAATCATTTGGTCATTGTATCTGAGGCATACTATATTCTTATATTGTCATTTTTGCTAGCTTGTAGTTTTCATATCGAGAGGACATATCTAGTGTTGTAATCTTAATGTTATGTACCTTAACTCTTTGTATGGTCACATCTTATGAGTTGATGGTATGTGCTCCCATATTTTGATTGTGACTGTAGATTGCTTGTTTCTCTCTATTTTGTATATGTTTGGTGCTTGCTTTAGTGGTTGCATGTGTAGTTTATGCCTGTGATGAAGACCTGCATTTTATATATTTTCTACCCCCTGCCCTTTTGAAATGAAGAAGGGGAAGATAAAATGAGAGAGCATTTACTGTAGCTACTACATGGGAGAAATGAGCTCAGCCATATTAAATTTATTGCTTATGATCCTTTTCTAGTCAATTATTTGAAATATCATGATACTTGCTAGAGGACCATGTAGTATATATATGTGTTATGGTATTTTGTGGAAAGAAAAACCATGCAAGTAAAATTAAGCATGAATTGAGGGGGAGAAATTAACAATGTTCATTCATATATCCACTTGCAATTCACTAGGTAAAGGTTTAAATTTCGATATCCTTGTCAATATGTTGAGGAATTGTAGGTCATTGTCAAAAAGGGGGAGAATGTTGACCTGAGAGTTATACACTGTCCATATTTGATAATGACTTAACCATTCCATTCATATTTATCTAATATGTCAACTTGAGATTGATTTTAGGCATTAGGTACATGAAAAGGATCTATTCAATCAAGCCCTAGCTTGATCAAGTTCAAGTCAAAAGAAATACAAATGCACTTCTGTGGAAAACACCCTAAACCCCTTAGGATGATTCTTGTAATCATTTTATTGATATTATGACCTGCAACTAATATGAGAAAAAAAATCAGAATCTCTTAATTCGAATGTTTAATCACTGTAATGACATTTTCTAAAAGACATCACAAAGTGTTTATTCGGTCGAGTTTCTCTTTTGACAAACTCGACTGACACCCTTGATGCATTTTGAAAATGTCCAGATTTAATCAAGTTTCTATACACAGAACTTGACTGACACCCTATAGTAGAAAAACTACATTTAAGTGATCGGTCGAGTTTCATCCAGGATAAACTCGGCAGATGCTTCAAATTGTCTTTGTCATATAGTGCAATCAGTTGAGTTACCTTTATTTAACTCGACCGAATGCACTGGACGGAGTGTGTAGAAAAAGAGATCCTAACTATTAGAGTGTTGCAAAATCTCAAACTTTTATCCATTTCAACACCCGCAAATGGCTATAAAATATTCCTTAGTGCTCCTATCCTCTTGTGGATACCCCCATCAAAAGGCATGACTTAATAGCATAACGCTTTACATTCTATGAGGAAGGTGGTAATTTCATTATCTTCTTTTTCCATCTTGATATGATTGTAGCTGGAGAATTCATCCACAAAATTGAGCAATGCATGGATGGTTGTGTTGTCAATGAGTACATCTATGTGAGGAAGTGGGAAGTCATCTTTTAAAGATGGCTTGTTGAGGTCACGATATTCCCCATACATATTTACTTTGCCATCTTACTTCAAAATAGGTGTGATGTTGGAGAGACATGTTTGATAGTTGATGGACTCTAAGAAACCATCATTGTATTGCTTTTGAACTTCCTCTATAATCATGAGGCTCCATTCAGACTACAATTGTCTATCCTTCTATTTGATGGGAAAAACACTAGGGATAATGGTAGTCAAAGAACAATGATTGAATTGTCCAACCCAGTCATGTTAGTATAGCTTCATGCAAACACCTTGATATACTAGTGTATAAGATCTATGGCTGGTCTTTGATTTATTTCGGTATATGTGCCCCAACAGTGACTTTGCAATTCTCATGGCCTCATCTAAGTTTCACAATTTTTATATCATCTTATACACGAAAAGGTTGATGTTCCTTTCTCATATACTCCCAAGATAGGGACGTTTTTTAACTCAACATATTTGTTGTTGTAGATCTGTGCTACCTCAGTGATGTAGAAGGAAAATTCTTGGAGATCTTACTCATCATCAGATTCTTTTGGTTTTTTATTTTTGTAATTTTTTGGTTGATGTATATTTTGCAATTTATTAGATTTTATAGGGATGAGTGATGATGTGGCAGAGCATGAAGAAATAGCCACTCTAGGATCTCAGCAACATCTAGGTGTCATTCTCGTAATAGGCTTTTTTTGGGTATGTGGGGAAACCTAGCTTTTAGGTGTTGTGATCTTTGACACACCAATTTTATGGTTCCTCTCCTTTCTAGATAGGACAAATGAGACTATGCGAGTCTTCCATAGAATTTTTATCAAAGATGGCGTGTGCCACCCTGTCCCTTGATCATGACTTTGGTGTCATCATAGTCGTCCCATGGGACACCACAATTTTGTTGGATCAAAGGGATCTGGAGTGGGGGTGAATAGAGCTAAAAACACTCACTCAAAACTTGTTAGACCTTCAAGTTACTTCAACAATAAGTATTTTTAATGTGGAATTTGAATTTCAATCTAAAGATATATATCAAGGATGAGAGATATTGAACACACACAAGAACAAGCTATGTAGAGTGGTTCCAATCTCCAAACTAGGTGAAAGTCAGTTCACTACCTAGAGATGTCAAGCTCTAGGATTTTGCAACCAATGTATACTTATATTTCATTATAGGACATATAAGATGACCTTCCTTTTATGGAATAAGGATAACCTACTTTCTTTTTAAGGACAAAAAGGAGCCAATAATTATTAAATAAATGGCTTACCTGTCCTTGAGCAAAAGTCTTCCACCTCCAAGGACTTACCCACTTTTGTATCTAGCTAGCTCCACCAAGATGATCTACTACTTCAACAAGTCTTTGGCCTTGAGGATTTACTGACTCTCCTCTTGAATCTTCTACGCTATACTTATCCTTCCACTTGGAGAAGCTTCAGCACCTTCTTATTCAACCTTAAAGAAGCTTTGCACCTTCTCCTTCACTTGGAGAAGCTTTCACCAAATTGATATTAAATAAATAGGTTGGGGAAAGGGAAGTTTTGAGAGATTTACAAGTCCAAAATGGAGTATCTCTCTCACACATATTCTATCTCACACATATGGATGCTTTGATTTGCAAACAAGAGAGGGAAATGGGCTCAAGTGGGTTGGATGCACTCAACTTTAGCTAGGAGATTGAATAGCATGAGGAGAAATGTTGGAATGAACTCTAAGTATAGGGAAACAGTTGCCCTCTTTCATGACATGATGCATAAAAGTGGAGGTCTATATGGATGACACAATGAGTAAAGCTAACAGTCTAGAGCACCATATCACCAACCTCAAGAAGCTAATTCAATGACTAAGATGGTTCTCCCTACTCTTGAAACCCACAAAATGCACATTCAGGGTTACGTACGGTAACCTAGTGGGATACATCATCATCTAGAGATGGATCAAGGTAGATCTTGGGAAAGTTCATGCCATCTAGAAAATCCTTCCCCAAAAACTGAGAAGGAGATGTGAGGCCTACTTGGGCATCTCTATTACATTAGTCTCTTCATTGAAAAAATCACACCTATATGTGAGCCAATAATAAAGATGGTAAACAAGAAAATAGACTATGGACAGAACAAACAATGCAACACCACACACTATAGGCTCAAGGATTACATCGCCAACCCCCAATGTTATGACTATGCCTATCTGACTGTGTAACAATGATGGGTGTAGTTTTGGGTCAAGAAACAACTAAAATGAGCACTCTATCTATTACCTATCCAAGAAATACAACAACACATAGGCTCGCTACACTACAAAAAAAAATATTGTCCAACTCTTATCCATACAATTATGAAGCTACGCCAATATTGAATGATGTATCCTCTAAAACTGATCTTAAAGCATGATAAACATTGCTATTTAGGTGATTGCCCAACTCTGATGAGATGATGTGCTTAGTGGCAGGTAATGTTTATAGAATTTTACAATACAAACCTCCCTATAGGAAGGCAAAGCACAATCCCTCATAGATTAACTAGTAGATTCCCCACTTTTAGAAGAAGTTGGTTATGAATAGGAGTCTCTAGATGAAGATACACAGATGATCCACAAACTAGACATGGGGATCCCTCCAGATATTGAAATGTGGACAATCTTCTTACATGGAACCCTTAAAAAAAAAGGAGCCAGAATCAATGTGGTCCTTTAAAATACCTAAGGAGAGAAGCTACCAATACCAAGACATCTAGAATTCGATGCCACTAATAAAATGGCCAAATATTAACCTTGCATTTTAGAACTCCAGCTTGCCAAGAAACAAGGGGCATGCTACAATTTTATAGTGACTCCCTCCTTCTCATCTCTCAGATCTAGAATAAGTGGAGAATGTGTCATCAAAATATGGTACCTTACCAAGAGCATATGTGTTCTTTGGCTTGAGGTGTTGAGCATGTTCCCTTCCGCTTCATTAGAAGAGATCACAATGCCTTTTTCGATTCCCTAGCAATTCTCACTTGATGGACTGACATCCAAGAAGGCCAAATCTTCTTTCTTAATGTTGAGGCACTTTCTCAAATCGCTTACTGCATGGTCATTACCAATGCACCCAACGACGAAGAAAAGGCTTGGTTTCACAACATCAAGTTATATTTGTTAAACCAAGTCCTTCCTAAGAACCTCTCTTGGAGAGAGAAATTAGTTGTCAAGAGATGATCTATGCAATATACTCTAGTGGTAAAATACCTATATCACATATCTTATGATCTTGACGCATCAACAAGATAGAAGTTGTACCTCTCATGGAGGAGGTCCTTGCAGGGTCATGCACCACCAACATGAATGGGGTCATGCGAGCTAAGAAAATACAAATCTTGGGGTACAAGTGGAGCACCATGAAAATAGATTGCTGCCAATTTTTCTAAAAATTCCAAGCCTCTCAAATCCACAGGGACTACATTCATCTTCCTATAAATCCACTTTACAACATGGCCATGCCTTGTCCATTCTTATCTTTGGGTGACAACATGGTCAAAAAGGTTAACCCTAAGGTGTAAATTAGCAATTAATTCATCCCCATTGCATTTGGTTACTTCACTAAGTTGGTATAAGTAGTGTCTGTCACTTACATATCAACCCAACAAGTCATCAGGTTCCTCAAGAACATTATCATAAGCTAATATGGAATACTACATGAGATTGTTTCATACAATAGGAAAAACTTTATCATCGTTACCATGTAAAAGTAGTAGATCTTGTTGGGGATCTAAAATCATCAAACATCACCTTATCAACCTTATATGAACACAACCACAGAAGTTTCCAACAATGTAATCATGATTCTGGTAAAGATAATCACCATTTGTCATGAGAACCTTCCAATGTCATTGTGGGCCTACTACACTTCCATAGAACTTCCATAGGGGCTACTCCTTAATCCCCTTTGTCTGGTCACCACCCTACAACTACTCCGAACTGAGAAGATGGATTATGGATTTTTTAGTGATGGGATCCCTGAAAAGGAGATGCATTTTGGTGATATGGGTAGTCCAATCATTCCCCTAAAGATCAATTTATTTGAGGCCTCAAATCCTGAGATGTTACAATCTCCCCCATTTAGAATCTAGATTTCCTCATAAAGGCTCAACTATAAGGCCTCATAATCATTCCTCATTTTACTATAGACCTAGCTTCTCTAGCCTCTGGGGAGACCCAAAGGCCCCTTTCTTTACTTGGTTGTCGATAAAGGATCTCCTCTCTATAAGGTAGCACTGTCTTCATTCGATTCTTTTCAGTCTTTTTGAATGACTCATGTGCACCCAAATCCCAATCATAGATACCAGGGTAAGGGTGGCTACATCACCATGGACATCCTTTTACAACATGATTGGACTTCACAACTCAAGTTTGGCATGCCACATGTGCATTGGGCCTCACCTACTACAGGGGTTATGTCTCTGATACCATTTATAATGCCTGGACCCACTGCCCAAGGCTCTAATATAGTTTCACGAAACATAACTAGCTGCAATGACCACCACTACCCTTAAATTTGCACTTTGTCCTCACCCACGCGTAAGTTAAGATCAACTTCATTCATAGTCACACATCCTAGTACTACTCCAATCTAAGCATTCTAAGATATGGAGTTCTTAGTGAGGGATCCCTAAAAAGGAGGTTCACCTTGGTGATATGGGTAGTCCAATAATTCCTTTAATATCATTTTGTCTAAGGCCTCAAATTAGTGGACATCACACCTATGTTTGGAAGACATGGACAGAGATACCCATCATCATCCTACAAATGATAGCCTCTCAAAATGCTATTATAGCTTATCAGACTGCAAATACAAGTAGAAAATAATGTAACGTAGCTCAATGCTCCCACCCTTCCAAAAAGCATAAAATCTAGTTAAAATATAACTAAATACCCCCATGTACCCTTACGCAAGGTCAAAGTAGAAAATTTGACCTAGGATGGAAGGAGCACAATCATTATCCTAAGGTGTGAATTGTTTTCCAACCTAAAAATAACTCCTCAAAATAGGCCCAATAATAATAAAATACACTCAAAATGTTCAAGGTTACGACTAAATATTGGTGAATCCCCATGATTAAAATGATAGGAGGAAGGAACAGGCTATGAGTCCCCAGAGGAAATTCATCTACAATCATTATAATTAACATCTTGACATACATAGCCCAGAAGGTGCATTGTAAGTATCCTGACCTAAGTTTTGGGGTAACTTTGTTTGCTTCAGATTAATCATGTTCTTAGAACCTTGCTCTAATATTTTGATATGCAATTAGGGCTTATGATGTGCCTAAGTTTCAAGTTTGAGCTTGTTTGGATGAATTTTGTGCTTTCAATGCTAGTATTGGTGCACATTACAATTTATTCAATGAAGGGGGTTGATGTGCAATTTTCCACCTCTAGGATGTTCCCTCTCTTTTGTGACATCATCTAGAAGAGAGATAAAGATGAGGGCACCTTTTTTGAGATTTGGTTGAGGAGTTGACACCTCAAGGGTGATTAGGGTTTCCATGCATGTTGGATGTCTCAACCCATGTGTGTTGGATGTGTTGTCTCGACCTTAGGTCACGACCTAGGTTAGTTTTGGAGGGTGTCACAGTTGAGACACCTCCTCTAGGTGTTTGGGTCACGACCTAGGAAGTATAGAGAGGTTTTGGGTCGAGATGGCTGACCTAGATTGTGTTGTATCGATCTAGGGTTGATGGTGGTACCTTGTCTTGACCTAGATGATGGTGTCGTGACCATGTGGGAATCCATGGTGGTCGAGACACTACCTAGAGTGTGTTACCATGTCTTTAATGTCATGTTTAAATGGTTTCATGTGGTTGCACATTGGTCTTTTGGAAAAACAAGTGTCCCTTGGGTCCCTTAGTATGTTGACACCTCACCTTTTTTTCTCTCTCTCATCCTTCATTTATATAACCCATTAACTTTCCTTATTTGCAACCCTATCAGTCATATATATTCTTCCTCCTTCTTGGCTTGTTCTTGCAGATTGGTGAAGCAAGGAGGTTCTTCCTTGGATCTTGGGGATCCATCTCCTCTTGCATGTGGTGGTGGTGGTGATCCAAGCTCATCTTTCATCCTTGTTAAGCCTTTATCTTCTAAGTTGATGTTTCTATTGATCTCTTACCTTCATCTTCCTATGTTTTATCAGCCCTAGACCATGGTCCATCCATGGTGGTCGTTTTGGGAGAGAAACTCCTCATCACAAGGGTCATATACCATGTCTTGACAAGGTATACCCAAGTGTGAAGAGGATTTCTTGTCTTTTTTCCCTTTCTCTTTTGGTTTGGCCAAGAGTTTCTTTGCTTCTTTCCTTGGGATAGCTTTGACCTTGGTGTTTTCTTCTTCTTAAGGTGCTCTTATGGTTGAGTGTGGAGATTTTAGTGAAGCTTCTTCAACCCTTGGATCGTGTTCTTGGAGCTCTTGATCTTGGAGTTTGGAGCTCTTGGTTTTGATCATCTTAAGGCAAGTTATATAACACAAAACCTACTCTATTATTGCACTTATTTATACATATTTTTAGTGACTTATCTCTCTAGATTGCTTCCTCCTCATTCTTTGGGTTAATGGTAACGTCTAGAGTTTGTTTGGTAGAGTTATCTTGCTTGGTTTGAAAGCAATTTGAGACCCTAACATTCTCGTACCTGATTTGGTAGGTAATGTATTATGAAGGTATTTCTCCATGTCTTTCTCTTTATCTTTCTCTCATGCATGGTGTTTGTGCACCTAGATGTGGTTGAGATGTTAGTTTTGGTTTAAGTTATCTTGAGCATGGTTTTATCTTCCTTGGTAGTTTCTTGACCCATGACTTAGGGTTTTGGTGACATTTTGTATGTGGCCTTTTCTTCTTGATAACAATAGTCTCACCCTTAGTTTCAATTCTATTTTGGTAACCTAGATGGTGTATCTTGGTGTGGTCATGACACTTTCCTCTTGGTGGTTGCGACCTTGTTAGCCTTTGGTTGAGTTTGACTTAGTGATGATAGGTTGAGACATTTGGAATGTGGTGGCTTAGTTATCGTTGATGTTGGGGCTTTGTTCCTACCTTGTTTGGGTTGCGACACACCCTAGATTGTAGGGTCACAACCATAACGGTCTTGGGTCACGACATGGGTGGAGGTCGAGTCACCCTTGAAATTGAGACAAGTTTGGTCAATACACCTTTTGGTCGAGATGCCTTGTCCCAAACCCTAGATGTCACAGGCACGACATGTCTGAGAGGGTGGAGTTCAAGACATATAGGTGGATGGTTGTGATACATGAGTGTTGCGGTCATGACATGGACCATGATGGGTGGTCATGGCCTATGTGGATGTGTGGTCAACATAGGGTGATGTTAGGTGGATGAAAAGCACATGTGAACACTTAATGATAATCATATATGAATAATGCATAAGCCATACTAGTGTTGTTGGGAACGTTATCTAATCATCCTTAATGATGCTTCCTAATCTTATACACTCTAAGATGATGGAGGGTGATGGTTCTAAGGCTAATGGTTGAACCTAGTCTTGTAAACTCTAATCGCTAAGGGGAAACTCTAACCCTAATAGTCTTCAATAAGTCTTGCTTGTTTCTCTCTCATGGAATGGTTAAAATGTTATGCGATTATCTCTCTTGTTTATGAAATTCTAACCATACAGGTATTATGAACTTGATAATCATAGCTAGTGTTTTCTATGGTGAGTATGATATGACACAGGTTGAATATGCCCTTGTGAGGCATGTTGAGGCTCTTGTGATATAGGAATAATGTGAATGGGTCCTATGACTAGGTAGTAACTTGTACTTAAAATGAGACAACTTTTTCAAATGATGAGTTGTGGAATTTGGCATCCCCTTATATGTTTCCTTGTTGATGATGTGGTGAATGACATTATTACAAGTATCATATGATGATAGTATTACAAGCTCACACCCTATTATATCTTATGGAAGTGTATCATACCCTTATCATTATAGAGTTTGTTATGATTTTATACATTATAATATGATTGATGTTAAAAGCCAGTTAAATGGACTTAACTAATCAAGTGGAACCTAATCTTGTAGGTTATCCATGTGCCATAGATCCATTTCAGTGTCAGCACTTATTGGAATGTGAAACGGGCTTCCCTTAGAGGAAGTCTGGAGTCATATACTATTGAGTATGCATTCACATGATTGGCTACAGGCCATACCCTGGTAGGAGTGTGACTATGGGTCATTGCTAAGTGATATGTTGCTTATGTGGTTTCATAGGATGGGTTGTGGGTCATACCCTAGTAGGAGTGCGGTTGCGGGCCGTAGCTCAGTTTCACTAGTGTTGTGACCTGTACCAAGGTGGGCTATGGTTTTCATTGTTCGACTATATGTCACGAGTTGTAGTTGACTGGTATGTCTCTGTTATGTGCTTGTGTATTGACCATGAGGTTTGGTGAGGTCATAGATTCCAGATCTTCCATGGACCTTGTGTGGCACCGATTTCGACTTAGCATTGGCTGGTTGGATTTGGGTGGTATGACTCCAATCCTCGAGGCATAATTAAAAAGGTAATCAGTCATGTAGCATATATGCTTAGGATCAAATAAGAAAACATTAGATGAGGCCTTGCTTGCTTTTGTACGTATAGTTGGTAGTGGATATACATGTTCTTCGTAGTCCTTTTATAATGATAAGAGGTTTCATAATCCAATTGCAACTGCTTATATTGTTAGTAATGATTACCTGCTTATCATAGTCATGGTTTTTCTTCTATTCTTTATTTACCTTATCTGTGCTAACAATAGTGTTGGGGAGAGTTATATCTCCCGATGAGATTTGGAATCTCACCCCATGGTTTTCCCACATCTTTTAGGTGTACGTGCATGTGGAGTTAGAGATCGTGCAGTGGAGGATGAGCAACTGTAAGAAAGATTGTAGCAGCAAAGGTTGGGAATGTTGCTTGTGGTCTTTTGTGGTTAGAGTTCGAGAATCATCCTTGTACGATTAGGTCTTGGAGGAGTTATGTATGTTCCTTGATGTTCTTATCAATATGAATTTTTGGTTTATGTGCCCTTATTGTATATAGTTGGTTGTTGTACATGTTTATGTTAACGGGCAGACATCACATATGATAGGTGATCATTTATGGATATGTTGTATATAATTATTCTTTATGATATATAGTTAAGATGGAAAGTTTTTGGATCCTGATGTAATACATTTCTTGATGTTGGCTCTTGTTGTAATTTGGTTTTAATTTTTAGTGTTTTTTGGTAATCCACTATAGAGTTTTATTTTAATCTTGTGGCTTGTGTTTGTATGAAAAAGGTTGTCACAACCATAACATTTAAATCTATCAATGCAACCTAAAATGGAGGAGTGTCAGGAGAAGTAAAGATGCTAAAACTCCTTGTATCTACTCTTGTGTCATCTCTAAGAGAGTCAAGGCAAAACTTTGTATGATCTAACACAGGAATCATGAGATAGGTAACTCTCACTAGGCAAATCCCATTCATTCTTCACAAAATACTTGGCTCTCTTACTAAGTCCCTAAGCATAAATGTCAAATAAAAAGCTTTAATGAAAAGACCCATAGTTAGTGTGTACTTAATAAAGAAGATAATATGAAAATCCCTTTAAACATCCAGACACATGGTGGTGGTCAATTTCTACTCTATGGTACATCGTGAGAAAAGACTACCAAGTCGTCTCTGCCATCTGGCACCTTGTCCTAGCTAGGTAGGGAATTGCCTATAATACTTTGTTATATGACATAGTTTTAGATCATATCATGACACCCAAGTCCAGTAGAGCTTCTTCCATCTTGACCACTAGAAGAAGGCTCCCATCATAATATAATGGGTAATAAATGTTCCGAGAGAGGAAACATTTGTCAAGTCAGGATGAGTGGTAGCTTAAAGAGCTTGGGGTTTCAACCTTCCAACTTCATACAATGATGTGGACAAGAAGGAGGTGATCCTGTTGCATGAAAAACTATAGCTATCCCTAGAGTCCTGAAATCCATTGACAAAAGTTTTTTATTGTGCCCATTTAAGTAATTTGTCTGAAAGGAACTCATAGAAATATGCACCTCAAGGACCCATCTGAAATGTAGTTTTCTAAATATTTAGAGGAAGTGACCAAAACATGTGCCACATTTCATGAATAAAAAAAATTTATTCCATAAGAAAAAAATTATTACAAAAATGTTGCTTCTCATGCTAATAAGCAAATAATACACAAAGAAAAGATGATAACACCATTATGGTTCTCTAGAAGAATCATAAGTCCTTGCCATTTAATGTGTCGATACAAACCACTTCAAGTATTTGAGAGAGCAGTCCCACCCCATAGGGAATGAGTCCTAGGTCACCCTATTCTAGATCAACCACATCTACGCAACCTTTTCCTGAACGTTTCAAGAATCTATCATGAGCATCTTAAAGAATGGAGGAAAAGCTTCAACTTAATACACACACTGCCATCGATTGAACTACTATAACACAAACACAACGTAGTATGCAAGACAACCCTCTAGAATAGACTAGATGATCATCCACTAAAAATTAGGCATGGCCATGCCACATGCCAATTTATCAAGGTGGAACTCCATCCTTCTCCAACAAATGTTTGAATCATTCATACCTACAAGCCATTGAACCAGTACTCCACACAATTGAAAATGCTCACCTACCTAAATATTCTGACAAAAAATCCATCGCCACACTATAATGGGGATTCCAAGACTCTGTTAGTCTGGTAGGCATCATGCACATTCCTAGACAAATTTGTAGAACCTAGAATTGTCTCCTTATCTTTCAAGTTAGATGTGATTCATCCAAGGATTCGTACAAATCAGGAAAAATCAAAGAAACAACAACTTCCTTCCTCCACAGAGATGCAATGACTCCAATTGAAACAATTGTCACTCGCCCAACAGTCTCTCCAAAGAACAAATCTAGCAGCAAGATCAAAGTATACACATGTAAGCTAGGCATATAAGGAGAATAGATATGATGACATCATGTTTATGCTCTTCTTAGAGTTGCAAAATGCATCTCCAAATGATGGACTCCCAAATACAAAATGGGATGTTGAAACAAAATGAGACATATCATTTCATAGGACACTTTTCTAGATTAGATCAATGATCTCTTCATGGGCCACCACCCTATCTGGATCAATGATTCACTTCTTTTTATTATTTGTTTTTTTTAATGTAAAGTCTAGAATTTGGGCAATTTCCTACCCTAAAGGTAGATTCATATGCATCATAAAAGAATGTCTAACTACTTATTCAATTGCTGATATATGTTCCACTTGTTGAGAATTAGGGAAATGAATTGACATGACAATATTTCACTTGTGAGGTGGCACATGAGTGTCCTTGGGAGTACTACCATCCCCTATGCTCACCTCATGTGTATTCGCAACATGCTCTTGATTAGTTCTTAATGCTCTGATTGGTAAAGGTTCAAAAACTCTCCTCCATTGTTAGTCTTGGAGTAACTTTCATTCAATGCATCACATTATCACATACCAATGCATTGGTTCTATTCATAATTCTTCCAATTCACACAATGATTGAATTGGTCTTTTGATTATTAGAAACCTTTGTGTCCCTCAAAATCCTTAGAATATTTTTTCTTCAAGTCTGCAATATATATCATCTTCTCAATGGGAGATCTATCTCTCCAAATCCTGAATTGTTACCCCTACTTTTGTATATCTAAACAATACTAATCAAGTTATTGATCATTGATATGACTATACTTTCTAAACAAGTATTCTATATTGTCCAACCAAATGGGACTTCCTTCACATCAAAAATTCCCAAGATTGTGTTTTTGGACAGGTGGTTACTGACATTGTTGTTTAGTGTTCTTCTCCTAAGAATGACCATGTGGAACATTTTTTGTATGTTTCAATGACAAAGAAGGATGACTTCAACAGGCATATGGTGCATTTCTTTTATTTAGTTGATCCATGTACATCACTTATTCGTATAACTATCATGATGATGTCCCACCACTACAATCTATACTTTTTTTAGAATATTATAGTTAAACCATAAAATTGTTTTCATTTTTTTGAAGTGAACCAAACTATTTTCTAGAAGTGCCTTCAACTTATCCATCTCCTTGACCTCCAAGATGTTTTTTGTGGGTCATTCATTCTCATCGTCACCACCCCATGGCTAATTCATAACAATGTTTTAGAATCTCCTGGAATCTAGTTGCATAATTGTTTAGGAAGAAACCACCTCATGTTGATTTGAGCATGGTCCTCTTCATCATGTGACTCCCATGATAGAAAAGTTTACCCTACATAAAAAGTTCAATCACGAGATGATGACACATCCTCAAAATGTTGTGAGAATTTCCCAAGGACTCCCCTACTTCATGCTTGAATAGAATTTTTTTTCACAGAACCTTTGTAATCTTATGGGGTGGAAAGTACATCTCTCTCTCCCTCTCTCTCTCTCTCTCTCTATATATATATATATATATATACATATACATACATATATACATATATATATAGAGTTAGGCTAGAATACACTCGAGTGTACAGATCACATCGTACACCCCAATGGTTTTTGCCTATCTAGACCATGTTTTTCTCAAATCTAATCCATTGATATTCATGGTTACAATAATAATAGGTCACATACAAAATTTGAAGTCATTTGGATGAGTGTAAGTCACCCATCCAAGGACAACAAAATCGATGCACAAAACTAATTTGAAATACATGATTTTTGCCTCCTTTAGATGCACGACCTATAAGTGTCCAAATGAGCTAAAATTTATTATATAGTATGTTCTTATGATAATTAAGAAGATCAATGGTTTAGATTTTTCAAAAATTTATTACATCTTCAAAAATGATTGAGGTGTACGGTGCCTTCGGTACACTCGAGTGTACATATATATATATATATATATATATATATATATATATATATATATATATATATATATATATATATATATATATATATATATAGAGAGAGAGAGAGAGAGAGAGAGAGAGAGAGAGAGAGTTAGGCTAGAATACACTCGAGTGTACAGATCGCACGCTACACTCAAGTGGTGTTTGCATATTAAAACTATTTTTTTGCAAAATTTAAACCATTGATCTTCATTGTTACACTATAATTAGGCTACATGCAAATTTTTAGCTCATTTGGATGAGTATAAGTCACTCATCTAAGGGCAACAAAATCAACGCACAAAACTAATTTGAATGAATAATTTTTGTAGTCTTCATAACATGACCTATAAATGTCCAAATGGGCTCAAATTTTATATATGAGTTATTCACATGATGTTTAAGAAGATCAACATATTAGATTTAAAAAAAACATTGCATCATGAAAAACTAGTTGAGTGTATTATGCTCCGAATACACTCGAGTGTATTCTATCCTGACTCTCTCTCTCTCTCTCTCTCTCTCTCTATATATATATATATATATATATATATATATATATATATATATATATATATAATCTTAAAAAAGGATTAGTTAATTTTGCCTCGAAAATGTTGTGCCATGACTTATCTTTGTCCACTGATGAGAAACAAAACAACTATAGGTATATAATAGAGGTTGTAACCATGTCTTTCTTGACATAACATAACACTTAAAGATGTATTAGTCTGTTGTAAATATTTTCACAAAAATGTCCATGGAAAGATTGTGATATCATGACTTTTATTAAAATTTGATAGATCTCGTAGCTTACTACATCATCCTATTACCCACATATGGGCCCATGTTGAATTTTTGTTGATGAAGTTCTAATATAATCCCATATCATTTGGTATGACTTCGGATCAAAAATTACATAACCATTTCCTCCATTGTTTACATCACCAATCTTTATATTTTCTTCTTTATTGAGCTGCAACTTATAGAGTGACAAGTCCTAAAAGTCTTTTCTTAATGAAGGATCTTATCTTGGTTAGATGTTTATGGTGTAAATTTACTATCAAATGTTGACCTCATCTGTACCATGTGAGACGTACCAAAGTAAATCTAAGAACGCAAGATTCTTACAATAATAATTTGATTTAAAAAAAAATATTAGTCAATATTAGCCAGTCATAGCATTCCCAGTGCTAGTGATTCCACAAGCCAAGTTCTCAACAATAACATCGAAAACATGACATGTGAATATCACATTTGTAAAGGCAAGTGTAAATTTGTCCAGTAATGAAGGAAAAATGAACCCATATATACCTAACATCAATGAGTTTGTCTAGCAAAATTGTTACTAATTGGTCAGCTAATCCTTAGAAAAAGGTTGCTTTGGATTCTTGACTTATTAAATAAAAAATTAAACATGAAATTGATAGAGAATTATTTAATTTTCATAAGTAAAGACATTAAGGATACATTATTACACCATAATGATTCAATTTTTGTTATCAAATCAATCTTTGAACAAATACTCATTGCAATATATATTGCATTTTGTACAAAAGGAATGTGTCCTTCTAGGTGACAACACCATGATTATCCAAATTAATTTATGTGATATTGTATCTTAATGAAACTAATAATTTAATTTCATGATGATAAAACTCCATAAGTTCAAACTACTACTTTCCTAAGTAGCTTACTTATATCAAGAAAATATGATTAACACATCATTTTCCATCTACAATGATTATCTATCACATGATTTATGGTGATCGATTATAAACAAAAAAGGAACTCATTATATTCATCAAATCTATATGACTATGCAAATACTAATGAATATTCATGCCAAAGTACTTTTGCATCCTATGGAAAGGATGATGAATTCCTCATGATCAATGTAGTACTCATATAGAAGGGAGAAGTAAGACAAATATGCATAAGAATAATGAAAAACCAAACAATAATGGATGATTTTAGATGCTTCTTGCATGATTATTGACTGATGATGATTCATGATGATTTACACTTTGACATCTACCTCGAGGAGCACGTGGGTGACAAAGCTTTCATTTATCACTTCTTCATCTCATTATAACTATCAAAAGTTGTATGAGATGAAACACATTAATCTTTCATAAAAATTAGGTCTTAAGTATTCTAATATCAGGTATCTGTTCACAATCGTTGAATGCATAACGTTTAGTGTCGGCTGACCGACAGTCAACATTGTCAATGCTATTTATTCTTCCATTGACTCCTTGAAGGTTGTGGGATTAGCAACCAGATGAGACACTAAATAAGGTCGACAATTAAATATATACCATGAACAACCTATCTTGAAATGGATAAATTCGATTCTATCAACCAAATAGTTGATACATTGACCATTTATGTTAAAATAGGAGCTTCCCTAAAATAGGAATACGCAATGATCATGACCTTGTACCGTTATGATAATTAGGTGAAAAAATACATGAAAACTCAAAAAATGATGCAAATTCAATTATACGCTAGAGGCGGGAGGATCATAAAGTATGCAAGGACTATAAAATGATTTTTGGCAAAGAACTCACGACCCAACATAGGTTGGTGTTTTTGGATATTAACATGAAGATCAATAAAGGCAAGCACAAAAAAAATCAAGATTGTAAGATCAAGTCGTGAAATCTTAAAGGAGAAAAGAAATTGACCTTTCATGATAAAATCATCAAGGAGGGAACTTGGAACTTAGAGTCGGATGTCAACCTATGTGGCATAACATGAGCTCGTGGATAACAAAAATTGACGAAGAGGTTTTGGGGGAGTCCAAAGGTTGTTAGACTCCACAAAAAGAGACTTGGTGGTGGAATGATGAAGTATAGAAGGATATTAAACTGAAAAGGAAGATCTATAGGAGATTGCCCAAATCTTGAGATGATTCAACGTTCCAGAGATACAAGCAAGCAAAGAAAGAAGCAAATTAGGTTGTTCAGGAGACAAGGTCTAGATACTTTGCTGATATTTATAAGAAGCTAGACACTAGAGAAGGGGAAAACGATATATATAAAATGGCTCATATAAGAGAAAGGAAAGGAAGAGACTAGAGTCAAGTAAAATGCATCAAGAATGAAGATGGTGGAGTGTTGGTAAAGGATGATGATATCAAGAACCAATGGATAAATTACTTCCATAAGCTTTTCAATATAGATATTGTAAATAATGTTAGAGACTCATGTGATAGGGATACAAGAGATATCATTTACACACGACGAGTTTCACATTTTGAGTTCAAGAATGCTTTGAAAAAGATGAAAATGAGAAAGGCAAGTGGATCGGATGATATTCCCATTGATGTATGCAAGAGTATGGGGGATGGAGTTATGTGGTTAACAAATTTATTTAACAAGATCATGAAGAAAAAGAAGATGTCAGATGAATGGAGAAATATTACTATAGTCCCCATCTACATGAACAAAGGTGATGTTCAGAGCTGCACAAACTATAGAGGTATCAAGTTGATGAGTCACATAATGAAGCTTTGGGAGAGGATTATTGAGAAGAGGCTAATATCTATAACGTAGATATCAAACAATTAATTTAGTTTCATGCATGGTAGATCAACAACAAATGCTATTTTTCTGATAAGGAAGCTTATGGAGAAGCATAGGGAAAGAAAAAGAGATATTCACATGGTTTTTATCGATTTGGAAAAGGCTTATGATTGAGTACCCAGAGAAGTGTTGTGGATGGTTTTGAGAAAAAAAGTGTGCCAATCCAATACATTGACTTGATTAAAGGAATGTATGGTAGCTCTACTGCATGTGTGAAGACTCCTAGAGGTGAGACGCCAACATTTCCCATCACAGTTGGGGTACACCAAGGATCCACACTCAACACATATATGTTCGTTCTTGTTATTGTTGAGTTGACAAAGAATGTTCAAGATGATGTTCCTTGGTGTATGTTATTTGCTGATGATATATTATTGATTGATAAAACTAAAGATTGTTTGAATGATAAAGTTGAGCTTTGGAGAAAGGAAATGGAATCAAATGGATTGATAATTAGAAGGAGAAAAACTGAGTATATGTATTGTAATTTCAGCCAATCTCGTAGTGTGAATGGTGGAGCCAAGTTGGATGGAGTAGATATACCAAAATGTAATAAATTTCATAACTTGGGATCTATCATTCAAACATATGGTGATGTCCAAAATGACGTTTGTCATTGGATCACTGTACGGTGGTTGAAATGGAGGAGTGCACCTAGAGTATTATGTGATCGGAAGATCCCTCTTAGACTAAAAAGCTAGTTTTATAAAACGGTTATACGGCCAGCCATGCTCTATGGGAGTGAATGTTGGGAAGTAAAGAAACAAGGACTCAACAAGATGAACGCGGTTGAAATGCATATGTTGAGATGGATGTGTGGGAATACAAGAAAAGATCACTTGAGAAATGACTATATCAGGAGTAAAATGGGGATGGCGAGCATTGGGGACAAGTTACACGAGGGCCGACTCAGATGGTATGAACATGTGCAACGCAGACCGACCAATGCGCTTATATGAAGCAATACTATTGAGGCAAGCACAATTAATAAAAGAAGAGGAAGGCCTAAATTAACATGGGAAGAGCTTATAAAGAGAGATTTTGAATCTCTACATCTCACCCAGAATATGACCCATGATAGAGATGAATGGAAAAGAAGGATCCATGTAACCGACCCCAACATAATTGGGATTGAGGCTTAGTTGATGATGATACTAATGATGAATAAAAATGTATATAAATATGATCACTTTGGAAAATAAATTGCACTACACTTAAAGATAAATATATCCTTCTCCATCATTGTTGATCAATAAAAAAGGATTTACATCAAGAAGGAGAGAATATGAAAAATAATATGTGGCCCAACTCCTTACTATGCATTAAATTTTGGACCCTCTTGATAATATTCATAGCCTCTATGATGAAACCAAAAAGTATCAAATTTAAAAGGTATATAAATTTGAGGTTTGTTGATAAATATTTTCTCATTCTTCACTATTGTGATTTTGTGCCTTTCAAGAGAACTTGTCTTGCGGTAAAGGGCCACTCCAAATGCCCATAAGTGGATAAACACCTGTCAGATACATGCATATTTCCGTTCTACACAAAAAAATATTAAGACATTATCAAGATTAAGTGTTAATCACCAATCATGTGGATCAGTAAAATAGTTCATAGCTCCTTTGTCACGAAACTATTTGTTATCCTCATCCTACCTTTAGTGACTACAGAATCAGTGGTAGTAGGGTTTGGGTGTTTGTCCTATAATAGCGCAAATAATCCACACAGACAATATATATGTAAAGGTTGTAACTACAAGTGATAACAAGATACCAAACATGGAGATAAGATTTATGTACCAATTCATATATTCAAGTATACCCATTGATGATTCATGTTATAGCTTTGAGTCTTGAGTGTGGTGGATCTTCATTTGGGAACTACAAATTTGATGCACAAAATATATCAATGTGAGTGCATTGAGTATGCTATGAAAAACATGTAACGAAAGTTTAAGAGTAATATAAATGTTGGTTGGATAGAAACATTCTCATAAGCAAAAGGTAGAAATAGGGAAAGAACAATTAGCTATGTTATTTTATATAAAGCTTATTTAAGGTTCATTTATCCATTATGTCCACCATAGGCCTTTTGACTAACTTCCTATTGAAAGAGTATATAAGGGTGATAATAAAGCTAATCACATTCTTAAGGGACTTCAATCCATAACCAAGAGCTAACTCATGTATCGTAATGGTCTGCCTTATCTTGACATCTCAAGTAAGATGCCCAACCTGGTGTCCTTACCACAAAACTTTAGGTAGGTGCACCAGGATGTATAACAGATTTGTCTAAATTATTTTCAAGGTTTGTCAACATACTATAATCAATGTAAAACTAGTATTCATAGGTAACAATGGTTGAAACAAGTATTTATCTAGAAAAACTGATCAAGGATAAGATTTGAGAAAGCTTAGTCAACATAAGTATCAACATTAGCATAACTAGTCATACTGATTTATAATAATGCAATATTGTTTCCATTAGAGTATAGATGGGGTGCAATTGAGTTAGGCATCATAAACATACCCATTCTACTAATTTGAGATTCTAATATATAAATGATGATATTAGGACAAGATTTACATAAGATCAGATACATAGGCATCAACATGCATACTATGACACTTTTCAAAACAAGATTGGCATATTTAGTCGCATTAACCACATAAGAGATGTCTATTGGTCATTCAGTCAACAACGTATGAGAAGTTACTGATCTAGAGGTTACATAAGGGATTTGAGCATACTTAGCTCAACATTATCATAGGGTTTAGAGTTCATCACAAATGTATACAAAAGTCCATAATAAGACACATCAAGTGTCACAAGATCATCACAAGACGTACCATGATCATATATGACTTTATTAAAAGGTATGATCTATAGATCTGGATCATGAATGGAGATTAAATGCATACTTGAATACATTACAACATAAAAGAGGGATTGTTTGAATGTAGTTCCATATTAAGACATTTAAGAAAGATAATATCATTATGAGGTACAAAAGATAAACCAAGTTTGAATCTTGATAAATCAAGATATTCAAGTTACTGATATTATACTAACATAAAGTTTTAGGGTATCAAAGATCAAAAGCATGCATTTAATAGGTTTAGACCTTTGAAAAAGATGTTAAAAACAAGATTTTATAGATATGAATGGAGATACAAGAATAAACAGACTTTGAAAGCATTTTTAACTAATAGGTCTCATTTTCTTGATCACAATGATATATTGAAACTCCATATTTGAATGCATGCTTTTAACCTTGTATGGCACCGTTTAACCTTGTATGGCACCGGCTCTGGGTTTCGCAGCCGTCGGTTGGATCTGAGTGGTACGACTCACTTCCTCATGGCATAATAATATGTAATCCAGCCGAATAATATTTACTACTTAAGGCAAAACACGAAACATTAATTGAGGCCTTGCTTGTGTAGTTGATCTTGTTACACTTGTAGTTACTTATATGTTCCTTATGTTATGTGATAAGACCTTATAAATCTTATCTTGTTAATCATGTTCCATAATGAAATACTTGGGTACATGCCTTACGTACATCTTGGTAAGCTTGATGGTATGAATAGCTTTTCTATATAGACTACTCTTGTTATACCTTCTATCAGTTATCTTCTGCTTTTACTTTAATCTTCCTTTGGTTTTATGGTTTTGGCGGGGAGTTATGTTTCTCGTTGGGACTGTGTGTCTCACCCCACTAGTTTGTAACCTTTTTAGGTGGTCGAGCCAGACGTAGTGGTGGTCGTAGAGTTTTGGCCGAGCAGTAAGAAGAGCAGTAGAAGACAAGAGATGGACATGCTACTGTTTTGGTCATTTTGTAGTAGAGTCTTAGAGTCATTCATGTACTCTCAGGTCCTTGGAGGCGTTTTGACATTGTTTCACGATATAGAGCCAATGAGGTTTTGTATAGCTTGTTGCTGGCTGGATGTGGGTCATTCTGTATGTATAAACAGGTAATGAACTCATGTGATAACAAGACAGCTGACCTCCTAAGTTGTGGACACGTATCAAGGCTTGTAAATGTTGATACAACATGTTTCTTTGCAGAAGGAGGATCTAAATGTAATAGTTTCTTGGTTTCTCTGCTTTCTACAATCAGATTTAATTAACTCGTGTTTTAGTAATTAGTGGTTTATGGTGTTTTCCGCACGTTTTCGCATAACACCTCGATGTATGTGTGATAGTGGGATGTGTTGCCACAAGTTTTGGTATCAGAGCTCTAGGTTCACTAAGTCTACTGGGATTTAGGACTAGGTTGTGTATGTTCTTGTGAGTTTTATAGATTTTCTTACCATCATCTTCTTCCCTCAGTGGAAGAAAATCCAAGATGTCTGGGAACCATGAAGAACACATTGCTGAGAACAGCGATGTTGCATCAGTTGATGGAGCTTTTGGGCAGGCACATGAAGATCGGGTGCCTGAGGTCCCCCAACCTGACCCAGCCATTCTCGAAAACCCTGCCTATCAACAACTTATGGGGCAGATGATGGCTATGATGAATCTCATGGTAGAAAGAATGTCAGTTCCTCCGCCGAGAGCACAGGCTCCCCATGATGAAACATCGGGTATTGGGAAGACCTTTGAGCGGCTTCGCCGAGTCGGAGCTTCAGACTATACTATAATGGTTGATCCAGCGGATGCAGATCTGTGGCTGACAAGCCTTGAGAAGTCTTTTCGGATCCTCAACATCCCCGAAGCAGACAAAGTAAAGCACATTGTCTACCTTCTAAATGGTAGTGATGGTCACTGGTGGACCATTGAGGAGGAGAAGCGACCTGGTGAGGTGATCGGTTGGGAGGTTTTCCTGCGTGAGTTCGTCAGTAGATACTTTCCAAAGACGTATCTGGATGAGAAGATCAGTCAGTTTGAGAGCCTGCGCCAAGGAACGATGAACATCACTGAGTATGAGGCCAAGTTCATGGATCTATTGAGGTTTTGTCCTCACATGGCGGCGACAGATGAAGAGCGAATCAAACGTTTTGAGAAGGGCCTGAGTGCTGAGCCGACAACACCTGTTTCTGCATTGGTGAACCGAGAGCAGTTTGCTATGTTTGTGGAATGTGTCTGGAGGATTGAACGATCAGTAAGGGAGAAAAGAGAATCCATGTATAAGAAGAGGCATGCTCAGTTCCAGGGACAAAGGTTTGGTGGCTTCAAGAATCTAAGGTTTTCAGCACCTTCTGTGATGAGAGGTTCTAGTGTACCATCGCAGTGGTCTCCAAGTAAGGGAAGAGAATATGTTTCTTCACCGTCAAGGGCACATAGTACAGCTTTTGTGGCAGTGATAGGGCCAACTAGGACACGGTTTGAAGATAAGTCATGCCATATTTGTGGTCAGATCGGGCATTTCAGGTTCAATTGTCTGAATAGAGATGTTGAAGTGACACAACAACCAAGGCATAATCAACAAGGGTCAGATAGACAGCAGCCGAGTTGTGGCAAAGGGTGAGGATGCAGTCAAGCGTCGCAAGTGGGATCGTCTGCTCAAGGGAGTAGAGGACGTGGACAGCAAGCAACAGCTCAATTCTATGCTATGAGTCAGCCGGAGGCGATAGTCAACCCACGAGTGGTGACAGGTCAGATGGATTTATTTCATTCTGATATGTCTTCTTCTTGCTTTATATCTGTTCTGGTTGACCCGGGTGCTACACAGTCTTTTATCGCCTATAGTATGCTTGAGAATTGTCGTTTACATGTTAGTTGTAAGGAGGATAGCTTGTTGTTAGAAACCCCTCTTGATGGTTTCTCGATGCTTCGAGAAGAATGTCCATCTTGTGTCTTATCTTTTTTGGGACACAATATAGAAGTGGATCTTATACCACTTGATATACATGGTTTTGATGTAATTCTTGGGATGGATACCTTAGAGAAGTATAAGGTTATTTTGGACTATGGCTCCAAGCAAGTTGTGTTTGATGATGACAAAGAGAAGTGGATCTTCCAAGGAGATAGGAAGATTCTACTAACGTGTCTAATATTGGCTATGGTGGCAGATAAGTTGCAACGACAAGGATGTAAGGAGTTCTTAGCTCACATTATAGATACCAAGGTGAAAGGTCCTAGCCTTGAAGAAGTGTCAGTTGTCTGAGAGTTTGCGGATGTGTTCCCTGATGAGTTCCCTAGTGTTTATCCACCCCGAGAGATTGATTTCGAGATCAATCTAGTTCCAGGAACGCAACCAGTTGCACAGACACCATATAGGATGGCTCCAGTAGAGATGACAGAGCTTAAGAAGCAGTTGCAAGAGTTGTTGGAGAAAGGTTTCATCTGACCGAGTACATCACCTTGGGGTGCTCCAGTGTTGTTCGTTAAGAAGAAGGACGGGTCGATGCGGTTATGTATAGATTACCGGCAGTTGAACAAAGTCACGATCAAGAACAAGTACCTGTTGCCGAGGATAGATGATATGTTCGATCAGTTGTGTGGTGCTAAAGTGTTTTCAAAGATCGATCTACGGTCCGAATATCATCAGTTGAGGATTAAGGCGGATGACATACCAAAGTCAGCTTTTAGGATGAGGTATGGTCACTTCGAGTTTGTGGTTATGCCATTTGGGCTAACCAATGCACCTGCTACTTTCATGGACTTGATGAATCGAGTGTTCCGTTCATTCCTAGATCAGTTTGTTGTAGTCTTTATAGATGACATCTTGATCTATAGTCGGGACAGGCAAGAGCATGAGTGACATCTTTGACTAGCATTGACTCTTCTTCGTCAACATCAGTTGTACGCCAAGTTCAGTAAGTGTGAGTTCTGGTTGGAATAATTAACATTCTTGGGTCATGTGATATCTACAGAAGGAGTAAATGTGGACCCGAAGAAGGTGGAATCCGTTGCAGAATGGGAACAGCCGAAGACACCGACAGAAATTTGTAGTTTCCTGGGTTTAGTAGGATACTACCGGAGGTTTGTCAAGGACTTCAGTTCGATTGCATTTCCGATGACAAAGCTGACTAGAAAGGATGTACCTTTTGTCTGGGATGATCGTTGTCAGCAAGCTTTCCAAAGTTTGAAGGAAAAGCTGACAAGTGCTCCAGTGTTAGTCCTGCCGAAGCCTAGAAAGGGCTATGTTGTTTTCTGTGATGCTTCCAAGAAAGGTTTAGGTTGTGTGCTGATGTAGGAAGATCATGTGGTTTCTTTTGCTTCGCGACAGCTTAAGAAATACGAGGAGAACTACCTGACTCATGATTTGGAGTTGGCAACAGTGGTTCATGCGTTAAAGATTTGGAGACACTATCTTTACGGGGAGGTATGCCAGATCTTTACAGATCATAAGAACCTAAAGTACATCTTTTCACAGAATGAGCTAAACATGCGACAATGTCGTTGTATGAAGCTAATCAATGATTACGACTGCACCATCGAGTATCATCCTGGTAAGGCGAATGTGGTTGCTGATATGCTTAGCCGAAAGACTTCTTCTTTTTCTACAAAGAAGGCACAATTGAGTTCCTTGGTATGTCATAGATGAGATATGTTTGTTTCCTTGCGGCAGATGAATATGCAGATGGAAGTTTCCTTGTTAGCTGGACTTTTAGCACATATGCAAGTCAAGCCTATGTTGAGACAATAGATTAAAGATGCACAACAGACAGATGATACAGTACAGTTGATCAGATCAGAGTTCGGCAGGGAAAAGCGTGATGGGTTCCATGAGTCTGAGGATGGACTAGTTTGCTACCGAGATAGGATGGTGGTCCCTAATGCTGAAGATCTGAGGAAGCTAGTACTCGAGGAAGCACACACGTCGATGTATGATGTGCATCCAGGAGTCACCAAGATGTATCATAGTCTGAAGGACTTGTATTGGTGGCTCGCTTTGAAGAAAGATGTAGCCGAGTTTGTGGCTAGGTATGCGGTATGTCAGCAAGTCAAGGCTGAGCATCAGAAGTCAGCAGGTACGTTGCAACCCTTGTCGATACCGCAGTGGAAATGGGATCATATAACCATGGATTTCATAGTTGGTCTGCGCAGGTTAACTAGGAACCATGATTCCATTTGGGTAATAGTGGACAGATTGATGAAGTCTGCCCATTTCATACCTGTAAAGACAACGTATACAGCCGAGAAGCTTGCTTGAGTATATGTGGATGAGATAGTATGTTTGTATAGTGTGCCAGCAACGATAGTTTCCGACAGAGGTCCTCAGTTCACGAGTCATTTCTGGGAACAGTTGCACAAAGCGTTGGGAACCTAGTTGATGTTTAGTACCGCTTTCCATCCACAGACGGATGGACAGTCTGAGAGGACTATTTAGACTTTGGAAGATCTCCTTCGAGCTTGTGTTTTGCAGTTTCTAGGTAGTTGGGACGTACATTTTAGTCTGATAGAGTTCACCTACAACAATAGTTATCAGCGGAGCATCGACATGGATCCTTATGAGGCCTTATATGGTAGGAAGTGCAGATCTCCTTTGTGTTGGTATGAGTCTGGTGAATATCAGCTTTTGGGTCCTGAGTTAGTACAACAGACGACATTAAGGATCAAGGTGATACAACAACAGTTGAAAGAGGCACAAGACAGGAAGATGTCTTACACAGACAATCGTTGATGACCTTTGGAGTTCCAAGTAAGAGACAAAGTGTACCTTAAAGTTTCACCGTTGAAAGGTGTGCTGAGGTTTGGATGGAAGGGTAAGCTAGCACCCAGATATATGGGGCCATACCTAATCATATAATGTTTGGGCAAGGTAGCTTACGAGTGGGAGCTACCGCCAGAGTTGCACAGATTACACCCAGTGTTCCATGTCAGTATGCTGAAGAAAAGTCATCCAGATACAGGAACAATGATACAGCCAATCGAAGTTGAGCTTGATGAAGATGTGACCTACGAGGAAGGTCCTGTGATGATCCTTGACAGAAGAGTTAAGAAGCTAAAGAGGAAGGACCTGGTTCTTGTGAAGGTTCTTTGGCATCATTGTGGCGTTGAGGAAGCCACCTGGGAGCTTGAGGAAGAGATGAGGAGGAAGTATCCCTCGCTTTTCTCTTTAGATTTTAGGGACGAAATCCCTTTGTAGGGGGTTAGTTTGTAAGGACCCTGACCTCCGTTTAGGGCTTATCTTGTTTTCTTTGCTTAACCCTAATGCTTGGTTGCTTGCTAATCACCTTTAGTGATGGTTAGGGTTTGTTGGTACTTTTTTGAGAGCTAGAGGTGCTACTTGCAATATACCCAAGTTTAGGGTTTGTGGGCAATTTTGCCACCTTGTGAGGTGTTCCTCCCTCTCCTTACTTCCTCTAGTGTTGAGAGGAAGGTTTTGGCTCGTTGCTTGAGTTCCTTTGGGCTTGGTTGAGCCTTGGTGGGCCTTGTGGTGTGTTGCTTTTTGCCTTTTTGGACCTTGTGTCGGGCAAGAGTGCCCTGTGTCAGCCTGTGGTGTGTCGCCCATGGTGTGTGTCGGCCTGTTCTTATGTCAGCCTGTGGTGTGTCACCCAGGGTGTGTGTCAGACATGGTGTGGAGCTGTGCCACCCATGGACCCCTTTGACCCTCTTTGACCTCATTTTCATCACCACTAGTGGACACTTGCAGCTTGATGCTTGCATGTGGCAATGCCCTTGGACATGTGTTTAGGGCATGTTAGAGTGGTGGCTTTTCTCATGGACAAGTGTCCCTAGGTGGGCGACAGCTTGCCTTGTCTTACCTTGGTTTCTCCTCCATCCTTTCCTATATATGTGTTCCCTTTCTCTTGCTAAGGATCCCATTAGTTCCTTAGTTCCCTCTCTCCCTTGGTGCACGACACCCCTCTTCTTTTGCAAGCTTGGTGGCCGATCATTGCCTTGGAGTCTCCTTCTTCCTCTAGTGGGGGCCGAACCCTAGAGCGCCTTGCTCTTCTTCCTTGGTGGTGCTTGGAGCTTGGAGCTAGGAGCTTGGGGCTTGCTTAAGACGGGTTACATAACTTCTAACCCTAACTATACTACCTTTTATGTTCTTATATGTTGCTTATGATCATATCGGCTATACATGTTGCTGGTTTAGTTTCTTGCTTAGTTGCTTCTTGTTGACCGAACCTATGTTCTAGGGTTTCTTGGTGAGCAACACCCCTTTCTCTCCTAGGTCTAGAGGAGTGAGCTTGAGTTCTAGTAATATGGGCAATACCCCTCTCTCATTTAAGTTGAGGGGTGAGCTTGTGTTCTAGTGGCTTGAGCAACACCCTCCTCCCACCATGGACTTGAAAGGTGAGCTATATGGTGGTTGAGGACCTTGGTTGTAGTTGTTCCTTGGGTTGCCCGATTGGTGATAAGAAGGTGTGCAAGACCCCTCTCTCTTGGTTGTTGAGAGGTGAGCCATCTTCTCGATCCTTTAGGGTTTTGGTGCCCTTGTGCTTGAAGTTAACGACGACCTTGCGGAGTTGCATCTTGACCGATACAGTCTTGAGGTTGATGTTGCTCGATATCCTTCTTTGGCTAGAACCTTGGCCGACCTATTGTGGTATTGTGTCAGGTGTCACACACCTGGCTCCTGCCTTGTTGTGTCGGGCATCACAGCATGATAAGTACCTTGCCTGACACACTTAACCTCGTTATACCCTGATGTTGTGGAAGCTTGTTAGCTGGTTCTGTGGTGGGCGTCACCCTTTGGCCTTGGCTTTGTGTGTCGGCCGATAGATGTGGTTAGATAGCTGGATGACATGCTTTCCTTGCTGACGTTTGAGGTTGTGCCCTAGCCGTTATACCTAGATGAGTAGAATGTTGGCCATTACCCTTGTGTGTGTGTGTGTCGGGCGTCACACCTGGTTGTGTATCATGCCCGACACGCTGAGCATTGTTGGTTGCTTGGTGTTGTGATCCCCTTAGACATTGTGGGTGTGACCCTATGTCGAGCACCACACCTCCGTTGTTGCCTTGTGTTGGCCGATAGATCATGACTAGGCTGGTTGAACGACAGGCTGAGTTACACCCTTGGGCGTTATGCCTTGTCGAGTGGTGTTGCCCGATACATCTTGTGCACGTTATACACCCCTACACGACACGTCGTTGCACGATATGCCTCTTTGGATGAGCTGCACACCTGGGTTGCCCGATACATGTGGTTGCACGACACATGCTACAGGATACACATAGGTGCACGTCACCTAGGGTTGCCCTTTACATCTCGAGCTGTTAGTTGACATCCTTGCTTAGTGTTTGGCCGATAGATGGCTGGTTGGCTTGACTGTTATGGGGTTGTAGTGGTTGGGCGATATGGGGAAGTACCCTGCCCCATACTACATTTAGTGAGGGTGCCCTACCCGTCACACATCTGGTGAGGGTAGTGGGCACCTCTAGTGAGGGTTTTGTTCCTTTTGGAAAACATATATGCTAGCTTTTTCTCATGTAATCACGTTTAATTTATGATAGTGATCCCTGACATACTTGATAGTTGATAATGGATCACATCTATGTAGTACCTGTGTTTATGATCATCTGCAACTATATGTATAATGATGAATAAATGGTAAGCATATAAGATTCCTTGCATAATGATATGACTTATGTCTATGGTCACAGGTTGAGGCATGAATGATAAAGCATCAATGTTGCCTTATGTTTGATGATATGATCCTTCTGTTAAACCAAGATAATTGTGCATACTAACCATGCAGGTATAGATGCATAGCCAGGTAAAGGGATGTGAGGTATATATGTTTGTGTAACACTGCTCTAATGGTTACTCTTGATGATGAGGTAACATGCATGATGTGTTATGGTCTGAGGACCTGAGTTTGGCTAAAGTGCCCAGTTGAGGTGTTATCTTCTGATGATGATCTGAGATTGATATCCCAAGTGATGAGAATGCCTGTTGAGGCAGTGGTTTCTTGTGATGAGGGATTGAGATCCCGGAATAGCATGATGGTGGTAATAATAATGTAGTTTTATGTTATACATGTGTTACAACTTGGTTGCCTCAATAATCCACTTAAAATATACTAACTAATCACAAGTGGAACATATCATGTAGTTTTCCCTGGCCATAGATCCATCATCGTCAGGAGCTGGTGAGGGTGAAATGGGTTCTCCTGTGGGTTAACTCGGAGCACATATTGTTGAATATGCAAGGTTTCTCCTAGCCTAAAATAGTGAGGATTCGAGTGTAGTTGCGGTTGTAGACTCGGGATATGTATAGAACATGGTGAACAGGCCCATGGCTCAGAATATGTGATATGGGAGCATGAATGCGTTCATGGCTCAGAGCACGGTGAACATGCCCATGGCTCCGTTACACTAGCACCAAGACCTATACCAAGGCGGGCTAGGCAGAGGGTAGCCTGCGGGAGCTGACCCTGTGGCTGAGGCCACTTAAGCATGAGACTGCGGTCATGCTTGTTTTGTACTCATGCACTGACCACAAGGCGGAGAGGTAGTGGAGTCCGGCTCTTCCATTTGACCTTGTATGGTACCGGCTCCGGGTTTCACAACCGTCGGTTGGATCTGAGCGGTACGGCTCACTTCCTCAGGGCATAATAATACGTAATCCAGCTGAATAGTATTTACTGCTTAAGGTAAAACACAGAACATTGATTGAGGCCTTGCTTGTGTAGTTGATCTTGTTACACTTGCAGTTACTTATACGTTCCTTATGTTATGTGATAAGACCTTATAAATCTTATCTTGTTAATCATGTTCCATAATGAAATGCTTGGGTTCATGCCTTACGTACATCTTGGTAAGCTTGATGGTATGAATAGCTTTTCTATATAGACCGCTCTTATTATACCTTCTATCAGTTATTTGCTTCTTTTACTTTAATCTTCCTTTGGTTTTATGGTTTCGGAGGGGAGTTATGTTTCTCGCTGGGACTGTGTGTCTCACCCCGTTGGTTTGTAACCTTTTTAGGTGGTCGAGCCAGACGTGGTGGTGGTCGTGGAGTTGCGGTCGAGAAGCAAGAAGACCAGTAGAAGGCAAGAGATGGACATGTTGTTGTTTTGGTCATTTTTTAGTAGAGTTTTAGAGTCATCCATGTACTCTCAGGTCCTCGGAGGCATTTTGATGTTGTTTCACGATATACAACCAATAACGTTTTGTATATCATGCTGCTGGTCAGATGTGGGTTGTTCTGTATGTATAAACAGGTGATGAACTTATGTGATAACAAGACAGCTGACCTCCTAAGCCATGGACATGTATCAAGGCCTGTAAATGTTGATATAACATGTTTCTTTGCAGAAGGAGGATCTAAATGTAATAGTTTCTTGGTTCATCTACTTTCTGCAATCGGTTTAAATTAACTCGTATTTTGGTAATTAGTGGTTTATGGTGTTTTCTGCACGTTTTCACATAACACCTCACTGTCTGTGTTATAGTGGGATGTGTTGCCACAAATATGATGCAGTGGTATGGCTTACACAAGCCTGAGCACCAAGAAAGAGCTAGTTAAGTAATGTTTGTGCATTAAAACCTAGTTTTGGTGTAATGTGCAATTTACCCAAAACCTAGGGTTCAATATGCAAAATACCATTTCAAGAGGGTCCCTCATGATTCTTGGCATCATGTAGAGAAAATAATTTGAGAGAGGCATCTCATTTGAATCACTTTGGAGGAAAGAGAATCTTGGTATTAAAATAATCAAGATTGAAGTATAAATGGAACTTTACTTCAATTTAATGCAAAAATAAATATATTAATTGAAGTGCCTTCAATGAAAAATGATATGGTTGAAATTAGATAAGTTTTGACGTCCTTATGCCTTGCAAAGGCCACGAAAATATCTAAGTGAGTGGTGAACCCACTCACGTTAGTTAACTAAAAAGTAATATCCACTAAATATGGGATATTAGTATTATATGAATTAAGGTGCTTAATTTGTTTTCCTTTAATTCATGGATAATGAAGAGGAATTAAAGGCAAAGAAAGGTGTGTTCCTATACAAGGGAGTGAGGGGAGTATGTGGCACAATTTGGGGAGTTGAAGGATTGCTTTTCAACTTTCTCTCTCCTTGAAATTCCTTTATAAACACTTCATTTCCCACACAACCAAAGACTCTTTTTCGTATTTTATTTCTTCCTTGCTTTGGACAAGCACAAGGGAACTTATGAGAAGCAGGGGAACGAACTTCAACCTGTAGGTAATCTCCTTGATCATTTTCAACCTTGAATTCATGGTGGAAATCACAAATCAATGCTTGATTTCTTATTTTCTCCAATCAATCTTCAATCCTAGCCAATCTTTTTCACTCAAAAGCTTGAGGAACGAACCTAGTGGAGTTGAGAAAGCTTCTTCCACCATTAAATATGTGGAGTTGGATCTTTTAAGCATTCTTTAAAGGCGGGTTATGTAACTTCAACCCGATTACATCATTATTCAATTCCAATTTTACAAGTAATGTTGATTTCTCCTTCTTCTTGAATAATTGCTTGTTGTAATGGATGATTCTACGAAATCAGTAATAATGTGAACCTTAGAAATGAAGGTAGATGATGATGACATCATCTTGGACACTTTTCCCAAAATTGCAACTTCAATCGGTTTCTAATAAAATTGGTCAATCAGTTTCACCAAACGGTCTGCAAACCGTTTGAGGGATTGGGTTCAAAACCGTTTGGGACAGTTGACCGTTTGGATTGAGTGGACCATTTGGACTAAGTTGACCATTTGGATTGAGTTGACCGTTTGGATTGAGTTTACTGTTTGGATTGAGTTGACCGTTTGGATTTGAGTTGACCATTTCGAAAGAAACGGTTTCTAAACCGTTTGATGATTAACGATCTTCAAGATCGTTTAGTGTTTAGGGTTTCCAAAACTGATTGAATGGAAATGGTTTTCAAAACCATTTGAGGTCGATGCCAAGACTGTTTGAGGTCAGGTCATGCCAAGGTTAAATGGTAATTCAATGGTTCAATTGAAGAGTGATTCAATGGTTCAATTAAAGAGTGATTCAATGGTTCAATTGATGGGTGGTTCAATGATTGAAACCATGAATTGATTTGTTTTATGGAAACCCTAATTGGTCCATTCGGTTTTGAGAAGGTTTGGGATCAAATGGTGTCAAGACCGTTTGAGATCAAATGTTCTCAAACCGTTTGGAGATCCAAGTGGTTTCAAGAGTGATTTGTTCATACGGTTTCAATGTACTTTTGCTTAAACGGTTTCAAGGGCTAGTTTCCCAAACGGTTTCAAACCATTTGAGATCCAATTTCTTCAAGACCGTTTGAAGATTGAGGTGCTTCAAGACCATTTGAAGGTCAAGACACTTCAAGACTCCTTGAAGGTTTAAATGACTCAAACCATGTAAGTACAATTAACCCCATGATTGTTGATGATGTTTATCAAAGGTAATTACAATGGTTGTACTTTCAAGATACTTAAGTAGTTAGTACCTCTTGAATGGTTAACCTTTGATGCTTACGGAAGCAATGACTCGATACAATATGTAATTAGGGTATGATCCATGATAGAGAGATCATGAAACCCTAATTGAGAAGGGTGATGAACACTAACCCGGCCTAACCTTGGGCAATGTTAAGTATAACCCTAATCTAGGGGGATGTGTAACCATAATTTAGGGTAATGTTATAAGAAACCCTAATTTAAGGGAATGCTTCATGAAAACCCTAATTTTCGGGTAAAGCTACATGAAACCCTAATTTTAAGGAAAATGTTATAAGAAGCCTTAATTCAAGGCATGAATGTAATGTGGAACCCTTATATAGGGTAATGTGACATGAAACTCTAATTCAAGGTGATGCTATGTAATGATATGTGGAACCTTGATATGAAGTCCTAACCTTGATATAGGGTAAAGGTATGTGAAACCATAACCTTGGGTTATAGTGTACAAAACCCTAATTTTGGACAATATGATGATAAATCCCAACCCTAATGTGGGTAATGGGATGATTTTTCCTGATTGACATGAATTGAGAAACCCTAATCCTAAAAAGGGTATAAGTGGTGTTACTTTGTATATCATGGTGCTAAACTTTAATTGATATAACTATTATCAAGTGTACTAACCATGCAGCTATCATGAGATGATGGGCATAGACAGGTATGAGCTATGATGTTTCATTTATTGTTGTTATTGGGCTTTGTGAGCCAAAATATGCTTTGTTGCCTAGTGAGAGGTAACAAGAGATTAAATGGGCTTTGAGAGCCATGTGAGATGCTTGTGTAACAAGTATCACATTTACCTTGGTCAGATGACCTGAAGGTGTTTAGTTACCTGATAAGTGGTAACAAATGTTCTTTGATGAACTGAGGGTTTGAATACCCATATTCCATAATCACGATGATGAGATTGTTAAGAAATGAGAAAGCACCTGATGAGATGAGGGATTAAGATCCCAATACTTTATTAAACAACTGACCAATACTTGATGAAAGTATTACCCACTCTTTGTAGCAATTGTCATAATATTTAATGTTTGGAAACTTGGTTGATGCTAAAAGAATATGGTAATACATCTAATCAATCAAGTGATATCATATAATGTAGTTTCCCTGACCACAGATCCATCAGTGTCAGAATTTGCTGAATGGTGAAACGAGTTAAACTCAGAATGCATATTTTTGAATATGTGGGGGTAATTGGGCAATTATATCCTCATGCCCCATAGGAATGGCTGCGGGCTATATCCTATGAACGGGATTGGTTGTGGGCCATACCCCAGTATGAGTATGGCTACGGGCCATTGACTCCATGATATGATACCAGGCATTGGCTACGGGCCATAAGCCTGAAGAGAGTTTATGCTATGGGCTATCACTCTATAGTGAAGATGCCACTATACACTGGTCAGCTAATTGTTGTTTGACACATGATGTCTCTACTATATAATCTCGCACTGACCGAGAAAGATGAGGTCTTGGAGTCCGTCTCTTCCATTGACCTTGTGTGGTACCGATGCTTTATGTAATCATGGTCGGTTGGAGTATTAATGGTATATTTCATCTCTTCAAGGCATTACGTATGATTGTAAAATGTAATTATCCATGTAACGTATTTAAACAAGGTTGAAATACGAGAATCATTGGTTGAGGTTACCCTGCTTAGCATATCCTAGAAGGATAGATGTTGTACATGTGCTTTAATTCCTTATTGGATAAATGATATGTTGTTTGATCAAGTTATAGCTAAAATGCTTTGAATAAGAATATTGCTCTAATCTATCTAGACAATAATATATCTGTTGTTGAATATATAATTCCCCTACACAGTTTTATTCAATTAAACTACAATAATAATGTTTTGGCAGAGAGTTATATCTCTCGCTAGGGCAATTTACAATTGTCTCACCCCCGTGGGATCCAACTTTTTAGGTAGACGTGGATTAGGGAGCAGAAACCCTAGAGCAGGGGAAGAGTAGCAACAACAACAATAGGAACAACAGTGATTTTCTTAGATGGAGACACAGTCTGTCATATCTTGTATATGTTTAAATAGAGTCCTATGTGTCGTCTCTGTACTCTCAGGTCCTTGGAGTCAGTAGTTAGTTTCATGAACCGATATGAGATTTTTGGCTTGAAGCCTCAATGTTTTTATGTTGTCTATGTACAGTTTTGACAGGGTAGTTGATGTACATGATCCTCAAGAAGGAATGGTACAAAACATGTACTTATGAACCAGAATGTAATTGAATTACCTTGGTTATTTTTAAAAGATTTTTCCAATGTATGGATCTCTTTGTAAAAAAATTTAATTGTACGTTATTTTCAGTAATTTTGCTGCTAACAAATGCTTATGCTTAGTTAATGGTGTTTTCGTGAGTTGGATGCCACAAGTTTAGTGGTATCAGAGCTCTAGGTTCACTGAGTCTAGAGAGACATAGGATTAAGGTTGTTGAGTCTATTCTAAGTGTCTTCTAGTTTATCTGATAGTATCTTCTACTCATATAGGAGAAGAAGAACTTGAAGATGTCTAGATCACATGAAGAACATGTTGCTGAGAGCAGTATTGCTGCACTAGGAGGAGATGCAAGGGATCAAGCTAGGGAGGAGCCAGTACCTAAACATCCCTAGTTTGACCCAGCTATGATAGAGAATCCAACCTTCCATACCCTGTTTGGCCAGTTTATGGCGACTATGACACACATGGCTGATAGGATGCCACCACCTACACCGAGGGCACCAACCCACCATGATGGACATGGAGCTGATAAGACTTTTGGGAGACTTCGTCGGGTTGGAGCCATAGATTATGTTGGTACAGCTGATCCAACATATGCTGATTTGTGGCTGACGGAGCTGGAGAAGGCTTTCATGATCCTTGACATTCCTCAAGCTGAGAAGGTGAGACATGTTGTGTACCTTCTAAAGGGGAGTGTTAGCCATTGGTGGACGATAGAGGAGAGCAAGAGGCCAGGTGTAGAAGTCAGATGGGAGGAATTCTGCAGAGAATTTGTCATTAGATACTTCCCTAAGACGTATCTAGATGAGAAGATCTCTCAATTTGAGAAGATCAGGCAAGGACAGATGAACATCAGCGAGTATGAGGATAAGTTCATGGAGCTATTGCGGTTTTGTCTGCATATGGAAGCTAATGATGAGGAAAGAATCCATCATTTTGAGAAGGGATTAAACACTGATTTGACCACTCATGTGTCTGCTCTAGAGAATAGGAAGAGGTTTGCTACATTTTTGGAGTCCGTGAGGAGGATAGAAAGGTCTGTAATTGAGAAGCGACAGACCAGTGGTAAGAAGGTGTAAGCTCAGTTCCAAGGACAAAGGTTTGAGAGCTTTAAGAAGCCAAGGTTTTCTACACTGACAACACCATGAAGATTCAATCCCCACACACAGTGGACGTAAAGTAGGGGTAGGGGTTGTAGTTTTGTTTCGAATAGAGCCCCCAGCACAACATCAATATCGGTGACTGGACCTCAAAAACCTTATCCTGAGACTAGGATTTGTCACCAGTGCAGACAAGTTGGACATCTAGCAAGGGATTGTCCAGCTGGGAACACAATAGTGACTCAACCCTAGAGGCAGAGTCAGCAAGGCTCACAAAGGAGGCAGTTTTCTCATAACACTAGAGGACATGGACAAGTGTCCCAAGATGGTTCATCAACACCCAATAATCGAGCACATGGTAAACAACAAGCAACTGTGAGGTTCTATGCGATGAATCAACCTGATGTAGTGGTTAACCCTCGGGTTGTGACAGGTCATATGGAACTATTTTATTCTGATATGTCTACATCATGCTTTGTATCTATTTTAATTGATATGGGTGCTACGCATTCCTTCATCACTAGAGAAGTGATTTTTTACTGCAATAAGACAGTTTGTCATAGGGCAGAGAGTTTGATGTTGCAAACTCCTTTGATGGGTTCTACAGTGTTACAGGAGGTGTGTTCTCCCTGCATTCTTTCTTGTTCTGAACATCATATTCATGTGGATCTTATACCACTTGAGATGAACGGGTTCGATATAATTCTTGGAATGGACACCCTAGAAAAGTATAAGGTTGTCTTGGATTGTGAGTCCAAGCAAGTTGTGTTCACATATGATGGTGACACATGGATCTTTCATGGAGATAGAAAGATTCTTCCAACCTGTCTTGTGTCAGCTATGGTACCTGAGAAGCTGATGAGACAAGGATGTTGTGCATTCCTGGCACATGTGGTAGATACCACAGTGGAGAGCTCTAATCTTTCTGAAGTTATGATAGTTAGGGAGTTTGAAGATGTGTTTCCTGAGGAACTTCCAGGTGTACCTCCACCCCGAGAGATTCATTTTGAGATTAATCTAATCCTGGGCACGCAACCAATAGCACAAACACCATATAGAATGGCACCTGCTGAGATGGCAGAGCTCAAGAAACAACTACAGGAGTTGCTTGAGAAGGGTTTTATCCGATCGAGTACTTCACCATGGGGTGATCCAGTTCTCTTTGTTAAGAAGAAGGATGGATCGAAGTGATTGTGCATTGATTACAGACAGTTAAATAAAGTAACCATAAAGAACAAGTATCCTCTGACAAGGATAGATGACTTATTTGATCAGTTACTTGGTGCAACTATCTTCTCTAAGATAGATCTGAGATCAGGATACCATCAGTTGTGTATTAAGGAGGGTGACATACCTAAGTCCGCCTTTAGGACAAGGTATGGTCACTATGAGTTCATAGCTATGTCGTTTGGACTAACTAATGCACCAGCTGCATTTATGAAGTCATGAATAGAATCTTTCTATCTTTTCTTGATCAGTTTATAGTAGTCTTCATAGATGACATCTTAATCTATAGTAGAGATGCTCAACAACATGAAAAACACCTCCGTCAAGCTTTAACCTTGCTAAGAGAGGATAAGTTGTATGCTAAGTTTACCAAATGTGAGTTCTGGTTACCAAAAGTTTATTTTCTAGGACACGTAATATCTACCTCAGGTATCCGGGTTGATCCTAAGAAAGTAGAATTTGTCCTGCAATGGGAATAGCCAAAGACACCGATGGAGATTCGCAGTTTCCTAGGATTGGCAGGCTATTACAGGAGGTTCATTAAGAACTTCAGTTCTATAGCTTTACCCCTATCCAAGTTGACCAGGAAGGAGGTTCCTTTTGTCTGGAATGACAAGTGTCAACATTCCTTCCAGCTGTTGAAAGATAGGTTAACAAGTGAACCTGTGATGGTGTTACCTGAGCAAGGAAAGGGGTACATAGTTTTCTGTGATGCATCTAAGAATGGACTAGGATGTGTTTTGATGCAAGAATAATCAAGTGATTTCTTTTGCCTCTCGACAGCTTAAGAAACACGAGGAGAATTATGCTACACATGATCTAGAGCTAGCTGTTGTAGTCCATGCTCTGAAGATCTGGAGTCATTATCTCTATGGATAAACATTCTAGATTTTCACAGACCACAAGAATTTAAAATATATCTTCTCTCAACATGAGTTGAATATGAGACAACGCCGTTGGATGGAGTTAATCAAGGACTATGATTGTACAATTGGTTATCATCCAGGGAAGGCTAATGTAGTGGTTGATGCACTAAGTAGGAAATCATCATCACCAACCCTAGATAAAGCACAGTTGAACTCCTTAGTGTGCTCTAAGAGAGATATGCTTATCTCTATGAGGCGAAACAATGTACATATTAAAGTATCATTGTTAGCTAGGTTGTTAGCTGAGATGCACATAAAACCTACTCTGAGACAGCAGATTAAAGAAGCACAGCAAGTTGATATTGTGGTTCAGCAGATTAGGTCAGAGTATGGTAGTGAGAAACGGGATGGCTTCCATGAGTCAGAGGATCAAGTAGTTTGTTACCATGGTAGGATGGTAGTACCTGATGCTAATGACTTAAGGAAGTTAGTCTTGGAGGAGGCTCATTCTTCGATGTATGCAATGCATCCAGGGAGCACCAAAATGTATCGTAACTTGAAGGATATGTATTGGTGGCCAGGATTGAAGAAGGATGTTGTAAAGAAGCGAAAACACCTCCTTAGTAAAAATTTGAGCAATAAAACCTCCAGTCCAAACAGACTCAGTAGGTATGATGGAGTGGGTGTAAAATTTTTCAAATCTTTATATAATGGTAATCAAAAGACCAATGTATAGCAGCGGAAGAAAATATTTGACTATTCAATTATAAAACAAAGGGTTACAAACTTACATCACTAGGATCCATGTAGAGGAAATCTAAACTACCTCAAGATTGTCTTCAAGCTTCATCATCACAAACTAAATCCAGGTCAACATGCCATGCATCCAAGTCTTCCACCTAGGGTTGGAAGCATACCCTGGCAAAAGAGAAACAACAGGAGACATCAGCAAAGGCTGGTATGTGCATACTAAAAGGCAAATTGAGCAATATAAGGAAATAGGGACATCAAAATATACAAGGCTTCCCATGCAAGAAATAAGTATCACCCAAACGGGTATCAAGAGAAAAGTAACATAACAAAAGGGATACTTTACATAACCAACAAATAATAAGAATGTGCTATCAATATAAACATCCACTACCATGGTGGAAACAAAGCACATATCATCATCAACCTGCATGCATGTGAGATAAGCATAGCCCTAGAACAATATAAATAACAATGGCAGCCAAGAATCACACATCTTGAACCTGGTGGGACATGGGCCAAGAATCACACATCTTTCCCAGGCACAGGGAATCACACATCCACCATCCAAATATATATATAACATGGGCCAGGAATCACACATCCTGCCCGGGTATGGGGAATCACACATCCTCCATCCCAAAGATATCACAATGTTGTCATGTTGCATAATGAGACAAAACCAATGTAATTACACTACTCTAGTGCTACTGAATCACATAGCATGTTAAATGTAGAGGCAAGTAGAGAAGTATAGTTAGATTTATACTATTGTTGCCATCACATAATGGACAACACAAACATATAAACAAATCCACTTCAAAGTGGGCACATATCATTAAGTAAACTTCCACATCACAGTGGGCATATAATATCAAAGGTCCAACTTGCACCAAGGCAACAAGATAAGATTCCAAGAGAATATCCACGATCACAAGATCAATGATGCTTCACATGAAGCATGATTTCAAAAGAACAAGACAATGTGTAGGCTAATGTCCATAGGACCAAAAGAAAGATAAAATATAGATGAATTGCTCAACATAAAGTAATAAGGGATACGACATACATAATAGACAAGAATTGCTCAATATAAAAATAATAGGAGATGCAATCATACCTCAACTTCAGAGTCCAACATCCAAAGACACATCTAGGTCCAAGCCTAGGCATCCAAAGCACCTATTAGCATATATGTGGGATTAGGGTTAGATTTATATTGATTTCATAAACCCTAAAAAAACACCTTTTTATTTATATGTGAATTAATTTTCCAAAACCTTTCCATATTTTAGGTTATACTTTTCTGAACTCAAAACATATTTTATTATATTTTTCTGACTTATAAATATTTAGTTATGATTTTTATAGGTTAATTCATCATTAATTAGGTCTATTGAAAACACCTGTTATAAATCTTTATATTTAGTTATCAAAACATGTACCATTACACAGGCCTTAATTTTCTGATTCCATCGAGTATTTATTTGTAATTTTTGGCAAAATAGATAATTAGTTATCAATTTTACAAAACTGACCAATCAAGTAATCTGATAAAGCCACATAGGCGGAAAAAAGCTTGTGAAAGAGAGATAGCACGGGCCCCACCTGCAGACTTGGCCCCACTCAGCGGCAGCCAAGACACGGGTCAACGCTCGAGTTTGACTCGTCCAAAACAATGAAACAGAGAGCGAAAGACAAGTATAACCTTAATAGGAAAACAAAGGAAGAAGAAAACGCAGAAGGGTAAAAACAGAATTTTCGCAAAGGGGATCTTACCCAACCTCTCACCCGTTCATGGCTGCAACACAGCCTAGATGCTGCTCGGTCCATGATTGGGCAAATTCGGCATACACCACGAAACTAGAAAAGAGATGATGCGAAAGAAAGTAGATGCAAAGCCGAACCTGTTCATGCGTATAATTGCTCCAGAGTTGGAGAGGATAAAGAAAGAACACCGCCGCAACCTCTGGTCCAAAACGAGGTTGCAGGTAACCAAAGATGATGGGTCGAGAAGAATTGAGTGAAGAAATTTACATCTTGGGAAACCACGAAGGCTCGGGTACCCCTTTATATAGGTGGGGGTTCGATTCAAGACCAAATCACATGCCGACCGGGATCCCAGTTGCACACGAATTGGGGAAAATGTCAAACAAGGAAACTAGATCTCGAGTAAGCCATTAATAGATGTGGAAACTTCTCAGGAAACCAATGCACTTATTTTTGTGAGAAAAGACTAAGAATCGACCGAGAAAACTGAGTTGCAAAAAGCCACGTCAGCGCGGCACTATTCACGCGTGAGCCGTCTCCTACCCGAGGTAGGAGACGCAATCCAGCCCGTTGAAGCGTGATCCAACGGTCCAGAAGCAGTTTGACATAAGGAAAATTTGGGAATCAAGGATTAGCGTGACAAAATGAAATACAAATCAAAATCAAATAAAGTGTAAACACATTTATTTTCCTTTTTCTCTCTCCTCAAATGAGGGTGCAAACAAATCCCAAATTAGCTGGAATTTTTGACAGAGACCAATTAATGCATGTAGATTCCGATTATGCACTTAGTTTTGCCTTTTGGAAACTTTTAATGTGTTAAATAAATTAATTACTATTTTCTCTTTCTTCCTTCATTAATGGCTTTAGGATTATCCAAAAATTACAAAACTTGACCCACAAGTCATATTTAACATGCTGGATACGAATTTTCCATCAACATTACCTTTTGGAGTTGTTGAGTATTTATTTAATATTTTGAAGGTTTTACACACTTTCTCTCTCCTGATATCACCTTTGAAGAAAACCTTCTCCAAATTGGATAAAAATTTACCCAAAGGCTATATTTATTATGTAGATCACGAATCTAAAATTATTTTCCTCTTGTGGAGTCAACTATTATATTTATTTATTAATTACACTTTTTAGGCAATTTCTCTCTCTTAACTTACCATATTATTTCAAGGTGGTCCAAATTAAATGAAAATTGACATGTAGGATTATTTTGATGTGTATATTACGAATTTGAAGTCTGTTATTTAATTTGAGGCTTTCTTACATGGGTTATATTATCTAGCCCATTAGAGGCCCATTAACCATATTATGCATGAAATTAAGTTATTTATCATTTTATTATCACCAAATAAATTATATGACATATTATATTACATTATTCATGCATTATATTTTTAGGATCACACTAACCTCAACCTTGTTTGGTCAAACCCAAAAGGTCAAAGTTCTAAGGTAGGGTCCAAGATCCGGTATGTTACAACACTCCACCCCTTAAAAATGATTTGGTCCTCGAAATCTATAGATCAGAACATCAACAACTAACTACTCTCCACCCCTTAAAGGGTTCAACCTAACAAGTCAAACTAAACAACTTTTTAGCTACCCACATGTCTTAGTTATGAAAGGTTTAGAGATTTATGTTTCTCATGTATCCAACTATAAGTCACCATCTAGGGTTGAGTTTTAGGTCCTTGTGTCTCTAACCTATCAACCCTACATGAACATCCAAAAAGTCATAGGGTAGGTCAACTATACCATTATATCATTCCTAGTCATAAAACTAGGGTTAGATTCTACTCAAACTAGAGTTTCTCTTCATTGTGACTTAGTTCAAGAAAACATTGATAAAATCCAGAGAAAACATTTTCTTTTGTAAATTAGTATTATATAGAAAATAATTTGTTGTGAAAAACTTTTATGATCAAAAACTGAAATTTAGGGCCCAAAATCAAAGCGAGAAACCAAGTCACAATATTTCCATATTTAGATCTCCTAACATATTCTCATCCTCAAAACCAACCTTATTGCATACAAAGATCATCATTGATCAATTCTAAGGTCAACATCTCACTTAGAGCTAACTAGAAAAGTCAAGGGTTCTTATGGGGAGACAAAATTGAAATAGTCAATTCCGACTACCATGGGCTCTGATACCATGCTGTAAAGAAGCGAAAAAACCTCCTTACTAAAAATTTGAACAATAAAACCTCCAGTCCAAACACACTCAGAAGGTATGATGGAGTGGGTGTAAAATTTTTCAAATCTTTATATAATGGTAATCAAAAGACCAATGTATAGCAGCGGAAGAAAATATTTGACTATTCAATTATAAAACAAAGGGTTACAAACTTACATCACTAGGATCCATGTAGAGAAAATCTAAACTACGTCAAGAATGTCTCCAAGCTTCATCATCACAAACTAAGTCCAGGTCAACATGCCATGGATCCAAGTCTTCCACCTAGGGTTGGAAGCATACCCCGGCAAAAGAGAAACAACAGGAGACATCAGCAAAGGCTGGTATGTGCATACTAAAAGGCAAATTGAGCAATATAAGGAAGTAGGGACATCAAAATATAAACGGCTTCCCATGTAAGAAATAAGTATCACCCAAACGGGTATCAAGAGAAAAGTAACATAACAAAAGGGATACTTGCCATAACCAACAATAATAAGAATGTGCTATCAATATAAACATCCACTACCATGGTGGAAACAAAGCACATATCATCATCAACCTGCATGCATGTGAGATAAGCATAGCCCTAGAACAATATAAATAACAATGGCGGTCAAGAATCACACATCTTGAACCTGGTGGGACATGGGCCAAGAATCACACATCTTGCCTAGGCACGGGGAATCACACATCCACCATCCAAATATATATATAACATGGGTCAGGAATCACACATCCTGCCCGGGTATGGGGAATCACACATCCTCCATCCCAAAGATATCACAATGTTGTCATGTTGCATAATGAGACAAAACCAATGTAATTACACTACTCTAGTGCTACTGAATCACATAGCATGTTAAATGTAGAGGCAAGTAGAGAAGTATAGTTAGATTTATACTATTTTTTCCATAACATAATGGACAACACAAACATATAAACAAATCCACTTCAAAGTGGGCACATATCATTAAGTAAACTTCCACATCACAGTGGGCATATAATATCAAAAGTCCAACTTGCACCAAGGCAACAAGATAAGATTCCAAGAGAATATCCATGATCACAAGATCAATAACAAAATAAGATACTTCACATGAAGCATGATTTCAAAAGAACAAGACAATGTGTAGGCTAATGTCCATAGGACCAAAAGAAAGATAAAATATAGATGAATTGCTCAACATAAAGTAATAAGGGATACAACATACATAATAGACAAGAATTGCTCAATATAGAAATAATAGGAGATGCAATCATACCTCAACTTCAGAGTCCAACGTCCAAAGACACATCTAGGTCCAAGCCTAGACATCCAAAGCACCTATTAGCATATATGTGGGATTAGGGTTAGATTTACATTGATTTCATAAACCCTAAAAAAACACCTTTTTATTTATATGTGAATTAATTTTCCAAAACCTTTCCATATTTTAGGTTATACTTTTCTGAACTCAAAACATATTTTATTATATTTTTTTGACTTATAAATATTTAGTTATGATTTTTATAGGTTAATTCATCATTAATTAGGTCTATTAAAAACACCTATTATAAATCTTTATATTTAGATATCAAAACATGTACCATTAGATAGGCCTGAATTTTGTGATTCCATCGAGTATTTATTTGTAATTTTTGGCAAAATAGATAATTAGTTATCAATTTTACAAAACTGACCAATCAAGTAATCCGATAAAGCCACATAGGCGGAAAAAAGCTTGTGAGAGAGAGATAGTGTGGGCCCCAACTGCGGACTTGGCCCCACTCAGCGGCAGCCAAGACATGGGTCAACGCTCGAGTTTGACTAGTCCAAAACAATGAAACAGAGAGAGAAAGACAAGTATAACCTTAATAGGAAAACAAAGGAAGAAGAAAACGCAAAAGGGTAAAAACGGAATTTTCGCAAAGGGGATCTTCCCCAACCACTCATGGCTGCAACATAGCCTAGCTGCTGCTCAGTCCATGATTGGGAAAATTTGGCATACACCATGAAACTAGAAAAGAGATGATGTGAAAGAAAGTAGATGCAAAGCCGAACCTGTTCATGCGTATAATTGCTCCAGAGTTGGAGAGGATAAAGAAAGAACGCCGCCGCAACCTCTGGTCTAAAACGAGCTTGCAGGTAACCAAAGATGATGGGTTGAGAAGAATTGAGCGAAGAAATTTACATCTTGGGAAACCATGAAGGCTCGGGTACCCCTTTATATAGGTGGGGTTCGATTCAAGACCAAATCACAAGCCGACTGGGATCCCAGTTGCACACGAATTGGGGAAAATGTCAAACAAGGAAACTAGATCTCGAGTAAGCCATTAATAGATGTGGAAACTTCTTAGGAAACCAATGCACTTATTTTCGTGATAAAATACCAAGAATCGGTCGAGAAAACTGAGTTGCAAAAAGCCACATCGGCCCGCTGAAGCGTGATCTAATGGTCTAGAAGCAGTGCGACATAAGGAAAATTCGGGAATCAAGGATTAGCGTGACAAAATGAAATACAAATCAAAATCAAATAAAGTGTAAACACATTTATTTTCCTTTTTCTCTCTCCTCAAACGAGGGTGCAAACAAATCCCAAATTAGTTGGAATTTTGTACAGAGACCAATTAATGTATGTAGATTCTGATTATGCACTTAGTTTTGCCTTTTGGAAACTTTTAACATGTTAAATAAATTAATTACTATTTTCTCTTTCTTCCTTCATTAATGGCTTTAGGATTATCCAAAAATTACAAAACTTGACCCACAAGTCATATTTAACATGTTGGATACGAATTTTCCATCAACATTACCTTTGGGAGTTGTTTGAGTATTTATTTAATATTTTGAAGGTTTTACACACTTTCTCTCTCCTAATATCACCTTTGAAGCAAACCTTCTCCAAATTGGATAAAAATTTACCCAAAGGCTATATTTATTATGTAGATCACGAATCTAACATTATTTTCCTCTTTTGGAGTCAATTATTATATTTATTTATTAATTACACTTTTTAGGCAATTTCTCTCTCTTAACTTACCATATTATTTCAAGGTGGTCCAAATTAAATGAAAATTGACATGTAGGCTTATTTTGATGTGTATATTACGAATTTGAATTCTATTATTTAATTTGAGGCTGTCTTACATGGGTTATATCATCTAGCCCATTAGAGGCCCATTAACCATATTATGCATGAAATTAAGTTATTTATCATTTTATTATCACCAAATAAATTATATGACATATTAGATTGCATTATTCATGCATTATATTTTTAGGATCACACTAACCTCAACCTTGTTTGTTCAAACCCAAAAGGTCAAAGTTCTAAGGTAGCGTCCAAGATCCGGTATGTTACAGATGTAGCTGAGTTTGTTATGCGGTGTCCGGTGTGTCAGCAGGTCAAAGCTTAACATCAAAAGCCTGCAGGAACAATGCAACATTTGCCTATACTGTAATGGAAGTGGGATCATGTGACCATGGACTTTGTGGTTGGTTTGCCTAGAACAACCAAAGGTCAGGATTCCATATGGGTGATATTTGATAGGTTGACTAAGACAACACATTTCCTACATGTCAAAATAGCGTACACTGTTGAGAAGCTTGCACAGATATATGTAGATGAGATAGTGCGGTTGCACGGGGTTCCGATTTCTATTGTTTCTGATAGTGGTCCCCAGTTTACGAGTCAATTTTTGGGAATGACTACATAAAGCTTTTGGTACGCAGTTAAGGTTTAGTACTTCTTTTCACCCTCAGACATATGGACAGTCTAAAAGAACCATACAAACTTTGGAGGATTTGCTTAGGACATGTGTCCTTTAGTTTGTAGGAAGTTGGGTTCTACACTTGAGTTTGATAGAATTTGCTTATAATAATAGCTATCAGCACATTATTGATATGGAACCATATGAAGCATTATATGGTAGATGTTGTAGATCTCCTTTAAGCTGGTATGAAAGAGGAGAATATCAACTTTTGGGTCCTGAGCTTGTACAACAGACAACTGAGAAGATTAAAGTAATCCAATAACATTTAAAGGTTGCACAGGATAGACAAAAGTCGTACGCCGACAGACGGCAAAGACCTTTAGAATTCCAGGTTGGAGACAGAGTATATCTCAAGGTCTCACCTTGTAAAGGTGTTCTTAGATTTGGAAAGAAAGTAAAGTTAGCTCCTAGATTTATGGGGCCTTATCCAATCATTGAACGGATTGGAAAGGTAGCCTATAAGCTAGAGTTGCCACCTGAGCTGCATAAGTTGCATCCAATGTTCCATATCTCCATGCAGAGAAAGTGTCATCCTAACACAGAGTTATTTTTGCAACCTATGGAGGTAGAATTAAATAATGATATATCATATGTTGAAGGACATGTGTTGATTCTTGATAGAAGAATCAAAAAGTTGAAAAAGAAAGACATATGTCTTGTAAAAGTTCTCTGGCATCATCGTGGCATTGAAGACACTACGTGGGAACTAGATGAGGAGATGAGGAGGAAGTACCCTTCTCTTTTCTCTTAATGTTTTCGTTGATGATTTTGGGGACAAAATCCCTGTTAGGGGTGGATAATTTGTAACATCCCTGACATGGGTTATATTTTAACCCTAGATGTTTTTCTTAATAAGGTTGATTATATGCTTTCTCTTATCTTTTGAAAAGTAATTAAGGCTCAAGAGGAACTTATATTTCAATTTTAGTCCTTTTTTAATAATGTTGAGTCAATGTTTTGATAGTTTTGGACTAAAATGCAAATTACCCAAGTTGAGGGGTTAACTTGCAAATTATACATGATAAAATGTTCCTCAAAGGTTTAAGCATCATAGGAATGAATATGATGCAGTGGTATGGCTTCCACAAGCCTGAGCACCAAGAAAGAGCTAGTTAAGAAATGTTTGTGCATTAAAACCTAGTTTTGGTGTAATGTGCAATTTACCCAAAACCTAGGGTTCAATATGCAAAATACCATTTCAGGAGGGTCCCTCATGATTCTTGGCATCATATAGAGAAAATAATTTGAGAGGGGCGTCTCATTTGAATCACTTTGGAGGAAAGAGAATCTTGGTATTAACATAATCAAGATTTAAGCATAAATGGAACTTTACTTCAATTTAATGCAAAAATAAATATATTAATTAAAGTGCATTCAATCAAAAATGAGATGGTTGAAATTATATAAGTGTGGACGTCCTTATGCCTTGCAAGGCCACGAAAATATCTAAGTGAGTGGAGAACCCACTCACATTAGTTAACTAAAAAGTAATATCCACGAAATATGGGATATTAGTATTATATGAATTAAGGTGCTTAATTTGTTTTCCTTTAATTTGTGGATAATGAAGAGAAATGAAAGGCAAAGAAATGTGCCTTCGTATACAAGGGAGTGTGGGGAGTATGTGGCACAATTTGGGGAGTTTAAGGATTGCTTTTCAACTTTCTCTCTCCTTGAAATTCCTTTATAAACACTTCATTTCCCACTCAACCAAAGAATATTTTTCATATTTTCTTTCTTCCTTGCTTTGGACGAGCACAAGGGAACTTAGGATCAGTAGGGGAACGAACTTCAACCTGTAGGTAAGCTCCTTGATCATTTTCAACCTCGAATTCATGGTGGAAATCACAAATCAATGCTTGATTTAATTTCTTATTTTCTCCAATCAATCTTCAATCCTAGCCAATCGTTTTCACTCAAAAGCTTGAGGAACGAACCTGTGGAGTTTAGAAAGCTTCTTCCCCCATTAAAGACGTGGAGTTGGAGCTTTGAAGCATTCTTTGAAGGCAGGTTATATAACTTCAACCCAATTACATCATTATTCAATTCCAATTTTACAAGTTATGTTGATTTCTCCTTCTTCTTAAATAATTGCTTGTTGTAATGGATGATTCTATGAAATCAGTAATAATGTGAACCTTAGAAACAAAGGTAGATGATGATGACATCATCTTGGACACTTTTCCCAAAATTACAACTCCAATCGATTTCCAATAAAATTGGTCAATCGGTTTCACAAACGGTTTGCAAACCGTTTGAGGGATTGGGTTCAAAACCGTTTGGGATAGTTGGCCATTTGGATTGAGTTGACCGTTTGGATTTAGTTGAACTTTTGGATTGATTTGACCATTTGGATTGAGTTGGCCGTTTGGATTTGATTTGACCGTTTGGAAAGAAATGGTTTCTAAACCGTTTGATGATTAACGATCTTCAAGAACATTTGGTGTTTAGGGTTTCCAAAACCGATTGAATGGAAATGGTTTTCAAAACTATTTGAGGTTGAGACCAAGACCATTTGAGGTCAGGTCATGCCAAGGTTAAATGGTGATTCAATGGTTCAATTGAAGAGTGATTCAATGGTTCAATTGATGGTTGGTTCAATGATTGAAACCCTGAATTGATTTGGTTGATGGAAACCCTAATTGGTCCATTCGGGTTTGAGAAGGTTTGGACCAAACTGTCTCAAGACCATTTGATTCCAAACGGTCTCAAGATCATTTGGGATCAAACGTTCTCAAGACCGTTTGAGATCAAATGGTCTCAAACTGTTTGGAGATACAAGTGGTTTCAAGAGTGATTTGTTCATACAGTTTCAATGTACTTTTGCTTAAACGGTTTCAAGGGCTAGTTGCCCAAACAGTTTCAAACCATTTGAGATCTAATTTCTTCAAGACTGTTTGAAGATTGAGGTGCTTCAAGACCGTTTGAAGTTCAAGGCACTTCAAGACCCCTTGAAGGTTTAATTGCCTCAAACCATGTAAGTACAATTAACCCCATGATTGTTGATGATGTTTATCAAAGGTAATTACAATGGTTGTACCTTCAAGATACTTAAGTATTTAGTACCTTTTGAATGGTTAACCTTTGATGCTTATGGAAGCAATGACTCGATACAATATGTAATTAGGGTATGATCCTTGATTGAGAGATCATGAAACCCTAATTGAGAAGGGTGATTAACCCTAACCCTAATCTAGGGCAATGTTAAGTATAACCTTAATCTAGGGTTATGTGTAACCATAATTTAGGGTAATGTTATAAGAAACCCTAATTTAAGGGAATGCTTCATTAAAACCCTAATTTTTAGGTAAAGCTACATGAAACCCTAATTTTCAGGTAAAGCTATATGAAATGTTATAAGAAGCCTTAATTCAAGGAAAGAATGTAATGTGGAACCCTGATATAGGGTAATGTGATATGAAACTCTAATTCAAGGTGATGCTATGTAATGATATGTGAAACCTTGATATGAAATCCTAACCCTGATATAGGGTAAAGGTATGTGAAACCCTAACCTTGTGTTATAGTGTACGAAACCCTAATGTTGGACAATATGATGATAAACCCCAACCCTAATGTGGGTAATCCAATGATTTTTCCTGATTGACATGAATTGAGAAACCCTAACCCTAAAAAGTGTATAAGTGGTGTTACTTTGTATAGCATGGTGCTAAAATGTAATTGATATAATTGTTATCAAGTGTACTAACCATGTAGGTATCATGAGATGATGGGTATATCCAAGTATGAGCTATGATGTTTCATTTATTGTTGTTATTAGACCTTGTGAGTCATAATATGCTTTGTTGCCTAGTGAGAGGTAATAAGAGATTAAATGGGCTTTGAGAGCCATGTGAGATGCTTGTGTAACAAGTATCATGTTTACCTTGGTCAGATGACCTGAAGGTGTTTAGTTACCTGATAAGTGGTAAGAAATGTTCTTTGATGAACTAAGGGTTTGAATACCCATATTCCATAATCATGATGATGAGATTGTAAAGAAATGAGAAAGCACCTGATGAGATGAGGGATTAAGATCCCAATACTTTATTAAAGAATTGAACAAAACTTGATGAAAGTATTACCCATTCTTTGTAGCAATTGTCATAATATTTAATATTTGGAAACTTGGTTGATGCTAAAAGAATATGGTAATACATCTAATTAATCAAGTGATATCATATAATGTAGTTTCCCTGACCACAGATCCATCAGCGTCAGAATTTGCTGAATGGTGAAACGAGTTAAACTCAGAACACATATTTTTGAATATGTGGGGGTAATTGGGCAATTATATCCTCATGCCCCATAGGAATGGCTGCGGGCTATATCCTATAAACGAGATTGGTTACGGACCGTACCCCAGTATGAGTATGGCTATGGGCCATGACTCCATGATATGATACCATGCATTGGCTATGGGTCATAACCCTGAAGAGAGTATATGTTGCGGGCTATCACTCTATAGCGAAGATGCCACTATACCCTGGCAAGCTAATTGCAGTTTGACACGTGATGTCTCTGCCATATAATCTCGCACTGACTGAAAAAAGATGAGGTCTTGGAGTTCGACTCTTCCATTGACCTTGTGTGGTATCGATGCTTTACGTAATCATGGTCGGTTGGAGTATGAACGGTATACTTCATCTCTTCAGGGCATTAAGTATGATTGTAAAATGTAATCAGCTGTGTAATGTATTTGCATAAGGTTGAAATACGAGAATCAATGGTTGATGTTACCCTGCTTAGCATATCCTAGAAGGATAGATGTTGTACATGTGCTTTAATTCCTTATTCGATAAATGATATGTTGTTTGATCAAGTTATAGCTGAAATGCTTTGAATAAGAATACTACTCTAATATATCTAGACATTAATCTATCTACTATTGAATATATAATTCCTCTGCACAGTTTTATTCACTTAAACTGCAATAATAATGTTTTGGTGGAGAGTTATATCTCTCGTTGGGGCAATTTACAATTGTCTCACCCCCATGGGATCCAACTTTTTAGGTAGATGCGGACGAGGGAGCAGAAACCCTAGAGAAGGGGAAGAGCAGCAACAACAACAGGAACATCAGTGATTTTCTAAGGTGGAGACACTGGCTGTCAAGTCTTGTATATGTGTAAATAGAGTCCTATGTGTCATCTCTGTACTCTCAGGTCCTTGGAGTCATTAGTTAGTTTAATGAACCGATCTGAGATTTTTGGCTTGAAGCCTCAATGTTTTTATGCTGTCTATGTACAATTTTGACAGGGCAGTTGATGTACATGATCCTCGAGAAGGAATGGTACAAAACATATACTTATGAACCAGAATGTAATTGAATTACCTTGGTTCTTTTTTAAGGAGTTTTCCAATGTATGGATCTCTTTGTAAAAAGTTTTAATTTTTAGAGATTTTCAGTAATTTCGCTGCTAACAAACACTTCCGCTTAGTTAATGGTATTTTCATGAGTTGGATGCAACAACCAACCCTCAATGTGACAAGTGTCTCAACTATGAAATCATTCAAGTAAATTATGTCCCAACAAAGGCCTCGAAAAGTCTATTGGAAACAACCCTTTGTAAAGCTTCTACAATCACATGCAGGAAAAAAATGCCCAATTTGATATATATTAAATTCTAGACCCAAACCTAGACCACTTAGCTAAATGGTAGTGTCTTGGCTACCTCCCTTGGGTCCCCAATAATAGTCCATTCATCAAGACTAAAATCATTTGAGAAAGCATTTGAGAAATCTAAATTACAGAAATAGGCCTATCTTCATGATGCTCACTCAATACCCTATTAACAACATGCAAGGTAGCCTAATTCTTATACGATGGAACATAATAAAATGATTTGGGCATCTCGTACAATTTGGATTTTATCAAGAAATCTATATAAGTATGGAAACATATAGTAAACATGGATAGGGACTCGTCTTCATGGAAAACCCCTTCTTCTACATATCATAGATGATAAAATCATTTGAGAAATATACTATAAGCATGTAATGAAACCCATCTTCATCAGGATTTCTCAAGACCCAGTCAACACTATCTAAGTAGATAATAATATGATAATTGTACGAATCAGTCTTCAGTTTCTATTCACTATACATAGTTTTAAATGTCATTTTTTGCCAATTGTATCTGAGTTGCTTATGGCTTGTACCGAAAGGGTAAGTGTTCAACTTATTCAACCAAATAGATTTTTATGGTCAAATACTCGTGTAACTCAATCGACTACAATGTTAAATAAGTCATGTATTTGATTGTATGTGGTTTGGGTGTGTGTTAAATACAAATCAGTAAACACACAATTAATTTCATTCATGTTTTCCATTCAGAAACATTGAATGTGAGACAGAGAGGTAGTTTCCTTAAACAAAGTTCATTCGTGTCCCTCTGCGGGGATGATGATAAACTAGACTTCTTGTTAAGTCTACTTACTATACAGAGACTGATGGGATTTGACAAAACCTTTTTCTCGTTCCTCTTGTTATTGCATTTGATGATTACTGATGTTATGGCTGTAGAAGACCTGGTTTGACCAAAGGTCGTTCGAAAATAATATGTATCTATCAAAGATCTCCGTGGCGATTCCCCGTAGAGGTACTGATGATGAGTTATGATGATTTTCATTGGTGACATTTGTTAGGAATCACAACAGTCACATGATTAATTATCATTATTATTATGCATGATTGTATGCCCAATGTAATGGTCATTTATTGTATGATCATTGATGGGCCGTCATCATAAATGTCGGGTCCCTATGTAATCTGCCCAATGATTATCCTATGCATTTTACATTATATAAATAGACCACTCCACACTGGTTATGGTGTGCGAGTCATTCTCCACCAACATTATCTCCCGGTTCCTATCTTTTATTTCTTAACATGGTATCAGAGCATCAGTTGCCTTAACCGGCTCCCGATTCACAATGCCCACCTTCTACCCTTCTCACCGTCCTCCTCTTCCCTACACACAATCTCTAAACCCCCAGCTACCAGCCGCTGCTGCAAGATACTACCAATGTTCTTCTCTTCGTCCCCTCAACGGAAAATCCTAAGCATCAACCAGACTCATCCCGCAACCTCCTCCTTCTTCAACTTTGCGTCCACCGCTATTAGCGCCAAGCATCCTTCCTCTACCTCTCTACCCGCTCTCCTGGTAGTGCTGCTCACTGCCACTTCACTGCTTCATTTTTCAGTCGGGACTCGACTTCTTGCCACCTTAGTTGGGCTCGTATATACCTGTTCCCAGCAGTCGTCAAACGATCCTTGCCCCTTGGCAAAACAAACCCAGCATCACCAACAGCGGCAACACAAAAGAAAGCAACAACCTCCTATCCCACTTTTTTCATAATCCTCCCGATCGACGCCTCCTATATCTAAGGCGGACCCTATCGTCATTCCATTGCCAACGCCACCGACTCTCCACGTCTTCATCCTCATCGCCACAACCACCACCACCAAAGGGACTCGGCTGCAAGGTCATGTGCGCACTGCCCTTGCCCCGCTCCCTCACCTCTGCTCCAACCACTTCACTAGCCATCCCCACCATGGTCTCCTTAACCAGCAATTACATACCCCCGTAGCAGCAAAGGAAGCTACACTAAGCTGCTCCTCATCAACGAGTTCATGTCGGTGCCGACGTTTACCTCGCGACCAACAAGATCACAGCCGCCTAGCTCCAGCAGCAGCCGCCATCCTCGTCGCCGCGCGCACTGAGCTCGTTCCCACCCACAGTCGATTCCACTACCATAGTTCTGCCAGCAGCCACAACACAGGTCATTTGCTGTAGCATCTGCCCCTACCACCATCCGCATCCCTTTCTCCCACATCTCTGATAGTTACCGTACGCCACACCACTAACAGAACAATCAGAAGATTGCTGCTGTGAGGGGAGAAATAACGTTGGCTCCAACCCAATCCTGCCTCCTACCTATAAAATCACCCCTCTACCCCCCTCTAGACTCCACCGAAATTCAAACTCCAGACATCACCATTTTTACCCAAATCCTCTTCAAAACAGATTCGATAATGCCTCCTACCACCAACAAACGCTTCCTAAAAATTAATCTTCCACTAGACACCAACAAATCATTCATTCAATCCAACAAAAACCTCCTACAAAACAACATTCTCCAAACACCAACATGTGTGTCAACCTCCAACATGGTATACAACCATTTCAATCAACCAACCAAAAGTCCTCCTTCATCTTTTCTTAACCTTGCCAGATAATCTACAAAAAAAAAATATCCTTCCTCTCCCCCAAAATTAAATCATCCTCTCCAACCAAAATCAAATCAAAATGTTCTTCTCAATTCTCCAAACACTAATGAAATGCCAAGCAAACAATTGATGGCAACAACGCATCTGCCAAGTTGCTCAGAGGACCAGCTCGCTGCTCCTTTCACCAAGGCGCTTTACAAGACTACGTTTCGTCATCTCCTTCTTAAGATGGGTCTTCGATTCTCTCAGACCAATCTTGCGGGGGGCTGTTAGGAATCACAACAGTCACATGATTAATTATCATTATTATTATGCATGATTGTATGCCCAATGTAATGGTCATTTATTGTATGATCATTGATGGGCCGTCATCATAAATGTCGGGTCCCTATGTAATCTGCCCAATGATTATCCTATGCATTTTACATTATATAAATAGACCACTCCACAACAACATTTACCTCCAGGAGCACGTGGATGATTTTATTTTATGTGCACTTCCTGTTAAATCTACTTCCTACACAGCGTCGGATGGAATTTGAGTAAACTTTTTCTCTTCCTCTTGTTATTGTATTTGACGATTATTGATGTTATTGCTGGTCAATATGTTGTAGGAGACCTTGGTTTGACCAAAGTTTGTTCAAAAACAATATGTATCTCGTAGATGTGAGCGTTATACATTGAAAAAAAAAAAAGTGGAAACACCTTCATGCACTTGTAACTGGGCACTATTTTTTCTAAGCCAGGTCCGTATGGGTGGCTCTTTCATATAAGTTTTTGATCTTTGTTTTATTTTCATCTAGTCTTTATAATATTTTTCTATTGGATCTTATTTGGAATATACATGTATGTTATCTATAATTCTGAATTTTCACCTTACGGTATTATTTTGTCAAGTATATGAATTTAGTGTTTAGGAGGATTGATTTTGCGATCTAAATGGAGTTGAAGGTATAATTTAATGTCTGTCTGCCTTCTACTTCAGAGTCACATTTGTTTTATGATGTGAATCACACCGTATAAAATGCAGTTTGTGTGATATTTCCAAATCGTGGTAGACTAATGGTTCAATGCAATTGATGTGTATCTTAGGCCCTGTTTGGTAGGATGTTGTTGGGTGTAGTTTGATGCAAAGGAAAATTAAACAAACATAATCATACTTTTTGTACTGCTCCATATTTATTTGGTAGAGTGTAGTATAAGTTCTTTACTTTTGTTTACAATTATTTGGTAAAATTTCCTTACAGCAATAGTTTGTATTGTCTTTTGTCCATGTAGCGGCTACAGGAATCCCATTTTGAAAAATATTGAGTTACTTTACTTGGTCCGGTTGCTCTCTCGTGCGCTAAATCATTAGAGAGAGGGAGAGAGAGAGAGAGAGATATCGTGGGGCAGAGATATGAGGCCAGGCCATTGCTATGATATCGTGAGAACGTGAACGTGCTATGAGTGGGACCTCCGTACATGCCTCATTTGTCAACTGCATCCGACCACCTCCGGTTTCCCTGCGGTACAAATTCCCGGATTTGGAGCCCAAGTGAGCAGTCCGGTGGGCTTAGAAAACAATGAATTTCAGCTGCACTTTTCCATACCAAACAAAATCAAAGACAAAAACAGTGTTTTTAAACTCATTGAACTCAACATACACCCTACCAAACAGGCCCTTAGTAGTAAATTTGCGCTGCCCATCCCGTTTTAGCACCAGCATGGGAATCGCCGCAAAGATTATTGATAGATACATAGAAACAGTTTCTCGAACAACGATAGCGCATATATTGACGCAGCACTTGCCTTCGGTTCATTCTTTCGCCTGCAAGAGTCGGTGTCTGTACGGGTTGGTGCATGTTACGTAATGATTAATTAATCCCAGACAAAAAGATTCAAGAATGCCAATAACTTTTGCTGCTTTTACCCTTTTTTGTTCGAAATCAAGCATTCATGAAGCGTGGGAGTACACAAGAATAGTATGCACAAAGCATCCATAACATGTCTAGCTAAATGCAGGCATACATACTACCTCTCCTATTTACAAAGCTGGATGAAGACGTAGGACAGTGATCGAGGTGATTTATTTTACTACAGTAAAGGATAACTAACATCGAGAGACCAGTTACTGTAGGTCGCAAAAAGAGGAGGAAACACAAAAATCGCCCATGGATTCCAGTGCATTTATTATCCTGTTTCTTTATTAGGAATGAATGAAAGCGAAGTACCAGAAACACAAAAATCTCATTGTTCTTTTCCGATTTCAGTTATGCAAGAATCCATTCCCCTTTTTCATTATTGTAGTGCATTGAATTGCGGAAATAATTGGATCACGTGCACCACTCCGTCAAGCGCATCACGTGCAGCGGCTGGGTGGTTTTGTGAGAGAAAAAAGTTGATTTCGGATGATGACATGACGGACTTTAATTGGATGGGCTGGTGGAGGTTGTATAATGAATAAATAAATTTGTTTTGTTTATAATTGTTGGGCCGTGATGAATTTTTTGACAAAAAAAATTATTAGATTTGTTATGAAAAATGCATTCTAACAAGACTAATATTGATATATTTTTAACAAAAAAATATAAAAATGATATAAATAGGTGATTCTAGGTGTCAATGAACTATTTTGGGTGTCAATTAACTATCTTTGGGTGTCATTAGCTATTTATGGGCGTCAATAAGTTATTATTGGGCGTGAAGTGCCCTTATACCCAATTTGATATGTACAACCATATCTAGGCGCCATTACATTATTCTTAGATGTCAAACAGATATATTTGGGAGCATTTTTATACTTTTGAGTGTCAATGAACTCTTTTGGGCGTCAATTGACCATTTTTGGGTCTCAATACCTTATTTGGGCGTCATTTTAAACTTATGGGTGTCAATGAACCAATTTGGTCGTCACTTACCTTATTTGAGCGTCATCTTTATATTTTTGGGTGTCAATGAACCATTTTGGGCGTTAATTGATCATTTTTGGGTATTAATAACCATTTATGGGCGCCATAGCATCCAAAATGCATTATTTGGGTGTCATTTTAAACTTTTGGGTGTCAATTAACTATTTTGAGCATCAATTACCTTATTTGGACGTCATCTTTATATTTTTGGAAGTCAATGCACCAACTTGGGCATCAATTAATCATTTTTGGGTATCAATAGCCATTTATGGGCGCCATAGCATCCAAAAATAGCTAAATAGTGCCAAAAAATGGTTAAATAGTTGTTTTAGTTGTCAATACCTTATTTGAGCATCATTTTTATACTTCTGGGTGTCAATGAACTATTTTGGGCGTCAACTAATTATTTTTGGGTGTCAATAACCATTTATGGGCGCCATAGTTGGTTGTCAATTAATCTATATGTATCATTTTTATATTTTTTCTCAAAAATATGTCAATATTAGGCTTGTTAAATTATATTTTTCGTAACGAAACCAACGGTTTTTTGTTTCATTAAAAAATTCATTACGGTTTAAAAGTATAAGCGAAACAAATTTAGTTTCCTATTACATAATTTAAAAAAAAAACACTCAATCACTATCTGCCACGTGTGGCAGTTTGGGGGCTGGTTTGGGGTTGGTTTAGACGCGCCTGAAGGGCGTGAGTTTGCCCAAAACTTAACTCATTGAATTGCCATATAAACTTTCCAACATACTGGTTGACAAGTGGGGCGAACCATAGTAAGGAAAGTTGATGCAACCAGTCAAGAAACAATCTGTGTTACGGAAAGTTGGCGGTTGGTTTTCAACGGATCTGTGTGCTATGAGTTGATTGTGATGATATCCAGTCGGTTATCATTGTATATGTATCTCGAATGCGGGACGCACAATCACAACGATCAGAAAGTGAGTCAGGACAGCGTCAAGCAGAATGAGTAACATGCCAAAAAAGAAATTGATCGATCGATGTGAGCCTACAACATTACAACAAACATGTCAATGTTCTTTTTTGTAACAAACATACTATAAGAGTTGTAAATACATATTAATCGGAAAAAATATAAATATAATTTATGGAAAATAATATTCTTGAAATATTCTATGTACACAAGAATACTTTAGAAATATGTTTGTAATTATTCTTTTAAAAATCTTACATAATAATGAGATGATAACCTGACAAAAACTTATTTTCAATATGGTATCAGTTGCCTCTCTATTATTTCAAAGCCATCCCATGTTGCATGGACTCGTCTCGCAAACAATCCTCGACAACTAAGGTGTCCAAGCTGCTCAATTTGAAAATGAGTTCACAAACCTCAAGCTTGTCAAGTGTCCTTCCCACAACGATTATTGTAAACAATTAAAGTTTATTGCAGACCAACTTTATAATGTTGATAGAAAAATTATTGAGCAACGAATTGTATTGCAACTTATAAGAGAATCTCTTTTGTCCTCCTCTGTCGACCCATCTATCAACATCATACTATTAGAAATTTTCCCGACGTGGTGCATCACAAGGACGTGAGCATCGTAATAATTCTCATGACAACCATGGTGGCTGCAACAACCATTTGGGTGCTCGACCCATAACCCACTAAGGTACTTACAACTACAACAACTCTGGTTTGAGATACCATGACAAGTGCCTCCTTGCCCCTATCCAACAACTCCATAGACTACAACATCTGTGCGTGCTCCTCATGCGTCAAGCATATTAGGGGCAACACTGAGCATTTCTTCATCCAACGTTGCAGTCATTTCAGCTAGAAAAATTTAAAGTGATTTCAACACTATGTCTCTTTAGGAACCTAATGAAAATTTGTATATGGCTAGCGACGCCACACCAAATCAAGGTACCATGAATAAATCTATTGGTTCTCACACTTATTATCATATTTTAGTCAAATTTAGTAGTCTGGTCCTAGTTTTAGCAACTACTCAACACCTACCATCCCTCTTTACCTTCAAGCATCTTCCTTATCCCCCAATCAATTAAAGATCTTATTTGTGTGCAAAGATTTGCCATTAATAATAGTGTTTATATGGAATTCGACCCAACTGAATTTTTCGTGAAGGAGTTTGGTACGAGGATGCCTATTATGAGATGCAATAGGTTAGGAGATCACTATCCAATGACCTCTTCCCAGTTCACAACCCCCACACGTACACTTCCACCTATATCACCCTTGTTGTCATTCAATCCTCAATCCGACAGAATCGTCTTGGTCATCTCGATGGACATGTCAATTGATCGCCTTCAATGTCACAACCTAATATATTGTAATATGGAATGCTAATCTCATTTTTACATTCATGTCAAGTTAGAAAATATGTTCACCTTCCCTTTTATGATTCCCACTCTATTAAAGATTCTCTATTTGCTATTATCAATAGTGATGTGTTGATCTCTCCCGTGTTGAAAGTAAATTGCCAAAACTTGACCTAAGGGGTGAATGTCAGTTGATACCCTTGGTCACCCCCATCAGTTGTCATCAAGACAAAACCATTAATTGTTGCAATGGTACCACCATTGGGTCATGTGTTTATAGAAGAAATCAGCTTTAATCCCTAAAATTGACCATTAGTTGATGGGTGCTTAGCACCACCTGTTGTCAAATCAACCTGATCCAAGTCATCTTATATCTTAGGAGAAACGTACACATATTTACAAGTTCATCTATAACTGAAATCAGAATAGGGAACATCATAAAAATCGAAATCCAAGTCAAGCATATCTTTTTAGTGCAATGATCATCATTTTAAAGCAAGAACATAAGATGGCAAGCTTATGGTAAGTAATAAACATAGAACAAGTTATAAAAATTGCCTCTAATGAGAAGATAAAATCTCAAACAGAAGATTGCTCGGGCAAGTAGGGTAGAATATCCAAGCATAAGCTCTGATCTCGTCCATCTAACACCTTTCTCCATCAAGAAGCAAACTCTAAGCATAAGGAGCAAGAAAGGTAGAGTTTTAGAGATTTAGAGAAACTTCTACCATGGAATAGTAGAGTTCCAACCTAGACGAGTCTAAGGAAGGAGAAGAGAAAGAAAAATGGAGAATGAAGGAAGAAAACAACTTGCCTTGGTCTAAATCCCTAGAAGATGACCTTGGAAACCCTAGGTAGGGCTAGATGGAGCTCTAGGAGACCTTCTCCAAAAAGAGGTTGTCTTTTACCTTAGAGAACTTGCTTTCATAGAAAAATAGAATGTAATCATTGCTATAGGTTAGAGGAAAGAGAAAGCAAGCAAAGGTTTCATACTTGGGCAAGGAATAGGTAGATATAGTCCATAGATAAGGATGGAAGCAAGTATGAGGTGTACAAGTAGCTCCTCATTTGTCCATGGCCTTAAATTATTAAGGATATACAAGAAACCATACAAGAAGATACCCAAACATTAACAAGTACCTGATTAAGTACCGTTTTTTGAATTTTGCAAGTAAAGCAAATAAACCATTTACTTGATAGCTCCTAAAGGTAGCTCATCCATAAAGGGGTAAATCCTAAAATACCCTTGAGGAAAACACCTCCAAACCAAGGTTCAACTAGGTGCTCCATGGGTCAAAAACCTCAAGAATGATGAGAGAACATCCAAAGAACATAATCAAAGTGATAAATTGCAATAAAAACCTCCCAATTGGGTAAATTGTAGAAAAGTCCAAAATGTACATAAAATTGCATAACTTGAAGAAACATTGTTCAAATTGGACCAAACTTGAAACTTAAGCTTATTTTATGATTACAAATAATATCACAAGGTTAGATTATAGTTATAAGAATTCAATTATGATAATAAGTATGCTCAACACTTTTAGCAAGGTCAGGGGTCTCTCATGAAACACCCCACAGTAGGATCCAACACTATGTATTTTGACATTGATTGACTCTTTGATCTCTTTCTAGAAGAACCTTTTTGTCCAGTCTACCTCATGTTTGATGATAATTTTCTTGTAAGTATGAGGTGTTGGAGAGGGAATGTGATGGATGCCAAGGAAAGAAAAAGATGAAGCACACATACTACAAGTAGCTACAACAATGATAAATATAAAGCCAACAATGTTGATAGGTTTAGGATATATTAAAAAATCTAGGTGACATACTAACGATGATGTGCAGTTGGAACATTAATGTCAAAAATGTACCATTCAAACATTAACACTACAAGTACTGGAGTACCGTACTTAAAACATTTATGTTAGTTTGTTGTTTGAACAAATATTGGATATTGGGCATGGAAAAGGTGGCTAAATTGGACATGAAATTTGGTTATATAAACCACAAAAGATGGCTACATAGACAATGAAATATGGTAAGATGGACCAAAATAGACCATCAATGTTGGTTAGACAAACCATAAAAGTTCATTACTTAGACAAGGAATCGACATGACCTTGTGGTTTTAGATGATTACACTCATTTTTTATGATTTTTTCCAATGAAATATCAATCTAAACTTTTCTCCAAGTTTCTTCAATTTACTTTATTTTACCCAATCGGATGTGAGATAAAATTCTTTCAATGTAACATGGGATGTGAATTTCATAATGTTTAATTCCATAACTTTTTTGCTACTCATGGCATTGTTATTCACTTATCTAGCCCTAAAACATCCCCTAACATGGAAAGGATGAATGTCAAATTCATCTTATTAATAATATTGCCTGCACACACCTTTCCCATACCTTCCTCTCTCCCACCTACTGGGTTGAGGCCCTTCACATGGCTTCAAACCTTCACAACATTTTTCCTTCTAAATTATTAGCCTTTCGTACACACACCTTTGCTCTTTATGTCAATCATACAACTTAAAAACACCTTCGTGTCTTCAGTTGTCTTTGATGTCCAAATATTTGTGTTATGGATCCTCACAAGTTGACTTCCCTCTCAACTTGATGCGTCTTTCTTGATAATGCAACCAATAATAATAGATACAACTGCTTATAATTAGCCAAAAATAAATTTATCATCCCATGCCATCTCACTTTGGACGAGAAAATCATTTTCTTCCTCATATACTTCCACTTCCCGCCAGTCCACATATAATTTACTTGGATTGATTTCATACGGACACCCATGCTCCACCACATGCTTCAACCATCAATCCCTCCAAATCAACCAACTACTAAAGTCACGACCCCACCCACCCAACCACTATTTCCACCAATAGATCCACTCTTTCCACCCACACCATAACCCTACCCTCTTCTTCCCATAAACCTCATGCATCCTGTAAAGAGTGAGATCCAATAGGGGATCCACTATTCACTGAATTGAAGAAATAGCCCATCCAATCCCTAACGTACCAAAAGGTAATAAGGAAAGGAGGAATTTCATTCATTTCTCAATTGGCACATATTACAGAGCATGATAATGAATAAGCAGTGGAAACAAAACTATTACAAAGTTACAATGGGTATCATTATACAATTTCTCATCACCATAAAAGGTGATGTTACAAAGACTTGAACTAACTACAAATGAGCCCAGTAATATAGAGTAACCTAGCCATTCCAAGCTATCCTTAGGTACAGTTCTCTTTACATGATCTTCGAGCAACCTTGATCTTTAATGCACCTAAACCTGGACAGAAAGGAACATCACCCAGAACATAGGAAATAATAAAGAGATCAGCAAAGGCTGACTATGTACATATATAAAACATTATGGGCATTATATAGGGTTACAAGTACAAAAAGAGATGTTCCCACAAGACAAGGGGGCTATTTGTAATTAGGTATGTTCAAGAGAAAAGTAACAAAAGAAATGAGGCATATAAAATTTCAGATTTACAAACATGATAATAAAAGAGTGTCTTGCCATAATAATCATCCACAGATTCACATTAAAACAATAAATATTTGCATGCATAACAAGGTAGACTAAATATACCTAAAACAGGGCCATAACACCATAGGATCATGGCCTAAAAGCAAACAAGGGTGGAAACACACACCCCGGGCAGAATACACACATCCTATATAAACATGGTTGTACATAAGTACCGCTATTCTAGATATTCTAGTCAAACATGTAGCATGCATAAAATAGAGTGACAAGACTGGCATTTTAATCAATTTCAAATAAAAAGACAATATAGAAGAAGGGGTCCAAAAACCCATTATAAATAAGGTATCACAATAACCAATTGAATATCATGAATTGAGAGAAGGAAAAATAATAAATGTCCAAGCAAGTGATTTGCAAGTAGAATAACAGTTCAAGAGATGCCTCATTAAAAGAATGTAGATTTTAGTCAAATAATGCCCAAAATAAAATAGAGGATGTACATACCTTATGATCAAACCTAGATATTCAGTATCACCACCTACGCACAGGGTCAGGGTTGTCTCAACCTAGTCATAATATGTGTGCATTCGATTAATATAATATGCATTAAATCTTTGCTTAGAAATCGACCCTACATTAGGTTGCAAGTCTGGGTGTGATACCTATCCCAATAAATTATTCATATTTTTCTGATTTCAAAAATGTATATATATGCCCTATTTGGGTAAACGGATAATTTCTTATGAATTTTACAAGTTTAAGTCATTTCTGGCTAAAAACAAAATGGAATTGTCAAATGACAGTTTTATCCCTGAATGGATATGTGAATCATTAGGGTTTACTGTCATGCGGACTATGGATAAATAAAAAGGAGACCTAAGTTCGGGTGACAGATCTACATGAAAGCAAAAATTACCAATATGCCCTCATGGGCGTGACATTGATATATTGGCTACCATGGGCTGAACTGGACTTTCGTCCCAGGGATTGAAACCCCTGTGTTCAGCGCCATGGCTGCTCCACAGAGCTCGGGTCAAGGTACAAACCTTTGATCCAGGACTCCTGGCGAGTGGCAAGAAGGCACGCCAGCTTCTCCTCTTCGTCCTGGACCTGCAGAACCTCTGCTCAGGTCCTGCGGTGGCCAAAGTCGGGGGCGAGACCACAGATGGTTTGACGAAGACAAGGCGAGGGAAATTGCATGGCCATTAGCCTATAGGGCTATGAATCGGCATGGAACCACCTCACAGAGAGGTTCGCAAAGAAACAGGCAAGTGAAAGGCCAGAAATGTCAGGAGCCATAGATACCATCGCTGACCAGACGAATAGCAACCTCATCGTGATAAAACCAAACACAAAGCCATGAAATCTAGCAGGTGTATCAATCGCAATGGAGGCAGTCTCGTGGTCCAGGGAGTAGCTGGTAAAATAGGATATGCTCGCTGAGTTGGGTATGTTGCAGGTCCGAGAATAGCAATAGGACCCGTGGACATATGGAGGTCAAAACAGGGGAAAACAAGGGCATTTTGTCGACCGGACAGATGAGATCACCTTGCGATCAACCGACCACAAGGAAAGAAAGAGCGGGGGTCAGAGATGGTTACCTCGTGAGGAATTGAACCGTGGAGGGGAAAGCTAGCAGTTGCTCACTGTCTTCGCTGGAGAAGACGACCCACGCCGACAGCAACTTCCAGGTGTCCACGCGAGCAATTGACCGAATGAAACTGATGGGGAGGCGTCACGGACAGATCCTGGAGTAATAGAGAGGGAGTGACATCTCCCAAGTGGGGAATCAGTGAGCTAGGGGAAAGAGCAGTGACGACCGAACACGGACAAGAAGGGTGTTTCTGATGTGGGGCACTACACGAGGTGAGGTAGGTTTTGTTGGATTCGGGGAAGAGAGTGGAGTCTGTTGCCAAAGAAAAAGCAAAGAATGGGTTAGCCTAGCGTGAGAGAGCGACCATAGAAAGTCTTGACGCTGAACAAATCACTGAAGCACACAAATGTCGGAGGTAGGGGACGACTGAGTCCCCAGGTACCCGACCCGAACCGCTCGCATGAACCAGAACTGGCCCCTGGACCCAAGGTTGGGCTTTGACAAAGGAAATTGATTAAATCAACCAAAACATAGGTTAAATCATATTAAATCTATTAGAGTTCAATTAAGGGTGCGTCTAACATCCAAATGACTCCAAAATTTGAGGGTTAACTAATTAAGATGTGAGGAACCCGATTATAAGCTTAGATTTGGGTTTTGAGGTCACTTTAGCTGTAATTTTACCATTGTGCATTAATCATTCAATTAATGAAATGATCATAGCCTAATGATCAATTATGGTGAAACCTTCCATATTCCTCACTCTAATATTCTATGGTTATTCTAGGATGTTAAATAATGGTTGATTCTATAACATAATATTAGTATCCACCAATTCTCATCCTTCAAGTATTAGGATTATCACATTCGAAGGTTTCATGTTCATGTGATTCAAAAGAGTCAATTAGGGTTATCAGATCCTAATATGGTTTGGTCTATGCTATTACAATGAATTATAGACATCGAAGGGTAGCCAAGTAAAGAAAAGGGACAAGGTATTTTTGGATATCCACCTAATAAATTAGAGGCCTAGAAGGAAGATAAATTAGCCTATGTGTCTGGAATCGAGTATGTTACACATCCTATGAAATCCCATCCCAACATGATATTTACAAACCACACTCCTGTGAACCTTCATACCAAAATCATGCACCCCTACTACCATTATCTCTCCTATACTAAAATTTCCCACCATTTCTCATTTTGATCCTATCTGAAATGTGGACATGCATGATGAGTATCACGTGTTGATACATAAATAATACATGGACCTTCATTTCTCATTCTATTGATGTTTATATTATATGATGCTTGTGCATTTTCTGTCACAAGTCTTCTTCATACGATTCTCTTTAATGCTATAAACCATGTTTGTTTGTCAATGGATAACATCAATTTTTGGGGATGGATTGTGATGGAATTTTTAGTAATGTTGTTAAGATTTCTATCATATAGATTGTCTTAACTATTGCTATTTCTTATTCTTTTCCCACTCATCAACTTGATGTTAAGAAAGCATTCCTACATGATTACTTAAAAGAGATAGACTACATGAATCAACCTCCTAGGTTTATAGATCCAACCAATCCTCAACATGTATGCTTATTAAGAAAATAACTATATGGTCTGAAGCAAGCATCTCATGCTTGGTTTCAATATGTCTCGTCTATATTACATGGTTGGAATTTCAGAGAAGTATTAGTGATTCATCCCTCTTTATATATTGATATGGTAGAGATACAACTTATTTATTATTATATGTGGATGGAATTATTTTAATTACTTCTTCAGACATCCTCATGCATTGTACTATATATTTTTTTACATAGGACTTTGTCATGACATATATGGATACTCTACATCATTTTTGTGGTATTCCTATTACGCGTGATGCTCATGATTTTTATCTGTCTCACTAGAATTATGCCCAGGAATTCTTCTATGTTTTTTCTTGCACTCATGTAATATAATTTATACTCCTACTAATACCCATTTCAATCTTAGTACTAATTTCAGACCTTCTACATCAGATCCTAAGTTACATCACAATTTGGAAGATGCCCCCCAATATCTTACATTTACCAAGACTGATATTTCATATATCATCCAATAAGTATGCCTTTTTATGCATGATCCATGTGAGACCCACTTTAATGTTCTTAAGAGTATCCTACACGGCCTTCAAGGAAAATTGGATCATGGTTCGTGCCTATATTCCACTCCCATGAATGGTCATACTACTAATTTTTGATGTCGACAAGGGTGGTTGTCCTGAGTCTTGCCTCTCTATTTCTTATTATTGTGTCTTTCTAGGTGATAATATAGTCTCTTAGTCCTCTATACAATAGGCTACTATCATCCACTCTAGCACTGAAGATGAGTATTATGGTGTTGCTAATTTTGTTCCCCGGTCATGTTGGCTCTGCAATCTTCAACTCGAGCTTTACATCCCTTTACGTCGGGAAACTGTGGTTTATTGTGATAATGTTAGCATGCTTTATATATTAAGAAATACAATACAACATCACTACACCATGAATGTAAAGCATGACATACTTTTTGCGTGTGAGAAAGTGCAGATTGACCACGTTCTTGTGTTGCATGTGTCTGCTAAATTTTAGTGTGTTAATAATTTTATAGAAGGTCAGCATCACCTCTTGTTCTATCTTTGAAATCCAACCTGAGTATTAGTCCTCCTCTAACTTTGAATACGAGGGTGTATAAGATGGTGTTTATGTATACTAATTGTGATAAAGGTAAATAAGATTTGTAGAAAATAATATTCTAGAGATATCATATGTGTAAACAAGAATGCTCTAAGAATATGCTTTGTAAATATCCTTTTGGGAAACTCCTACATAACAATGAGATCACAACTTTTCAAAGAGTGAATTAGATTTTATTTATAATATAGCTCAACTTAGGGGCCATTTGGATTAAGATGTTTCAGATATCAGTAGTCATTACATTAAATTATAGTTAACTTCAGGGTGGATGGGCTTTGAAGTGGAGAAAATGAGAAGTCGAGAGTTGTGGGTGAGTGGCACTAAAAATTGCACCCCGCAAGATATGTTAGTTTTAAAAAGCCTCTAAAATGAGCATGCTTCTAAATACTAAACATTCATACACACTAAGCTAACAACTTTTAATATGAAACTAATGAAATTTATAACTAGCAAACCCATTTGGGCCCTTATTGTACAAAGCACTGATGGATTTGTAATAGGTAACATAGTGTCTCACAAGCACAAGGATGTTTTATTTAAAATTTCCTACTACTATCCTTTAGTCATCATTATTAATGCATTTTTTATTGAAATAGAGAGAATAGAATGGCCATCCAAAGAAGAATGTGCAGAGGATGTCCTATGAAATTAAATGAGATACTTCAATGACAAATTGGACTGAATTATATTTATTGGAAGAAGAAAATTAATTTAGAAAAGATTTAGAAAATTTGAGAAATGAGGCAACAATGTTCAATGATGAAACACCAATCTTGAACTCATGGGAAACATAACCAGCCAGAGACTGCAAAAAAGAAGAAGAAAACATAATTGAAGATAACATAAATTGACCAACTAACTACTGAATTAAATAGCACAAAGTTACCAACATCCACAACAACCACAATGATAGGAATCAAGGAAAATAAGTTAAAGTTAAGGCTTCAAAAAACTAAAGGTTATACACAAAAAAAATGAAGCATTATGAGTTAAAGCAGAGGTGAGATAACATGAAGTGCAATGAAAGTGACACAACATCATCATAAATCGGGTACGTTGGCTGACTCAGAAATTGAGGTGGGTGACTTATGACATTGCTATTTCTCTTATACTTAAAAAAAAATAAAAACTAATATTTTATTTCATTATTAGATTCTTTTTAAGTGTATTTAGTTTACTCCTGATTACTCAAAAACCAAAATTGATTACACAATATGACAAGCATGTATGCAATAGAGTTGTATTCTCTCAATTTTTTTATTATACTTATTTCTCAATCTATTTGACATGTATTGTAATTGTAAATCTTGGATGCACAAAGAAGAAAGTATCACCCTATCCCAGTGCACTGGTGAGTTGGACATATAGTCTTCAAGGAAACCAACAATTGGCCCAACCACTAAGTATGATTGTTTTACCACAACTAGTTTTATAGGAAACTATATCAGTGAAATTATGGAAATAAGAAACGTAACTAGAGTATGTCTTCTTTCTTATGCCAACACACTAGTATCTTGGAATATGTATATTCATATATATAGAAATGACAATGATGTAATTATAATGCAGGATTTGACAAAATTGTAGTTGTACCAAATTATAATTCATCAATGCACCATTACAATTTTGGATAACAATATCACATCATATTCTGAAAAAAGTTTAATATAAATAATATGGTATGAAAATATCACAACTCACTATAATGTTGCATAAAACATATACCAAAAATGAAGTTGTGAATGGTGCCAAATAGTAATCCAACACTAATACTGGAAAACATTTGAAAATTTACATGCTTACAACCTTTCTTATATGTCTACAATTTTACATGTATGGGGCAAATCATAACATTGTAGTGGAGTTTTTGACCACACTCTTTTACCAAAACATGGACCGCATCACACTACATCAGTTGTTTCCATCCTTATGTATGTTGTCATAGAAGTGTTTTATTCTTTGAAACATGTTATATGTGCATGGGTTTTTCTTGATAAGATGATTAATCTAATCCTATTTGTCCAACACCTAAATAAGCATCATACAAATTGGTTTCTATTAGAATATCCAATTCATGGGCATAAATGTTGAAAGGAAATATTTGTCAGAAAAAATAACAATTTGAGATTTTATTATTTGGAAAATTTGTTGGCATACTCATAGTGGTCAGTTATTTATTCTTGCATGACTTATCAATGGAAATAGAACCAAATACAATAGTAATGGATGTACTATGTTACTAATACATTTTTCATAGATAAATTTCTAAGGAAAGATTGATTTATTGAATTAAGAATGCTTGAGTTGGTCAAAGCAACAATCTTGCCTAGCCTTAAGTGGGACCTCCCATTGACTGGGTAGTTAGAACTAAGAATGAGTTCAATCAAATTAGGGTCCTTAGGGAATGTTTAGGTATATCTGCAGTCATAGTATTTTTTTTTCTTTGTTAATGGAAGGCACAAAAGAGGCATATGTAGGGAAGAATCAATATATCTTGAAAATTTAGACCAATTATCATAATATGTGTTAATCATGTTTGAAAAACAATTAGTCAATGATGGCCCATAAATATTGAATTTCTTTTTTTTCTTTCAAAGTGTTTTAGATACAACATGATAGTATAAATGGAGGGAATATGGAAATCACGTACTAATCTTTCAAATGCAATGATAAAGATCAGTAGCATAGGTTGGATCTGAGTTGAAGAAGTGGATCCAAATTTTCTACACAATGGGTAACTAAGAAAAAATTCAACATGTGGTTTCAATATTACAATTATAGAGGAACATAATAAAGGTCCCTAAAATGTTAGTCTCATCAGAAAATCACCAGTAACAATTCTATTTCTTACAACCAATCATAGTAATGTTTCACATGAGGTGAATTTTTTCTATTTGAATTTTATCATTATAGTAAGTCTTTAACCAAGACATGAGATGAACTTTCTAAATATTATTCATGATATATTAATGCTATCACTTAATGGAGTAGTTTCTTTTGGCATGGGTACTGAAATTATTTTTGAGATCAAACATATAAGTTTATAAACAAGGGAACCCTAACACTCCATTAACTAAACATTTTTGTAAATTTCTTCATATAGCGAATCAAACTAATTGATATTTTCATAGAAATACTAATGATATCTAGTGTAGGATACATGAACCCAATGTGGGTTATATTATACTTGTTCCTCTTCTTTTGCATGTGGATGGCATCATTCATTTTCTTGCAACATCCGTTTGTTGGTCTAGCTCATCCCATCACCCAATTATCTTTGATATTTCAACTGTAAGTCCCTAACATGCACCTGTATGTTTAAATATGTTTAGATAATGTACCATAACTCTAAATTCTATTAACCAATCTTGTTAGCCTATTCATCTATCATAGATAATTTGCACTATCAATAAATAATAGTTTTAGTGACAACATTATAGCATAAAAAGGAAATTCACAGGGAATTATAAATAAAACAAATTAAGGGTTGAAAAGCTACAATTTCTTATTGAAATTTTTGTTTAGAACTCATGTTTTACTAACTATATTAATGTTTTAATCCTCTGTAAAAAATTTTATAAAAATAATTTACTAAATTTAGTGGCTTAATAGGAGGACTAGAAACTCTAATATCATCACTAGTTTGTAGCCAACATAAATGAATAATATTGTTTTGAAATTTATTATTGATTTCATAGTTACCACATTGCAAATTGAACCAAATGTTTAATTTTTTATTTGTCAAGTCAAACATTTATAACCACACTCTATTTAAAGATGGGTGTACTTATCCCCAATAATATAACCTATATTTTCTTATTTATGGAAAGAAGTTGGATATCATAAAAATATATTTAATTTGAAAAGGTCTCTACCCTTGATTGTCTTTGTGTCACATTTTATGGAACTACTAGAAAACATTGGTCTTCTATATATAGATTCATATAGTTTTAATCTTTCTAAAACCATCCTAGAAAACTACATATGAGATATTCTACAAAACAAATGTCATTTTATTAGATAGTATGCCAGTACAATACCATGTTTACATTTTGTTAGATATCTCAAAATCCTGGAAAGCATAGAATAATCTAAAATTTCTAGACATACACCACTCCACATAGTCAACTGAAAACACCAATTTAATCACTTAATATTGTTGTCTTATAACTTACAGTAATGTGCAGTTCTTCTATAGTATTCATAAGCTAATTATCATCTTTAAATTAGAATTTTTGTAGGAAACTGAAATTACGAGGCCTTTCCTTTTGGCGACAGTAAAGGCTCTTGCTTCTCCACTATGTGCATAATATATATATGTTGCATCATCAAAAATGGTTTTTCTATTCAAATAAATAATTCTTTTTGTAAGGCCCCTAAATTTGCTTAATGAGTTGAACATGCTCAATTATAATAATTGAATTCTTATTACCCTAATATAACCTTGTGTTATTCTTTGAAATCATAAGACAAGCTTAAGTTTCAAATTTGGTCCAATTTGGACATTGTTAGAGCAAGTTATGCAATTTTATGCACATTTTGGACTTTTCTACAATTTACCCAATTGAGAGGTTTTATTTGCAATTTATACTTGTTTTATGTTCCTTGGATATTATCTCATCCTTCTTGAGCTTTATGAGCCATGGGGTACCTATTTAAACCTTATTTTGAAGGTGTTTTCTCCAAGGGTATTTTAGGGTTTACCCCTTCACGGATGAGCTGCCTTTCGTAGCTATCAACTAATGAATTATTTGATTGGCTGGGAAATTCAACAAAGGAAAGATAAGCAGGTATATACACATGGTGGGGGATCTTCTTGTGTGTATGCTTGTCTATTCTTAATAAATTAAGGTCATGGACACTTGGATAGATACTAGAACTTCAACTTTGTCTTTTCTTTATCTTAATGTTTCAAATACTTATCACGAAGCACCAAAACGAGCCATTTTCTCTCCACCACTTCCATCCTTCTCCCAAACTCGTTCTCCCTCTGTGCTACTATGAATTTTTCTATCCAAGGAAGAAGAAAGTGGGGATCTTCTTGGAAAAAGGATCTAGGGTTGCAATTGACTTCATTTTTGGGTTGAAAAAGCTTCCTTCTAGTGATCTTAACCTAAAAGAGTAAGCATTCCCTCCTTTCCTCCATTTATTTCCTTTTTATCCTTTTTACTTGCTTTCTCCAGGTCGAAACCTTGTTGTTCCATGGTAGAAATTGCTCTAAAGCTCTAAAACCTACCTTTCTTGCTCCTTATGCTTAGGGTTTGCTCATTTAATGAAGAAAGGTGCTAGATGGATGAATTCATATCTTATTCTGGGATTTTCTACCCTACCTGCTCGAGTTTTCTTGTGTGTGTGGTTTCATATTCTCATTATAGGCAATTTTGATAACTTTCTCCACGTTTTTTGCTTTCCATAAGCTTGCTAGCTCATGTTCTTGCTTGAAAATGATGATCCATGCACTAAAAAGCTATGCTTGACTTGGATTTCGATTTTTATAATGTTCCCTATTCTGATTTCACTTCTAGATGAACCTGTGATCATGTGTATGTTATTCTTAAGGTATAATATGACTTGGATCAGGTTGGTATTACAACCTATGGTGCTAAGTACCTATCAACCAATGGTCAATTTTAGGGTTTAAAGCTGATTTCTTATATAAATCCATGACCCATTGATGTTACCATTGCAACAGCCCTAAGGTGTTGTCTTCATGACAAGTGATGGTCATGATCAAAGGTGCCAAATGATGGTGAAATCCTATGGTCATCCCCTTAGGTAAGGTTTTGGATCAATTAGAAGTTTAATGATCAATCATTAAGTACCCTACTGATGTTATCAATTAATGATGACATTAGCTTAATATTTATTGTTGACTAATGAATATAGTGTTGATCTAACAACCTATGGTGATTTAGTGGTCACTAATGATGGTGTATCAGGTCTCTACAACCTATGGTGAGTCAAGCATTGTAGTTGTAGCATAAATTAAGCCTTAGACCAATGGTTTCTTGGGTCACTTGATGCAATGGTCGAACCTATACTGTAATTGATGGTTTTAACATATGAACTTGACCCAATGGTCAATATCTACTATTTATTCCTCCAATAAAGTGGAATTATGGCTAATGTAATATGTTGGTCCTAATAATGTGATTTATATGGTTTCCTTTATATGATCAACAAAAATATCTTACTTGTTGACAATGAATGGCTTGTTTTAACTGAACAGTCGAATCTGGATTTTCCCCTACTCTCAATGGAATTTTTTGTGTTGTTAATCAAGGGATGTCTAGGGTTAAAGGGTGACTCTTTCTAGAGCACAAATCAAGGACTTCATAGGAGGTTTATCCAAGGTGTTTAATTATGTAAACAACCAATGGTCTTACCTTTTAAACATCTAATGGTTTTGGGAGACATTGTGGTATGGTGATAAGGGTTGAATGATGATGGAACAAATGGAGGATTACCCTTAATAAGGTAGTATTACCTATTCACTCATATGAATAGAAGGGATGATAACCATATTGTGTTGATATGTAACCCAAATGAGGTATAGCTTGTTATACCTAGCTTTAATATAACTAAATGATGGTAATTGGGTATGAATAGTCCTTGAATGACTAATACAATCACAGAGTACTCTCTTATTGTTGTTGAAACCTTAGTATGCTATAACACAATTGTTACACCTTGATTTATGTGTGGGTTCATACTTGAGAATAGTATGGAATGTGATGGTTATGCTTCACCTTATGCATCCATGATCCAATGGGGATGTCGTGAGTTAGGGTTTGGGTATAAATGCTGATTAGTAAGATTGATATAATTTATCATGTTGAACCTAACTCTAATGAAAATAGATAAATATGAGTATTCATGTTTAAAATTCTTATATGATGGAATGATGGTGGAATAACCTCCTTAATATGATCATAACCTTAATATGTTAATTGGTGGTTATCATAGCCACATGGTTGATCCTTTCTTATGCTAAACATGTGCATTATGAATATGATGAGGGTAATCATATCTAGATTCCTTGCATGTTGATGAAATAAAGGAATGTTCCTAATGTTGATATAACCCTGCTATGATTGTTTATGAACATGTCCTAGCTCATAAATGAAATATTGTGTTGATCCGGTGTATTATATGTAAATGATGTTGTTGAGCCATGTTATAAGGCATGCAAAGATAATGATGATCTTACAAGGAATAGTATGATGGTCTTAATGACCTTTGGGCATGGTTGAGCCCTAAATGAGGTGTAATCCTCTTGTGTTGATAAGGGTTGATACCCTATGATATTTTGAAAAGGATTTTATATCCTATGATAGTATGATGGTCTTAATGACCTTTGGGCATGGTTGAGCCCTGAATGAGGTGTAATACTCTTGTGTTGATAAGGGTTGATACCCTGTGATATTGTGAAAAGCATTTATATCTTCTGATAATATGATGACTAGTGTGGTCTCATGAATGGCAAGTGAATAGTACCATGTGATGATGAGATGAGAAATTATGTTTCACACATTTTATATCTTTTGATGTTGTGATATTTATGTGTTTGTTAGAAGTGAATTAGGGTTTGTATGTCCACTTGTTTTATGCAGCATTAATTCACCCAATTGGCATAACTATTCAAGTGAAACTCTAATCATGTAGTTCCATGTTCCATAGATCCATCTGAGTGTCAAAATTTTCCAGTTGGTGAAATGAGTATTCGTAAGGGAAACTCAGAGCGCATATTGTTGAGTATGTGGGGGTGGCAAGTTGAGGATATATCATTGTCATCCACAATGCAAATTGTGGAGGTTGGCTATAGGCATGCCTCATACATCTGATGTGATTGAGAATGGCTGTGATTGTTTCTCAGTGATTATATATGTGATAAGATTGGAGGACAATTGCGGTTGTACCTCAAATGGTAGGGTATGCGTACCCACCTCCTTTTACTAGTATCGTGACCTATACCAAGGATGGACTAGGCTGTTAGCATCTTGACCTTATGTGTCGTTGTGGTAGACCCGTACTGACAGGGGCAGAGAAGATCTTAGTAGTCCAGATCTTCCTAGATCTTGTATGGCACTAATTTTGACTTAGCAGTGGTCAGTAGGATTTTGAGTGGTATTCTCAATTTCCTCAGGGCATAATAAAAGATGTAAGACAGTCATGTAGCATATTTGTTTAGGGTTATACACAACACTTCATATTGGATGAAACCCTTGTTTGCTTTCTTTTCACTGAGATCATGTATAGTACAATAAGAGATAATAGACATGCTTATTTTGTAGTTATGCTCATGTTGTAAACATGCTGATGTGTCAAATATACTGACACAGATGGTTAAGATGATGTTGCTAGATATGTTTAATATTGCTAGCCATGCCTTTGTAACTAGAGATGCATATATTGCTAATCATGCTTATCCAGATAGTTGTGCTTATGTTGTTAGCTCTTCTTATGATGTTGATATGTTCAACCAATTAGACATGCTCATGTTGTTAGATATGTTATGTTACTAGACTTTCTCATGATTCTAGATATGTATATGCTATTGAATTGCTTATATTGGCAACAAGATAAAGAATGATAGTTTGGCTAATGATGATAGTTATTATCTGCTTCTTTATGTATTTTGTTAATCATCAATACTCCTGATCTTATTTGTTATATCTGATTAAATTGTTTAAATGTTTAATTACTTCAAAATATTGTAATCAATAAACGTTGCTGGAGGTTATATCTCTTGCTGGGACATGGGTCTCACCCTTGTGGTTCGCCACATTTTTTTTAGGTAATCGGAAGTGACAAAAATAAACTTGTGGCAGAAAAGAGGAGCTATAGTAATGAATTTTTGAGAAAGTTGATGAGATGTCTAGTGTGTCCTAGAGTCGTCCCTGTACTCTCAGGTCTAGGTAGGAAAATTTTGTATATAGTGTTTCAAGTGAATCAGACTTTTGTTAGCATATTAATGCTTGTTTGTGTGGCATATATGAATATTGTTCTCCTGTGAATATATGTTGTGGCTAAGGTGATAGAACAAATTGTATCAAATTCTTGGCCTATTATGGATAGAAGAAAGATGTTGGGATCTTATGCAAAAATTTGTAAGCAAGTGTTGACATTGAAATCGGTTTTAATTTACCCATATTTTTGGTTATGTGATTAATTGGTAATTGATTGTATTTTATGTTTTGAGTAATTTCATTTAGTGTAACGAGTTCTCATAAGTTGGTATCAGAGCTTAAGGTTCACTGAGTCTACAAAGACTCTAGGACTTAAGACTAGGATGATGTCTAAGTTAGGAAGATGACACAAAAACATGGTGCATACTGCCTAATCTCAGTACTTGGATGCCCTGGCATGTTATTCAATTATTGAAGAAAGGTAAGTATGAAACTCTTAGATTGTTACCTTTCTGGTTAATATGATCAAATAGTCATTTTGAGACAATCTACAGAGCATAAGGGATAATAAATAATGGTGTGAATATCTCAATCCTACCTTAAAGAAGATGAGAATTGCATCATTATCTATCAAAGCTTGAATGTTTGGTAACTATAGGAGAAAGATACAACACCATGAAATCTAAATCTGAATACAAATTAGAAAAAGAGGAGTTCTTGAAGATGTGATTCAAGAATATAATAAAATAAAAGACAGATAATTCTATTCTTATAAAGTGAATCAAGGTATGAAATTCACATAAGATGGAAAGAACTCCTACAACAAGTACAAAATGAGAAGATAAATGGGAATACCATCAAAGGAATAAGGTAGAACCTGAGTTAATCTCAGACCAACCTATGTGTGTAAGAAAGTGTTAATGTAAAATAAGCATAGCATTTGAAAGAAATTAAGGTATATGATCCATTTTTAATGAACAAATTGTAGAATATGATGATTTACCTATTGATAAGTGGTTGAAAAACATAATAAAATAAGAGAACATATGCACGTGTGATAAATAGTCATCAAGGAATGAGTAATGAGATATGTTAATCATGACGATTCCTTTGCTAATGGCAAGGAACCAAAAATGAAAATGGTAAAATGATACATAAGAAGTTGTAATACACATAATGAAAATAGATTTGGTTACATTTTTACTAGTGACCCCTGAACAATGCTGCTATGATTTGGGAAGTATGTTTCCCTTTGTGTCTTTCCTTTCTAGGACACAAATTTCAAGTGGATTATTGCCACTTGGTATGTGTGGATTTGTTGTAAACGTGAGGATGGATAGCTTATTATAGCATAAGGTTGCTTGTACTATGGTTCCAAGATCATAAAGTTTGTGATTAGTTTTCTTTTGAGCCTTCCAATAATTAGGAAGACTCCTCTTATATTTTTTGATATTTGTTATGTTGGTAAAAGTGGACGAGATAATGATGTGAGTTCCTTATAGCACATGAGGTGGATACCAAGGTAATGAATCCTAGTATCCAAGATGTATCAACAATATGAGAAACATGTGAAGGTTAGAGATGTTTATTAAATGAACATTCCAAGTATTCCTCTCCCATAGAGAGAGAGAGAGAGTAGATGCTCCTATAAATGTTGTTTGGAAGGAAAAACAAAAGTGACTCTATAATGTTGTGTATGGTCTAGTGATATCTGGGCAAAACCACTATCAAGGATAGATGGTTTGTTGATACAATAGATATAATTTCAGGATGATAGCTAGAATTTAAAGTTGAAAGTTACTAGTAGATTTGTACAGGTGGCACAACAAGTTTCTATGCTCCATATTGGCAAATGTCTTCTTATGTGGGGGTTGTTGTGTTGACCCAAGATGAGATATGTATGAATGATGTGACATCACCATGATATGCAAGTAACCAGGTGAATGTAATAGGATGAGGTGCAAAGGAAGTACCCATCTTTGTTTACCTTGGAATTCGGGGGCAAAATCCCTGTTAGGGGTTTATAGTTGTAAGGCCCCTAAACTTGCTTAATAAGTTGAACAAGCTTAATTATAATAATTTATTTCTTATAACCCTAATTTAACCTTGTTATATGCTTTGGAATCACAAGACAAGCTTAAGTTTCAAATTCGGTCCAATTTGGACATTGTTTGAGCAAGTTATGCAATTTTATCCACATTTTGGACTTTTCTACAATTTACCCAATTGAGAGATTTTCTTTGCAATTTATCACTTGCGTTATGTTCCTTGGATATTCTCTCAACATTATTGAGCTTTTTGATCCATGGGGCACCTATTTAAACCTTGGTTTTAAGGTATTTTCTCCAAGCGTATTTTAGGGTTTACCCCTTCACGGATGAGCTACCTTTAGTAGCTATCAACTAATGAATTATTTGATTGGATGGTAAATTCAACAAAGGAAAGCTAAGAAGGTATATACACATGTTGGGGGGATCTTCTTGTGTGTGTGCTTGTATATTCTTAATAAATTTAGGTCATGGACACTTGGATAGATACTAGAAATTCAACTTTTTTTTTCTTTAGCTTAAAGTTTCATAAACTTATCCCCAAGCACCAAAACGAGCCATTTTCTCTCCACCACTTCCATCCTTCTCCCAACCTCATTCTCCCTATGTGGTTTTGTGAATTTTCTATCCAAGTAAGAAGAAAGTGGGGATCTTCTTGGAAAAAGGATATAGGGTTGCAATTGACTTCATTTTAGGATTGAAAAAGCTTCCTTCTAGTGATCTTGACCTAAAGATTAAGAATTCCCTTATTTATTCTGTTTATTTCATTTTTATCGTTTGTCCTAGCTTTATCCAGGTCGTAACCTTTCTGTTCTATGGTAGAAATTGCCCTAAAGCTCTAAAACCCTGCCTTTCTTGCTTCTTGTGCTTAGGGTTTGCTCATTTGACAAAGAAAGGTGCTAGATGGACGAATTCATAGCTTATTCTTGGATTTTATACCCTACCTGCTCAAGTTTTCTTCTGTGTGGGGTTTCATCTTCTCATTAGAGGAAAATTTTATTACTTGTTCCACGTTTATTGCTTACCATAAGCTTGCTAGCTCATGTTCTTGCTCGAAAATGATGATCCAAGCACTAAAAAGCTATGCTTGACTTGGATTTCGATTTTTATAATGTTCCCTATTATGATTTCAGTTCTATATGAACCTGTGATCATGTGTATGTTATTACTAAGGTATAATATGACTTGGATCAGGTTGGTTTGACAACCTATGGTGCTAAGCACCTATCAACAAATGGTCAATTTTAGGGTTTAAAGTTGATTTCTTATATAAATCCATGACCCAATGATGTTACCATTGCAACAACCCTAAGGTGTTGTCTTCATGACAACTGATGGTCATGATCAAATGTGTCAAATGATGGGGACAGCCTATGGTCACCCCCTTAGGTCAGGTTTTGGATCAATTAGAAGTTTAATGATCAATCATTAAGTACCCTACTGATGTTATCAATCAATGATGACAGTAGCTTAATATTTGATGTTGACTAATGAATATAGTGTTGATATAACAACCTATGGTGATTTAATGGTCACTAATGATAGTGTATTATCTCTCTACAACCTATGGTGAGTCAAGTGTTGTAGTTGTAGCATCAATTAAGCCTTAGACCAATGGTTTCTTGGGTCACTTGATGCAATGGTCGGACCTATACTGTAATTGATGGGTTTAACATATGAACTTGACCCAATAGTCAAGATCTACTATTTATTCCTCTAATAAAGTGGAATCATGGCTAATGTAATATGTTGGTCCTGATAATGTGATTTATATGGTTTCCTTTACATGATCAACTTAAGGAGCTTACTTGTTGACGATGGATGGCTTGTTTTAACTGAACAGTTGATTGTGGGCTTCACCCTACTATCAATGGAACTTTTTGTGTTTTTAATCAAGATATATCTAGGATTAAATGGTGACTCATGCTAGAGAAAAAATCATGGACTTCATAGGTGGTTTATCCAAGGTGTTTATTTATCTAAACAACCAAAGGCCTTACCTTTTAAACATCCAATGGTTCTAGGTGACATTGTGGTATGGTGATATGGGTTGAATGATGATGGAAAAAATGGAGGGTTACCCTTAATAAGGTAGTATTACCTATTCACTCATATGAATAGAAGGGATGATAACCATATTGTTTTGATATGTAACCCTAATTAGGTATAGCTTGTTATATCGAGCTTTAATATGACTATATGATGGTAATTGGGTATGAATTGTAACATCCCTGACCTGGGTTGTGAGTTAACCCTAGGTGTTTTGCCTAAATATGTAATTAAATCTTTGTGATTAACTCTGAGCATGTAATTAAGTTCTCGGAAACATATATCTCAGTATTTGCTCCTTTTTATTTAAAGTTGTAGCATTGTTTTGATATACAGGGACCTATGTGCAATTTACCTAGTTAAAAGGGTTATCTTGTAATTTTCACATGATGAGATGTTCCTCTGATGTTGAGACATCATGAGAATCTTTTTGGTAAAGTTTGAGGGATTTCCCAAGCTAGGGCACCAAGGTGCAGCTGTGGAAGCAATCCCGGTGCTTGAAACCTTAAATTGGGGTAAAATGCAATTTACCCAAATTAAGGGATGCAAATTGTAAAATATGTCATCTAATGTATCTTTTTAGACTCTTGCCATCATTAAGAGAAGAAATGATGAGGGAGCCACCTCAATTGAATTATCAAGTTATGAGAAATGCCTTGTGATTGAATAATCAGGGTATATGTGCAATATTTCTTTATGTATGTACCTCATTATTAGCTTGTTCTCCTTTATCTTATTTTCCTAAGACCTTAAGAGAAGGTTTGTCCTTAGAATAAAGAGGAAGGGACGATCAAGTAAATAACGAGGGACCTAGTTGGAATTATGGACAACTTATGAACTAATGTTGAAAATCCTACCCCATGTATATAAGCTCTCCTTCCCTTAGTTGCAAGGGAACTTACCCTTCGTTCCCTTACTGTTTCATTTCACCAAAGACGACCAAGGACTACCTTGGAGCTAAGGAGGACGACCAAGGGGTGCAAGGTAGGTTTAAACCCCTCTTCTTTCCTAATTCCATGGTTAGAACTCGAATTCAAGGTCATCTTCATGGCTAACTCTTGAAACCCTACCTTTCTAGCCGTCTCTTTTCATCCTTCCTTGGAGTGTTCACCTTGGCCAACCTATAAGAACTCAAGGACGCCATTAGAGCTTGGAGCTTGAAAGCTTGGAGCTCAAGAAGCAAGCTTTAGGCGGGTTTTATAACTCTAAACCCATGCTTTACTATGTGCATCTTTATATGCGGTTGGATGATAGCTCTTAGTGTTTCCCTACTTTTCCCTGCTTTTTTGCAAGCAAATCCATGGGATATTCGTACTTTTCTTGAGCTAGGAGATGAAGGCGTGATTTCCAAGAAAAACCCACCGCTTTTCACTTCCTTAAACGGTCTCAAAAGTTTGCTCTCTCGGTCTCAAGACCGCGAGGTGAGCAAACGGTCTCGAGACCGCGACAGGGAAAACGGTCTCCAAGACCGTTTGTCTCCGTTGACCGAGCGTGCACCGTATACGAAATCTGTTCCTAATTATATAGGATAATTACCCTCAAAATTTGGGAGGCTAACTCCAAGAGAATCGGGAGATATGACCTTTTTAAGTAACAACTTTAAATGAATTTATTCCTGATTTTCAAACGGTCTGAAATTGCCTTTTTGGGCAAACGGTCTCAAAACCGTGTATGGTCGTTGACCAGGCGTTGAACGTATGAGATTACTGTTCAAAATAATGTTAATTAACAACTCACCAAGTTTGATGGTCTAATTCCAAACAGGCTAAGAGTTGAAGGGTGAATACTAGGGCTAACCCTCGGTGAAATCAGTACTGAAATTATGGTGACCTAGTTAGGGTTTTTAGGGTTGATTGACCTAAACGGTCTCAAGACTGTTTAGGGGTCACCCAAACGGTCTCAAGACCGTGAGGGAAATCAACCATGACCGTTTGGAGGTCTGGGGTCAAGAATAGTTGACCAATGGAAGGTACAATTACACCAAATTACATTGTAATTAAATATTGATATGATCATCAACTCAATGGGTCAGACCTTGATGAATTTGCACTAGAATCCAAAATTGGATGGGCAAACGGTCTCAAGACCGTTTGGAACTCATCCAAACGGTCTCACGACCGATAGGACAATCACCCAAGACCGTTTGAAGGTCTAGGGTTAAGTAATTTGACCAATTGAGGACCTAATTGCAAATAAGTTATCAATTGATTAAAATACTGATTTGATGACCCAATCATGGTTCAACCTCTATCAAATCACCTTAGACTTCGATGAAATCTTGGGAAAACGGTCTCAAGACCATGTGGGGTCCACCCACATGACCTCAAGACCGTTTGGGCCAAGTTTGGGCCAATTTGGAGCTCAATTGAAGGGTTCAACCTTGTGTTGAGTCACATTGTTGAGCGTTGATGGGTGAACATCGATAGACCCTAATTGAATCGACTTCAACCCTAATTGGTCAACCCTTGAGGGTCAATTGAATGATCAAGTGGTCAAGCATAATCGTAATTAACCCAATCCATAGGTGATCATTATAGTCTTGACCTTTTGAGGGCTTCAACATGAGTTGACATTATTGGTTGTATCATGGAACCTTGTTGATGGTCCAAGTGGTTGAGACCATATGAGCTCGCGGTCTCAAGGTCGAGAGGAGGCTCGCGGTCTCAAGGTCATGAGAGGGCTCACGGTCTCAAGACCGCGAGGGGCCTCATGGTCCTGGGGTCAAAGAAGGGCAAACGGTCAACGTCTCTTCGCGGTCTCAACATCAATTGATCTTCGCGGTCTTGAACCACTTGAAAGGCTTCACGGTCTTGAACCACGTGAAAGGCTTCGCGGTCTTGAACACTTGAAGAGGCTCGCGGTCTTGAAGCCTAAGGAGGCTCGCGGTCTTGAAGATAAAAGAGGGCTCGCGGTCTTGGAAAGTCAAAGTGGGCAAACGGTCAACACTTTCAAACGATCTCAATTCGATTGAAGGTTGATAATTGAAATCACTCAATGTGATTCAAGGTTGACTTCATTCAATCAATTGATGATATAAATGGTCCAATGTTGCCCTAATCGAACCCTAATGACAACCTAGGATATTAAGGGGTTAATTGACTAGGATTTTGACCATGATGATGATCAATGGGGTGAATTACCAAAATACCCCTGAAGGGTAAATTAAGTAATACCTTGATCAAACCAAACCCTAATCACATGATGGTGATGTTTTGGGCTATGTTAGCCTATGATGACTCAATCCAACCTGACCTAGAGTGATGTTGACATCACCTAATAATATGAGGAGAGAGAAAGTACTTCTAGAGAGAGAAAATACCCTTTTTAAGTGGAAACCCAATTTAAGCATCTCCAATGCTTATGAGTAAGCATAATTTGGGTATGATCCACCTGTGTGAGATCATAGAAACCCTAATTATGATAAATGATGAACCTTTAACTAATCTGAGAGTATCAGTGATGATGTTACTCACACATAATGATGATATGGGTGCAATTCACCCTAATGTGAATAGTAAACCCTAATTCAAGGGTGATGGCATGTAATGTGAATAGTAAACCCTAATTCAAGGGTGATGACATGTAATGTGAATAGTAAACCCTAATTCAAGGGTAGTGGCATGCTTTTGAGTATTAAATTCTATTTGATTTGAATTAAAGATTTAACTGTTATGACAAGAGTAGGAAGTACATTCCTTATTGTTGTATTACCTTTATCAGATGTATTAACCATGAAGGTTCTGATATGAAGGTAATCATATCCAGGTATGGATGTTGATGTTATATTCATTAAAGGCATGTTGATAGCCTTATGAATAAGTAAAGTAATCTGATGCCTTGCCAGTGGCATCCTATGCTAATAATGGGCTATGAGAGCCATGAATACCATCAAGGTCATGCCTTAGAGATGACTGTGATGAGGATAATGAGAAATGATGATTGATATGAGTTAGGTATGTTACATTTAGTATTCTTCTTTTATAGCTGCTATGCTACTGTTATTGTTTGAAGAACAATGTATGCTGTTAAAGAATACTGAATGTACCTAACTAATCAAGTATAATGTAGAGCCCTGATCATAGATCCATCATTGTCAGAAATTAAGTGATGGTGAAACAGGTTTTCCTCAGGGAACTCCTGGAGCACATACTTTTGAGTATGTGGGGTACATGGATGTGTAGAACCTTACATCCTAGTGTAGGAAAGTGATGTAGATGTGTAATCCATCCATCCTTCACTATATTTCCATATCATATCAGTGGTAGGTAAACATGAAACCTCCTGATGACGAAGAAAGCACAGATATCCGTATCAGTGGTAGGTAAACATGAAACCTCCTGATGACGAAGAGAGTACAAAACGCCACTGTGACTCTAGAATAGCGAAGGACCAGTTTACCCTAGTGAGCTATAGTAGTAGAGACACGAGATGTCCTACAAGTGATCCTCTTACTGACAGAGGAAGGTGAAGGTCATGAGAATCCGGCTCTCTTAATGACCTATGTATGATACTGATGTGACTTCTCAGCGATCAGTTGGAGTATGAGTGGTAAGCCTCATCTCCACAGGGCATAATGTTGTTTGTAAAACATAATCAACCATGTAGTATAACTTGTTAGAGATAACTCCAAGTTAGTTGATTGATGTTACTTTGCAATAGTGTCTATATTCTCCATATCTCCTAAATGGTTGAGATCTTGTTATACCTGCAACTGTTATAGAATGCTTTGAAGGCTTTACTGTTTAAGATATTCTTTGATGTTATAATAAAGCTTCTGGCGAAGAGTTATAACTCTCGCTGGGACAATTATGTATAATTGTCTCACCCCGTAGGCTTCAACTTTTTAGATGGACGTAGGAGATGAAGGAACCAGCCTACAGGTGATCAGTCTCAGCAGCAGCATCAGGGGCAGCAGTAATCTCAGGTGGAGATTGTCCTGCCATATGGTGTAGTTAGGGTCAGTCCTATGTGTCCTCTGTACTCTCAGGTCTTGGAGTCTTTTGTATAGTGATCTTGAGATTTTGTATCTTGATGTATATAATTACTCGAGAAGTAATTATCCTGAGATGTAAACAATTTATCTCTCTTTATGAAAGAAGCTTTTATGGATCCAAGTTCTTGTCTCGAAAAGTTTTAATTTTCCGTGATTTTTGTCTTCCGCTGATTACCGATTCGCTTCCGCTAAGTTTTAATCGCGTTTATGTCATGGTTTGGAGATCAGAGCCCACAACTAGTGGTATCAGAGCTCCAGGTTCAGTTGAGTCTACAGAGGCATAGGACTTAGGATGTCGAGTCTACCTTTAGTACTCCTTCCTTATCTAATAGAATCTTCTACTCCTCAGGAGAAGAAGATACATAAGAATGTCAGAACATCGTGATGAGCACGTGGCAGAAAGTAGTGCTAGTGTACCTCGAGGTGGTGCGAGAGTTCTGAGAATAGAACAACCTGCACCTGAGTCGCCAAGAGAACCACCCCAGTTCGACCCAGCTAACATGAGTGATCCAGCTGTACAGACGATGTTCGGGCAGTTCATGACTGCCATGACACATAGAATTGATAGGATGCCCATTCCTGCACCTAGGGCACCTGTCCAGCCTGAAGCACAAGGTATCGGTAAGACATTCGAACGACTCCGTCGTGTCGGAGCTACCGAGTACTTTGGAACTGCCGACCCTGCAGATGCTGACCTATGGTTGACAGAGTTGGAGAAGGCTTTCAGGATTCTTATGATTCCGAAAGCTGAAAAGGTTAGACATGCTGTCTATCTTCTCAAAGGCAGTGCTGGTCACTGGTGGAACATGGAAGAGTAGAAGAGACCTGGAGTAGAGTTCTCATGGGAAGAGTTTCGTCGGGAATTTATCAATAGATATTTTCCAAAGACCTTCCTAGATGAGAATATCTCTCAGTTTGAGAAACTAAGGCAGGGTATGATGAACATTAGTGAGTATGAAGCAAAGTTCATGGAGTTGTTGCGGTTCTGTCCGCACATGGCTGCTACGGATGAGGAAAGAATCAGAAGATTCGAAAAGGGTTTGAATTCTGATATGTCAACCCCTGTGTCTGCCTTAGAAAACAGAGAGAGATTCTCTACCTTCGTTGAGTCAGTCCGAAGGATAGAGAGATCTGTGGTTGAGAAAAGACAAACCCATAAAAGATATCCACAGTTCCAGGGTTCTTCATCTAGGGACTCCAAGAAACCTAGATTCTCTGCACCTAACCTTCCACCACCCAGATCGAGTTTTCAAACTCAATGGACACCAAGCAGAGGTAGAGGGCGGAGTCAACCGCTTCAAGGGGCGCACAGTTCTGCATCAGTGTCAGTTACTGGACCACCCAGACCACAGCAACAGGAGAAGAGTTGCTACAACTGTGGTAACGTGGGACACTTGATGAAGGATTGCCGTTCTAGGCCTGCTAGTGTGACACAACAACCTCCGAGACAGAATCAACAGGGATCTCAGAATAGACAATATCAAGGAGCATCTCGAGGACGTGGACAAGCGTCTCAAGCTGGATCATCAACACCACCTCAACACCAGGCGACTGCGAGGTTCTATGCTATGAACCCACCTGAGGCAGTGGTCAATCCACGGGTAGTGGCAGGTCAGATGAAACTTTTATATTCTGATATGTCTATATCCTGTGATGTATCTGTTCTGATTGATCCGGGTGCTACGCACTCTTTCATCACTCGTGAAGTGATTCGTAACTACAATGTGACTGTTAGTCATAGAGCAGATAGTTTGTTGTTAGAGACTCCGTTGAGTGGGTCTGCCATTTTGCAGGAGGTATGTTCTCCCTGCATCCTCTTCTTTTCTGACCATCGCATTCAAGTGGATCTTATACCACTTGATATGCAGGGATTTGGTATAATCCTCAGGATGGATACCTTAGAAAGGTATAGAGTTGTCTTGGATTGTGAGTCCAAGTTGGCTGTGTTTACTGACGAAAGCAACACATGGATCTTTCAAGGTGAAAGAAAGATTCTGCCCACCTGTCTTGTGTCAGCTATGGTTGCTGATAAGCTATTGAGGCAAGGATGTTATGCATTCTTAGCCCATGTGGTAGATGTTACCAAGGAAAGTTCCAATCCTGCCGAAGTTCCTATAGTCAGGGAATTCGAAGATGTGTTTCTTGAAGAACTTCCTGGTATACCACCACCTCAGGAGATTGATTTTGAAATCAATCTGATCCCAGATACGAAACCCATAGCTCAAACTCCGTATAGGATGGCGCCTTCCGAGATGGCAGAACTCAAGAAACAGCTTCAAGAGTTACTTGAGAGAGGTTTTATCCGACCAAGTACTTCACCTTGCGGTGCTCCGGTCTTGTTTGTTAAAAAGAAAGATGGATCAATGCGGTTATGCATTAACTATAGACAACTCAATAAAGTAACAATAAAGAATAAGTATCCTCTATCGAGGATTGATGATCTCTTTGACCAGTTGCGTTGTGCAACAGTCTTTTCAAAGATAGACTTGAGGTCTGGATATCATCAACTCCGTATTAAGGATAGTGACATATCCAAGTCTGCCTTTAGGACAAGATATGGTCACTATGAGTTCACGGTTATGTCGTTTGGACTAACCAATGCACCAGCTGCAGTTATGGAACTCATGAATAGAGTTTTTCGACCTTTCCTTGATCAATGTGTTGTCGTCTTCATAGATGACATTCTGATCTATAGTAGGGATGCTCAGCAGCATGAGAAGCATCTTCGCCAAGCTTTGACCTTGCTAAGAGAACATAAGCTGTACGCTAAGTTTAGCAAGTGTGAGTTCTGGCTTCCTGAAGTATCTTTTCTTGGACATGTAATATCCGCCTCGGGAATTCGTGTTGACCCTACAAAGGTAGAATATGTTCTACAATGGGAACAACCGAAGACACCGACGGAGATTCGAAGTTTCTTGGGATTAGCTGGCTATTATCGAAGGTTCATTAAGAACTTTAGTTCTATAGCTTTACCTTTGACCATGTTAACCCGGAAAGATGTTCCTTTTTCTTGGAGTGATAAGTGTCAACAATCTTTCCAGTTGCTGAAGGAGAGGTTAACAAGTGCACCTGTGCTAGTGCTACCTGAACAAGGAAAAGGATATGTAGTCTTCTGTGATGCTTCCAAAAATGGACTAGGATGTGTGTTGATGCAGGATAAACAAGTGATTTCTTTTGCTTCCCGACAGCTTAAGAAACACGAGGAGAATTATCCAACACACGATTTGGAGTTAGCTGCCGTGGTTCATGCCTTGAAGATCTGGAGGCATTATCTCTACGGAGAAACATTCCAGATTTTCACAGACCACAAAAACCTTAAGTATATCTTCTCTCAGCATGAGCTCAACATGAGGCAACGTCGCTGGATGGAGTTAATCAAGGACTACGATTGTACAATTGATTACCATCCAGGCAAGGCCAATGTTGTTGCAGATGCCTTAAGTAGGAAATCAGCAACATCAACCATGAATAGAGCACAACTAAACTCTTTAGTATGCTCTAGAAGAGATATGCTTATCTCCTTAAGGCAAGACAATGTACAGTTGAAGGTGTCATTGTTAACCGGTTTGTTAGCTGAGATGCATATTAAACCTACTCTAAGGGAGCAGATTAAAGAGGCACAGCTAGGTGATGATGCAGTTCAGCAGATTAGATCTGAGTATGGAAAGGAGAAGCAAGATGGTTTCCATGACTCAGAGGATCAAGTAGCTTGTTATAATGGAAGGATGATAGTGCCGGATGTGGACAACTTGAGGAAGTTAGTCCTGGAAGAAGCCCATTCTTCCATGTATGATATGCATCCAGGGAGCACCAAGATGTATCGGAATTTGAAGGATATGTATTGGTGGCCTGGGATGAAAAAGGACATTGCAGAGTTTGTTCTGAGGTGTCCTGTGTGTCAGAAAGTAAAAGTTGAACACCAGAAACCTATAGGGACAATGCAACCTTTACCCATACCACAGTGGAAGTGGGACCATGTGACCATGGACTTTGTTGTTGGCCTACCCAGGACAAGCAAAGGACATGATTCCATTTGGGTAATTGTTGATAGGTTAACTAAGACAGCACATTTCTTACCTGTCAAGACAACCTATTCTGCTGAAAGGTTATCAGAGTTGTATGTTCAAGAGATAGTGCATTTGCACGGAGTCCCTGTCACAATAGTTTCTGACAGAGGTCCACAGTTTACGAGTCGTTTTTGGGAACAGTTGCACAGAGCCTTAGGCACTAAGCTGAGATTTAGTACGGCCTTTCATCCACAGACCGATGGACAGTCGGAAAGGACCATACAAACCTTAGAAGACCTGTTTCGAGCATGTGTTCTCCAGTTCACCGGAAGTTGGGATCTACACCTAAGCTTGATAGAGTTTTCCTATAACAATAGCTATCAACATAGTATTGATATGGCACCTTATGAAGATTTATATGGTAGACGTTGTAGATCACCCTTGTGTTGGTTTGAGACCGGTGAGCACCAGTTGTTAGGTCCTGACCTGGTGCAGCATACCAAAGAAAAGATTAAAGTAATACAACATAAGATTAAGACTGCTCAGGATAGGCAGAAATCTTATGCTGACAAACGTCGTAGACCCTTAGAGTTCCAGGTTGGAGACAGAGTGTATCTTAAGGTCTCACCTTGGAAAGGGGTCCTTCGTTTTGGAAGGAAAGGGAAGTTAGCTCCTAGATATATGGGGCCTTACCCAATCATTGAACGGATTGGAAAGGTAGCATATAAACTAGAGCTTCCCCCAGAATTACAGAGGTTACATCCTGTGTTTCACATTTCTATGTTGAAGAAATGTCACCCAGACACCGAGTCAGTTCTACAACCTATGGAGGTAGAACTGAATGATGACATATCCTATGAGGAGGGACCAATGTCAATCCTTGATAAACGAATTAAAAAGTTAAAGAAGAAAGATATAAGTCTTATGAAAGTCCTCTGGAACCATCGTGGTGTTGAAGAAGCCACTTGGGAGTTAGAGGATGAGATGAGAAGGAAGTATCCTGCCCTTTTCTCTTAGTATGTTTTATCGATTTCAGGGACGAAATCCTTGTAAGGGGTGGATAATTTGTAACATCCCTGACCTAGGTTGTGAGTTAACCCTAGGTGTTTTGCCTAAATATGTAATTAAATCTTTGTGATTAACTCTGAGCATGTAATTAAGTTCTCAGAAACATATATCTCAGTATTTTCTCCTTTTTATTTAAAGTTGTAGCATTGTTTTGATATACAGGGACCTATGTGCAATTTACCCAGTTAAAAGAGTTAGCTTGCAATTTGCACATGATGAGATGTTCCTCTGATGTTGAGACATCATGAGAATCTTTTTGGTAAAGTTTGAGGGATTTCCCAAGCTAGGGCACCAAGGTGCAGCTGTGGAAGCAATCCCGGTGCTTGAAACCTTAAATTGGGGTAAAATGCAATTTACCCAAATTAAGGGATGCAAATTGTAAAATATGTCATCTAATGTATCTTTTTAGACTCTTGCCATCATTAAGAGAAGAAATGATGAGGGAGCCACCTCAATTGAATTATCAAGTTATGAGAAATGCTTTGTGATTGAATAATCAGGGTATATGTGCAATATTTCTTTATGTATGTACCTCATTATTAGCTTGTTCTCCTTTACCTTCTTTTCCTAAGACCTTAAGAGAAGGTTTGTCCTTAGAATAAAGAGGAAGGGACGATCAAGTAAATAACGAGGGACCTAGTTGGAATTATGGACAACTTATGAACTAATGTTGAAAATCCTACCCCATGTATATAAGCTCTCCTTCCCTTAGTTGCAAGGGAACTTACCCTTCGTTCCCTTACTGTTTCATTTCACCAAAGACGACCAAGGACTACCTTGGAGATAAGTAGGACGACCAAGGGGTGCAAGGTAGGTTTAAACCCCTCTTCTTGCCTAATTCCATGGTTAGAACTCGAATTCAAGGTCATCTTCATGGCTAACTCTTGAAACCCTACCTTTCTAGCCATCTCTTTTCATCCTTCCTTGGAGTTTTCACCTTGGCCAACCTGTAAGAACTCAAGGACGCCATTAGAGCTTGGAGCTTGAAAGCTTGGAGCTCAAGAAACAAGCTTTAGGCGGGTTTTATAACTCTAAACCCATGCTTTACTATGTGCATCTTTATATGCGGTTGGATGATAGCTCTTAGTGTTTCCCTACTTTTCCCTGCTATTTTGCAAGAAAATCCATGGGATATTCGTACTGCTCTTGATCTAGGAGATGAAGGCGTGATTTACAAGAAAAACCCACCGCTTTTCACTTCCTTAAACGGTCTCAAAAGTTTGCTCTCTCGGTCTCAAGACCGCGAGGTGAGCAAACGGTCTCGAGACTGCGACAGGGAAAACGCTCTCCAAGACCGTTTGGCCCCATTGACCGAGCGTGGACCGTATAAGAAATCTGTTCCTAATTATATAGGCTAATTACCCTCAACATTTGGGAGGCTAACTCCAAGGGAATCGGGAGATATGACTTTTTTGAGTAACAACTTTAAATGAATTTATTCCTGATTTTCAAACGGTCTGAAATTTCCTTTTTGGGCAAACGGTCTCAAAACCGTGTAAGGTCGTTCACCAGGCGTTGACCGTATGATATTACTGTTCAAAATAATGTTAATTAACAACTCACCAAGTTTGATGGTCTAATTCCAAACAGGCTAAGAGTTGAAGGGTGAATACTAGGGCTAACCCTCGGTGAAATCAGTACTGAAATTATGGTGACCTAGTTAGGGTTTTTAGGGTTGATTGACCTAAACGGTCTCAAGACCGTTTAGGGGTCACCCAAATGGTCTCAAGACTGTGAGGGCAATCAACCATGACCGTTTGGAGGTCTGGGGTCAAGAATAGTTGACCAATTGAAGGTACAATTACACCAAATTACATTGTAATTAAATATTGATATGATCATCAACTCAATGGGTCAGACCTTGATGAATTTGCACTGGAATCCAAAATTGGATGGGCAAACGGTCTCAAGACCGTTTGGAACTCATAAAAACGGTCTCAAGACCGGGAGGACAATCACCCAAGACCGTTTGAAGGTCTAGGGTTAAGTAATTTGACCAATTGAGGACCTAATTGCAAATAAGTTATCAATTGATTAAAATACTGATTTGATGACCCAATCATGGTTCATCCTCTATCAAATCACCTTAGACTTTGATGAAATCTTGGGAAAACGGTCTCAAGACCATGTGGGGTCCACCCACATGACCTCAAGACCGTTTGGGCCAAGTTTGGGCCAATTTGGAGCTCAATTGAAGGGTTCAACCTTGTGTTGAGTCACATTGTTGAGCGTTGATGGGTGAACATCGATAGACCCTAATTGAATCGACTTCAACCCTAATTGCTCAACCCTTGAGGGTCAATTGAATGATCAAGTGGTCAAGCATAATCGTAATTAACCCAATCCATAGGTGATCATTATAGTCTTGACCTTTTGAGGGCTTCAACATGAGTTGACATTATCGGTTGTATCATGGAACCTTGTTGATGGTCCAAGTGGTTGAGACATATGAGCTCGCGGTCTCAAGGTCGAGAGGAGGCTCGCGGTCTCAAGGTCGTGAGAGGGCTCACGGTCTCAAGACCGCGAGGGGCCTCGCGGTCCTGGGGTCAAAGAAGGGCAAACGGTCAACGTCTCTTCGCGGTCTCAACATCAATTGATCTTCGCGGTCTTGAACCACTTGAAAGGCTTCGCGGTCTTGAACCACTTGAAAGGCTTCACGGTCTTGAACACTTGAAGAGGCTCGCGGTCTTGAAGCCTAAGGAGGCTCGCGGTCTTGAAGATAAAAGAGGGCTCGCGGTCTTGGAAAGTCAAAGTGGGCAAACGGTCAACACTTTCAAACGATCTCAATTCGATTGAAGGTTGATAATTGAAATCACTCAATGTGATTCAAGGTTGACTTCATTCAATCAATTGATGATATAAATGGTCCAATGTTGCCCTAATCGAACCCTAATGACAACCTAGGATATTAAGGGGTTAATTGACTAGGATTTTGACCATGATGATGATCAATGGGGTGAATTACCAAAATACCCCTGAAGGGTAAATTAAGTAATACCTTGATCAAACCAAACCCTAATCACATGATGGTGATGTTTTGGGCTATGTTAGCCTATTATGACTCAATCCAACCTGATCTAGAGTGATGTTGACATCACCTAATAATATGAGGAGAGAGAAAGTACTTCTAGAGAGAGAAAGTACTTCTAGAGAGAGAAAATACCCTTTTTAAGTGGAAACCCAATTTAAGCACCTCCAATGCTTATGAGTAAGCATAATTTGGGTATGATCCACCTGTGTGTGATCATAGAAACCCTAATTATGATAAATGATGAACCTTTAACTAATCTGAGAGTATCAGTGATGATGTTACTCACACATAATGATGATATGGGTGCAATTCACCCTAATGTGAATAGTAAAGCCTAATTCAAGGGTGATGACATGTAATGTGAATAGTAAAGCCTAATTCAAGGGTGATGACATGTAATGTGAATAGTAAACCCTAATTCAAGGGTAGTGGCATGCTTTTGAGTATTAAATTCTATTTGATTTGAATTAAAGATTTAACTCTTATGACAAGAGTAGGAAGTACATTCCTTATTGTTGTATTACCTTTATCAGATGTATTAACCATGCAGGTTCTGATATGAAGGTAATCATATCCAGGTATGGATATTGATGTTATATTCATTAAAGGCATGTTGATAGCCTTATGAATAAGTAAAGTAATCTGATGCCTTGCCAGTGGCATCCTATGCTAATAATGGGCTATGAGAGCCATGAATACCATCAAGGTCATGCCTTAGAGATGACTTGTGATGAGGATAATGAGAAATGATGATTGATATGAGTTAGGCCTGTTACATTTAGTATTCTTCTTTTATAGCTGCTATGCTACTATTATTGTTTGAAGAACAATGTATGCTGTTAAAGAATACTGAATGTACCTAACTAATCAAGTATAATGTAGAGCCCTGATCATAGATCCATCATTGTCAGAAATTAAGTGATGGTGAAACAGGTTTTCCTCAGGGAACTCCTGGAGCACATACTTTTGAGTATGTGGGGTACATGGATGTGTAGAACCTTACATCCTAGTGTAGGAAAGTGATGTAGATGTGTAATCCATCCATCCTTCACTATATTTCCATATCGTATCAGTGGTAGGTAAACATGAAACCTCCTGATGACGAAGAAAGCACAGATATCCGTATCAGTGGTAGGTAAACATGAAACCTCCTGATGACGAAGAGAGTACAAAACACCACTGTGACTCTAGAATAGCGAAGGACCAGTTTACCCTGGTGAGCTATAGTAGTAGAGACACGAGATGTCCTACAAGTGATCCTCTTACTGACAGAGGAAGGTAAAGGTCATGAGAATCCGGCTCTCTTAATGACCTATGTATGATACTGATGTGACTTCTCAGCGATCAGTTGGAGTATGAGTGGTAAGCCTCATCTCCATAGGGCATAATGTTGTTTGTAAAACATAATCAACCATGTAGTATAACTTGTTAGAGATAACTCCAAGTTAGTTGATTGATGTTACTTTGCAATAGTGTCTATATTCTCCATATCTCCTAAATGGTTGAGATCTTGTTATACCTGCAACTGTTATAGAATGCTTTGAAGGCTTTACTATTTAAGATATTCTTTGATGTTATAATAAAGCTTCTGGCGAAGAGTTATAACTCTCGCTGGGACAATTATGTATAATTGTCTCACCCCGTAGGCTTCAACTTTTTAGGTGGACGTAGGAGACGAAGGAACTAGCCTACAGGTGATCAGTCTCAGCAGCAGCATCAGGGGCAGCAGTAATCTCAGGTGGAGATTGTCCTGCCATATTGTGTAGTTAGGGTCAGTCCTATGTGTCCTCTGTACTCTCAGGTCTTGGAGTCTTTTGTATAGTGATCTTGAGATTTTGTATCTTGATGTATATAATTACTCGAGAAGTAATTATCCTGAGATGTAAACAGTTTATCTCTCTTTATGAAAGAAGCTTTTATGGATCCAAGCTCTTGTCTCGAAAAGTTTTAATTTTCCGTGATTTTTGTCTTCCGCTGATTACCGATTCGCTTCCGCTAAGTTTTAATCGTGTTTATGTCATGGTTTGGAGATCAGAGCCCACATGAATAGTCCTTGAATGACTAATACAATCATGGACTACTCTCTTATTGTTGTTGAACCCTTAGTATGCTATAACCTGATGGTTACACCTTGATTTATGTGTAGGTTCAAACTTGAGAATAGTATGGAATGTGATGGTGATGCTTCACCTTATGCATCCATGATCCAATAGGGATGCCGTGAGTTAGGGTTTGGGTATAAGTGTTGATTAGTAACATTGTTATAATTTATCATGTTGAACCTAACTCTAACGCAAATAGATAAATATGAGTATTCATGTTTAACATTCTTATATGATGGAATGATGGTGGAGTAACCTCCTTAATATGATCATAACCTTAATATGTTGATTGGTGGTTATCATAGCAACATGGTCGATACTTTCTTATGCTAAACATGTGCATCATGAATATGATGAGGGTAATAAAATCATGATTCCTTGTGTGTTGATGAAATAAAGGAATTTTCTTAATGTTTATATAACCCTACTATGATTTTTTATGAATATCTCCTAGCTCATAAATGTAATATTGTGTTGATCTGGTGTATTGTATGTAAGTGATGTTGTTGAGCCTTGTTATAAAGCATGCAAAGATAATGATGATCTTGCAGGGAATAGTATTATGGTCTTAATGACCTTTGGGCTTGGTAGAGCCCTAAATAAGGTGTAATCCTCTTGTGTTGATAAGGGTTGATACCATATGATATTATGAAAAGCATTTTATATCCTATGATATAGTGTGGTCTCATGAATGGTAAGTGAATAGTACCATGTCATGATGAGTTGAGAAATTATGTTTCACACATTTTATCTCTTTTGAAGTTGTAATATTTATGTGCTTGTTAGAAGTGAATTAGGGTTTGTATGTCCACTTGTTTGATGCAACCTTAATTCACCCAATTATCATAACTAATCAAGTGAGACTCTAATCATGTAGTGCCTTGTGCCATAGATCCATCTGAGTGTCAGAATTTACCAGATGGTGAAATGAGTATTCCTAAGGGAAACTCAGAGTGCATACTATTGAGTATGTGGGAGTGGCAAGTTGAGAATATATCCTTATCATCCACAATGCAGATTGTGGAGGTTGGATATGGTCATGCCTCATACATCTGATGTGATTGAGAACGACTGCGATCGTGTCTCGGTGATTATATATGTGACAAGATTGGAGGACAACTACGGTTGTACCTCAGATGGTATGGTATGCATACCCACCTCCTTTCACTAGTGTCGTGACTTGTACCAAGGACAAACTAGGTTGTTAGTAGCTTGACCTTATGTGTTGTTGTGGCGGACCCATACTGACTAGGGGTGGAGAAGATCTTACGAGTTCGTCTCTTCCTAGATCTTGTATGGCACTGATTTTGACTTAGCACTGGTCAGTTGGATTTTGAGTGGTATCCTCAATTTCCTCAGGGCATAATAAAAGATGTAAGGTAGCCATGTAGCATATATGTTTAGGGTTATACTCAATGCTTCATATTGGATGAAAACCCTTGTTTGCTTTCTTTTCACTGAGATCAAGTATAGTACAATAAGAGATAATAGACATGCTTCTGTTGTAGTTATGTTCTTGTTGTAAACATGCTTATGTGTTAAATATACTGACAAATATGGTTAAGATGATGCTACTAGCTATGTTTAATATTGCTATCCATGCCTTTGTAACTAGAGATGCATATATTGCTAATCATGCTTATCCAGATAGTTGTGCTTATATTGTTAGCTCTTCTTGTGATTTTGATATGTTCAACCAATTATACATGTTCATGTTGTTAGATATGCTATGTTACTAGACTTGCTCATGATGCTAGATATGCATATGCTACTGAATTACTTATATTGGCAACAAGATAAAGGATGATAGTCTGGCTAATGATGATAGTTATTATCTGCTCCTTTATGTATTTTGTTAATCATCAGTACTGTTGATCTTATTTGTTATACATGATTAAATTTCGTAACTGTTTAATTATTTAAAAATGTTGTAATCAGTAAACGTTGCTGGAGGTTATATCTCTTGTTGGGCCATGGGTCTCACCCTTGTGGTTTGCCCCAATGTTTTAGGTAATAAAAAGTGACGAAAATAAACATGTGGCAGCAAATAGTAATGGGTCTCACCCTTGTGGTTTGTCACAATTTTTAGTAATGAATTTTTGAGAAAGTTGATTATATGTCTAGTGTGTCTTGGAGTCGTCCATGTACTCTCAAGTCTGGGTAGGAAAAGTGTGTTTACATTGTTTCAAATGAATCATACTTTTGTTAGCATATTAATGCTTGTTTGTGTGACATATATATGTTGTGGCTAAGGTGATAGAACAATTTGTATCAAATTCTTAGCCTAGTATGGATAGAAGAAAGATGTTGGGCTCTTATGCAAATGTTTTTGAGCAAGTCCTGACATTGAAATCAGTTTTAATTTACCCATATTTTTTGTATGTGATTAATTGGTGATTGATTGTGTTTTATGTTTTGAGTAATCTCGTTTAGTGTAACTGACTCTCACACTTTTTTACAACCTTTATTTTCTCTTTTAGGATATGATTTTAGGACCCCTTTCTCCCAAATAATCATTTTATTTACTTTTGTATGGAGTATAAAGTAGTTTCAATAAACCCTGACTATAGGACATATATGCAATATCAATTTTCATGATTACGTGTACCCTCACTTTTAGATATTATGTTAATTTGTATTAAAAATTATTTTTTTGGTATGACTAAAAACTACCCATTGAATATTTAACATATATTGGTTATCAAGATTATCTCTGATAAAATATACTCATTTCTAATAACTTGATACTTTACACAATATATACAGTCAAATATCAATTAAGTTATCTAGGACTTCCAAATGTCTTTTTTTATGGTAACGGCTTGTTTCTCTTCTCATTGCTTTGTAACAGCGATATTTACAAGTGAAGAAAAGAGGACTGCAAGAGTGACAATCCAGAAGAAAAAGAACTGCAAGAAGCTATACAATAGAAAAAACCAGAAAAAGCTATGTAATACTTTGTACATCCCCCAAAACAGAGGACCAAATCCTCTCCACAAACCTGCTGTAATTATTAAAAACTCTACAGTTCCTTTCTTTCCATAAATGAAACAGAATAGCACTTGCTGTAATTTTCTTCACTCCTTGCATATGCAACACGTCTTCAAGATTGGACGGACAGCAGCCATAATTGGCCAGGAAAAAGGACCAGACCTCAGTAGCAAACTTGTAATTAAATAGTAGATGGTATGAGTCCTCTTCAGCAGAACAACATAAACAACATCTCGATGCTAAATAGAAACCAAACCTCTTCATGAGCAAGGTCGTAGGAAGTCTACCAAGCAGACACTTCCATAAGAAAGCTGACCAATTTCTGGGTATGTCTTTACCCCAGACCCAGCTGGCCCAGCAAACTTGAGGATTAGACTTCCTAACCACATTCCAACCATCTTTCAGACGAAAATTAGTATTACCCCTATGGGAAATGTAATCGATGACCTTGGGGTGAATATTAACATCAGCTACCTTATCTTCCAGAACAGAACACCCTCTAATCTTGGGTACATTCCATTTCCCCTCCAAGATACATATGCCAACTTTAGAAAACTATCCATGACCCATCCTGAGAATCAAATGATTATCACACACTTCACACAGGGATTTCTTTACGGTGAGCCAAGGGTCTCTCCAAAAAAGAAAGGTATCACCACTACCAACATGAAAATCGACATGAAACTTCAAAAGATTTCTGAACTTAAGCAACCTCCTCCAAAGCCATGAAGAGTTGGGTTTGCCCTCCACAGCCCAAAAATAATCAGAACGAATGTACCTTTCATGGACCCATTTCACCCATAAGGACTCCTTTTTACTAGCCACATCCCAAAGGTTCTTTAACATACCTGCCTTGGACCAGTCCTCCACATACCGGATTCCCAAACCCCCTCCTTCTTAGGTTTACAGATGGAATCCCAAGAGATGGTATGGATATGCCTACGTCCCTCAACATCATTCCAAATAAAATCCCGCATCAACTTCTCTATATCCTGGATGACCCCTTTGGGTAAAGGGAAAGCAGCACTCCAGAATAAATGGCAGGAAGATAATGTTGAGATGACTAACTCAGTTCTACCAGCAAGGGACAACAGCTTGCTTTTCCAGAAATCCAGCCTTTTTTTTCATTTTATCCAAAATAGGGGCACACATTGCCCTGGTAAGCCTACCAGTAAAAAGAGGAAGCCCAAGGTAACGAACAGGTAGAGACACTATTCCAATATTAAAGATCTTGCTAATAGCATCACTCTTCATCGTTCCTTTACTGGAAAAAAGTTCGCTTTTGAGATTATTCAGCTTCAAACCAGAAACATACTCGAAGTCCTTCAGAATCTCCATAATGATAGAAGCATTATCTTCAGAGGCTTTAGAAAAGATCAGTAAATCATCAGCGAAGATGATGTGGGAAACACCAAAATTAGAAGAAGCCTTAATATCAGCCAGATTTTTATTTCTCACAACATTATCAAACATCGCAGACATCCCTTGCATAGCAATAACAAACAAATAAGGAGCTAGGGGATCTCCTTGTCTAACCCCATTCCTTGTTGTGAAAGAAGAAGAAGGACTGCCATTAATAAGGACTTGGAAAGAAGCAATTCGAAAGCAAACATCGATCCAGTTCAACCAACATATAGGAAAGCCCATTTTCTCCATAATGAAGATGACGTAATCCCTTAGGACAGTATCATAAGCCTTCGAGAGGTCAACTTTAACACAGAAATTGCTCAAGCCAGTGGAGGCAAAGGAACTCAGCATATCGTTTGCAAGCAAGATCGCATCTCCAATAGATCTGCCTTTAATGAAAGCCAATTGATTCTTATCAATAATCTCTAGAAGAACACAGCTCAATCTATTCACCATAACTTTAGTAATAATTTTGAAAACCACATTACATAGGGATATAGGTCGAAAATCCTTAAGGCAGTTAGCTCCAGAAGATTTAGGGATGAGTGTAATAAAAGATTTATTACATTCTCTAAGCATCTTTCCAGATTTGAAAAAATTAAGAACAGCAGCCACCACATCATCAGCAATAACATCCCAACAAGTTTGGAAAAAGAAACCATTATACCCATCAGGCCCGGGAGCTTTATCCCCATTAAGCTTCTTAACCACATCATCCACTTCTTCTCTGGTGACAGTCTTGCAAAGAGAATCATAATGCTCCTTAGAAATGACATGAAGGGACCAAGACTCATTCCAAAAGACAGTCCCATAAGGAGTAGAATTGAAAATCCCGGTATAGTAATCAATAATATGATTAGAAATCTCATCCCTCTCCTTGATAATTTTATCATTATCATACAAAACATGAATGCTATTATGAATCCGCCTGGACTTAAGAGAAGCATAGAAGAACGCAGAATTCTTATTTCCTTCCTTCAACAAGAGAACTCTCGATTTCTGCCTCAAAAAGCTTTCTTCATCTTTAACAGCCTTCGCAGCTTTCCCCCTAATATCAGCAAGCTCCAAGTGCAACGCTTGGTTACTAGGATCAACATCAACACGCTTCAGAGCCTCAATAGCTTTAGCTTCCAAATCCCTAGCGACATCAGAGAAATTGCCCACAACTTTCTTGTTCCAATTGAGAAGATGGCTTGTTAAATGATCAAGCTTCCTGTACAGTTTAAGCATCGGAGCACCTTCAGGGTGGAAGTTCAACCAGACATTTTTAACAACATCTTTGAAATCAGGATAACTAGCCCAGGCATTGATAAACCCGAAAGGGGCCTTCCTTCTCTTAGTTTGATTGAGGTGTATGAACTGCATACAATGATCACTAACAAAAATAGGAATGACCTCTCCCCAAAGAGAAGGAAACATCGACAAAAAAGAAACATTACACATGCATCTATCAATCTTTGAAAGGGTGCTCATTCCTTTCTTACTCATGCTGTCCCAGGTAAAAAAATTCCCCTTAAGAACAACCTCCATAAGTCCCGTAATTGCAAGAGAAGAATTGAAGTCAAACATACTTTTATTAGACGGAGGATGTTTTCCCATCTTCTCATGGTTAAAACGAACCGCATTAAAATCTCCAATAGTACACCAAGGGAGAGACGAGTTACTAATATCATTTAAAGAGTTCCATAAAAGGGACCTATTAGCATCGCCATTCGATCCATAAACTGCTGAGAGAAGGAAACAAAGATTATCAACCGTAACTTCACAATGAATAATTTGTTCATTGCTGAAGATCTTCCTTATGCTTATAGATTCACTCCTCCAAAGGATAATAATCCGAGCATAAGAATAGAAATCCGAGTTGGAGATATAGCTCGCACCAGGCCACAAAAAATCAATAGAAGAATTAACATCATCTTTCGTAATTCTAGATTCCAGAATAATAAAGATATCCGCCTTCTTACTCCTGATCTCCTTCTGAATGTAAGAGGTTTTATTATGACTGCCTCTTACATTCCAAGCAATAATAGAGAGGGGACTATCCATTTGGAATAGGTTCTTTGTATGTTACTGCCGCTGAGTTCTCCACCATATTTGCTAATAAAGAAAATTTGTTTGGAGTAAGCTGAATGTTCTTCAAAGTGGACACCGGTTTTTCCATGACACGGGGTGGGGATTTCGACTTCCACCTCTGTTTTCCCATTCCGGCGATTGCACAGGAGTAGTAATTGGGACAGGATCTTTAGACGACTGCTTCTCTTGTAACAGATTCAGCTTAATCTGAGGAGCACTCACTACAGCCACGAACTCATCATAAATTGGATCAAGAATTTCTTCAAGCGGCTACTCGATGACTGATACATCTTCACTGGCATCACAGAAGACCTCCAGCTCCTCACCTATCTTATCATTGACTTGTTTAGGAACCCAAACTGATTTTCTTTTCAGCTTTGTCTCCATCACATTCTTTTGGGGTAAATACATATCACATGGAACATGGTCGTGCCCAAAATTCCCACAAGAGGCACATTTCTCCGGTTCCCACTCATACTCAAAAGAAATGCTGTCTAAGTGGCCATCTTCACATTGAATCTCCAGAGTTTTTGGAAAATTGAAGTCTATGGAAATTAGAACCTGCATCCTCGCATATTCCAATCTCACAAAATCTGCAGTAAGCTTGTCAACTCTCAGTGGCTTGCCAAGAACAGACCCGATGTAATTAAACATCTCTTCATCCCATAGCTCTAACGGCAGGTCATGGATCTTCAGCCATATAGGGATTTCAGTCAGCTTAAGCTTCTCCAACGGATCACCTCTCTCCCACTTCTTGATAACCAAAGGCTTTCCAGCTACAAACCAGGGGCCTCCTTCAACTGCTGTGCTTAAATCCTCCTCATTTGAGAACAGAACAACACAGAATCCCTTGCCTCTTGATTTAACCTCAATCGAGCCCTTGACATCCCAAATCTGAGCAAAATGTCTCACTAATACATACCAGTTTGGATTGAGGCCAACAACGTACCCAGCCGCCGCCAAGTTCCACTTCTTGATATTTCGTTCAACAATATGCTTGGGGTAGATGAGCTTGCCGTCAACTAGGTTCACATTCAGCTTCGACATCTTGCCAACAACATTCGACTTCTTAGAGGAAACCAGATCTACCCAAGATTTGGGCGCCGACGCAACCTGGAACTTCGTCGCTGCAGGTGCATTCCTCTTTGGCCAAGTCTCTGCAGACTTGACTAGCCCCGCTGTACCTTTGCGACTCCCTTCTCCTTCAACTAGCCTTGGATTCACAGACAATCGAGCAGTCGATGCAATCCTCTCCCCGGTCACCTGAGTGTTCGCCTTCTCTATCACCAAATCAAGAGTCTCAGCCGCAACCCGATCTGAGTAAGTGCTTCCTTGCATGAACGACTTGCCTGGGTCCCTGGGCCTCTCCGCGTTGATTCGCACCACCACGCCTACAGGATTGCCTTCAAGGATTGGCTCCACCGTCGGATTCCCAGTCGCTTCCTGAGTCGCCTTCTGAATCGCACTAGAGTCGAGAGCCATCCCGCCCAAATCAATTGTTGTATGTTGATGTAGGACTTCCAAATGTCTTAATATCTCTCCCATTGTTCTCTACTAGATCATAAAATCATCTTGGAACACTCTTACTTTTAAAAGGAGAGTACTTTTAAAATAAAGTGATTTATTCTCTCACATTTATGACAATTGCCGGTTAGTATAGTGGAGATTTCTCCCATGTAAGCATAAAGTTTTCAAGTTGTATTCCTCTTAGTATTCCGAGAACTAATTTGGATACCCTCATTATGTGTATGCATAATGCAATTAGTATCTTGATATATTATCATCCACATTGTATGATATGTAAGATAGGGGCATAGCTAACATGAAAGTTTATTTGGTCCCTTAATTCATAAAATTCCAGAATAGCATGTCCTTTCTAGATATCCCCTTAATAGAATTATATTTTAATATTTGAAAAATGAAGACATTTATAAAAATGCAATTTTGAGAACAAAACTTTTACCTTTTTTCTATGTCTCTTAGTAATTCTAACTCATTCATATATGTCTAGTTCCATTTTGAGGTTCAATGATTTCTACAAACCATGAAAGATGGATGGTTACACTAAAAATTGCATAAAACCTCCACCATCTGTAAGGCATGGGACTCGAGAAGGGATCCACTCGACTTACTAGATTGGAATCAAATTGTGGCATACAACTCTCAAAACTTAATTAACTAATGTGGAAGCATTCACTAAGCAACGGATTACCAAAAATCACTAAAAATTAAAACCTTTTTATCAAAAGATCCATCAAAGGAAAACTTTCTCACATAGAACCAAAGTAACATAATTACATTCTTGTTCACAGCTACATATTATGTATCATCTCCTTTTGAGAATTACAAGCATTAACTATCCTTTCAAGCCAAACACAGGCAGTATAAAATCTCGAGGCACTGAGCCAAAATCTCAAAAGCACTAACTACTACTCCGAGGACCTGAGAGTACAGACACGACACATAGGAATCTATTTACATCTATACAAGGCATAACAGCCATTGTCTCCACCTGAGACTTCACTGTTGTCCCTACTGCTTTTGTTGATGCCCTTCACCTAATGAACGATTCCTGCCTCCTCGTCCGCATCCACCTAAAAAATGTGATTCCCACGGGGGTGAGACAATTGTAAATTGCCCTAGCGAGAGATATAACTCTATGCCAGAAACATTATTATTGCAGCTTAAGAAGATAAATATAAACAAAGGAATTATATTTGTTTGGTAGCAGTTAATTCAATGTCTAACAGATTAGAACATCATTCTTATCAAAAGCAATACATCTATAATTTGATAGAACAACATGTCACTTATCCTTTAAGGAATATGAAGAACATGTATAATATTTATTCCCTATAGAATCAATACCACAACATTAACTCTCTTCAGGCTTAGATCATATATCTAATGCATGGCATTGTCATTGGGGAGTCATGGCATGTAGCCATACTCTTTTCACAAAGTGTTGGGATCTTAGTCCCTCAACTCATCAAGTACATTTCCACTTTTTAATAAGTTCATTATCATGATTATAGAATCTGGGTATTTGAACCCATAACTCACCATAGAACACTTATTTCCACTTGTTAGGTAACTTCATACCTTCATATCATCTGACCCAGGGACATTATAATTCTAGCTACACAAAGCATTGCACATAGTTCACAAGCTCATAAACAATATAAGATGATTAGCACATCATGTGACACACATGACTTATTAATTGTAGGTTACCTCTCACTAAGCAACAAACCATATCAAGGCTTATAAGGCCTATAGAACATTTTCAGTATAAAGAACATCATAGCTCATACCTAGCTATGCTCGTCATCTCGACATATCTGCATGATTAGTAATCATGATACCATTATATATCAGTACTATGCAATACAAGGGTTATCTTATTACATTCATAACCCCTTTGTTTGTATTTGAGCTTCACATAGGATTACTCTGTGTTAGAACTTCACATAGCATCACTTTGTATTAGGGTTTCAAATAGCAGTACCCTGTATTAGGTTTTCACATAGCATTACCCTGTATTAGGGTTTCACATAGCATTACCCTATATTAGGGTTCACATAGCAAGGGATCAATATGGATAACATAAGTATTCAATCATACTTATTTATTCTCATCATTCATCATTGAGTGTATTATCAACACAAAGTATGAGTTTCTCTCTCATCTTTTCCAGAATATGATTACATCATAGTTTATAGGTTTGGATTAACCTTTTTGTAAGGCAAGTTAGCCTACATTCAATAGAGTACATTACATCTCAATGTAACCATTGGCATGACACATCCCATGTGTCATTCATCCAATTATCCTGGACTTATAACACATCAAGGTATACATGTATTGTGGTGTTGGATGTGATATCTATTATATCTTGATGTATCACTTCCCTCAACACCTTTATCTTACTTGAGTTCATACACTTAGCTTGTATTAGGGTATTCCCCATCCTAATACTTTATGCACCAATTCATCACATTTATCATGTAAATTATTGGTCATTAATCACTCACTTAGAATATACAACCATTGCCAATACTATGGACTAATCCTTGAGTTAGGAACTATTAATATAAGGATATTCATTATCAACCTCTCTAGGTGTTACATTTGTCATAACATTAATCACTGTTCCATTATTAGGAATAGTATTCTCGATATTTATAATTTGAGGATTCACATAGAATATTCCATACATTTATGGATTTCACATAGTAATACTCTTCAATAGAGTTTCATATAATCATCCTTCTATATCAAGGATTCACCTAGTATTATGTGAAATTAAGATTTCACAACACATCACCCAGTGCTAGGTCTTTACATAGGATTAGTGGCACTACCCTATATTAGGGTTTCATACACCTTACCCCATTTTAGGGATTAAGGTTTTCTATTCACATCCAAGTAGGGTTTCTCTTACCTCATACCCAAATTAGGGTTAGGATATACCATTCCCATTAAATTAGGGTTTCCTTCATTGTTACACTAAGTTAGGATTACATCATCACCCTGGATTTATGATAACACTCAGCTTTTCCCTAGATTAGGGTTTCACACATAACTTTGTTCTAATTAGAGTTTCACACATAGCATTGCTCTAATTAGGGTTACACACATGGCATTGCTCTAATTAGGGTTTCACACATAGCATTGCTCTAATTAGGGTTTCACACATACCATTGCTCTAATTAGGGTTTCACATATAGCGTTTCTCTAATTAGGGTTTCACATGTAGCATTGATCTAATTATGGTTTCACACATATCATTGCTCTAATTAGGGTTTCACACGTAGCATTGCTCTAATTAGGGTTAAGGCTCATTGATTAGGGTTTCATGATCTCATTATTATGGATCAACCCTTATCACATAGTTTACTCATTATTAGAGAATTAGGGCTTAATTATATAAGCATTCATCTCTCTCATTATCTCTGTCACCCTCTTTAGGATGTTAACTACTCCAAGATTAATCTAGGTCAACTCTTCACTTGAGTACACATAGCTAGAGTTAACCTTCACAATCATCATGGGTGTACATCTTTAATAATCACATAACTGATTGACCTTTGATCATATTAGATGTGCAAATGGTCTAATCAATTAAACCATCAATTATATAAGGAATTCAAAAGAATTGAACAATTAAACTTTCAATCCCACAAAGTGATCAATTGGGTTAACCATTGAAATCTTCAATTGTATTAAGTATCTTAATAGGTTCACCATATTGGACCTTCAATTACATGAGATATTCAAATAGATTAACCATGTTGATATTCAAAAAGTTAATTACTTAGACCCTCAATGATCTTGGTTCTCATACATCAATTGGTTGAATACCAATTGAACAAGTTATACTTGAAACCAATTGGACAAAGTGGGTATTGAAACCATTTGCACTTTGGGTCTCCAAACAGTTTGAGATTGTTTGGTCCCAAACGGTCTTGAGACCGTTTGGACCCAAATGGTCTTGATACCATTTGGTCCAACCTTCTCAAAACTGCATGGACCAAAAAGGTACTTCAACACTCAATCGATTGAATGTTTCAATCCATGGACCAATTATAAATTGAATCACTAAAGCATTCATCAATTGGACCACTGAATCACCATTCAATTAGACCTTCAATTTAGGTTTTTGAACCCAATTGAACTAGGTTTGATAATCAATAAACCATCACTTAGGGTTTAAAATGGAGGATCCATCAATGGTTGACATTGTGGAACCAAATCAATTGAAATCAATGAACTATCATCATCACATGATATGACCTGACCTCAAACGGTCTTGAATAACCACCAAATAGTCTTGAGACCGTTTGGTTGATGTAAAAATTGTCTTGAGACCGTTTGCACATTCCATCATAAAAAACCATGACATCCAATTAGGGTTTTGGACCATTGGATTGATTATCAAATCAGCACTTAGTTGCAATTCAATTTGGTAGCTTTGGACCTTCAAACACTTAGCCATACTTAACCCTAGACCTCCAAACGGTCTTGAGTGACCCCCAAACGGTCTTGAGATGGTTTGGGTGATCCCAAAATGGTTTTGAAACCGTTTGGGTCAATCAACCCAAAACAACATCTCAATCAATTTCAAAATCAGCACTTAGCCAATTAGGGTTTGCAATTAAGGAATCATTCACCATTGAAACCTTCAAGATCAAACCAATTGAAACCATTGGACCAAGATCCAAGCACCACAGCATATATCTTCAAAGGGTCAACCATCTGAAACGGTCAACCATTCCAAATGGTTTGGAAACCAAACCACCAAACGGTTTGGTGAAACCGTTTGGGCTCAACATTGAAACTGTTTGCCCTAGATATTTAGGGAGGTGTGTGCTTATGATGATGTCATCATCATCAAGCTCCAAACTCACGAAATCTACTGTGATTTCCATGGAGATTGCATCAATCAATCAAACTTAATTTCGGAAATGTAGAAATGATCACCAATTGATAAGGAATTGATTGCAATAATAAAATTAAGGGTTCAAGTTATAAAACCCTCCTCTAATTGAGCTCCAAAGCTCCAAGATCATGGCAAAAATGGTGGATGCAACTCCTTTCACTATTACAAGGGTCGTCCTCAAGCTTTGAGTGAAACGAATTGGTTAGAAATGAAGAGGGGATCGAGATATGAAGAATTTATGCATTGATTTTCGATTTTCACCATGGATTCAAGATGAAAGGAGGTCAAGAACCTTACCAAAAGGTTGGGGGTCCTCCTCCTGATCCTCCACAGATCCTTGGTCGTTTTCCAAGCAAGGGGAAAGAAATAAATCCGAAAAAGCCTTTGTTTTGGCTTGGAAAAGTTACTTTTATAAGAAAATTGATGAGAGAGAAAATACTTTATAAAAGTCTTTTAATTCCAAAATTGTTGCCACCACATCCCCCTTGGTTTATTGCATTCAAGGGAATCTCTATCCCCACTGAGTTCCCTTCCATTATCCATGAATTAAGGGAAAAGAAATTAAGCACCTTAACCCTTATAATAAGAATATCCATATTTGAGTGGAAATTCTTTTTCTTATTATAATGGTGAGTGGAATTTCACCTCCTTAAAATATACTTGTTCCTTTGCAAGGATTTAATCTCATCCAAACACATATGAATTCAACCATTTTAATTTTGGATGAAAGCCCTTTAATTAATACATTCATTTTTGCCCTAAATTGAATTAGAGTTTCACTTAGGATTAAATCTTGATTATTTTAATATCAGGATTCTCTCTCCTCCAACTTAATTCAAATGAGGCGCCCTTCTCATTTTATTTTCTATAAATGATTCCAAGAAACATTAGGGACCTTATTGAAGTGGTAATTTTCATATTGAACCCTAGGTTTTGGGTAATTTGCACATTACACCAAAACTAGGTTTTAATGCACAAGGATTGCTTTACAAGCTTAATCTTGGTGTCCAAGCTTTTGAAAACCATACCACTACATCATATTAATTATTATGATGTCTCAACATCAGAGGAACATCTTATCATGCAACATTTGCAATTTAACCCCTCAACTTGGGTAATTTGCACTTTAGTCCAAAATAAGCAATCATTGCTTCAACATTGTTCAAACATGACCAAAATTGAAACATAAGTTTCTCATGAGCCCTAAATAATTTTCCCAAGATAATATTAAGTATTTACTCAACCTTATTAGGCAAAACATCTAGGGTTAACACATAACCAAGGTCAGGGATGTTACAAATTATCCACCCCTTACAAGGATTTCATCCCCGAAATCCCAGGAAAAAGGAGGAACGGATTTATTCATTTGTCATACTCTCAAGTCTCCACATAATATCTTAATATCATGGAGGTATCATGGATATGTATTCCACACAAGGTTCCTTTCATTAGTTCAACCTTATCAATGTTTATGTTTATGCAAAGCATAAACCCCTAACATATGAGGTCCATATTATTGAAAGGAAAAAGCATAAAAGAGCATACTTCTATCATCACCCAAGAATATTTATCAAAAGGAAAAACATATATATCTAATAGAGATAATTCACTCAGTAATCCTTTATTCATAAAGTTCACTTAGCAAACTCTATGTAATTGGGAATGTTCACTTAGCTTTTCCTTTTTGTTGGGAATGTTCACATAGCTTTTCCTCTTAGTTGGGAATGTTCACATAGATCTTCCTTTTAGTTGGGAATGTTCACATAGCTTTTCCTTTTAGTTGGGAATGTTCACATAGCTTTTCCTTTTTGTTGAGAATGTTCACATAGCTCTTCTTTTTAGTTGGGAATGTTGACATAGCTTTTCCTTTTTGTTGAGAATGTTCACATAGCTCTTCTTTTTAGTTGGGAATGTTCACATAGCTTTTCCTTTTAGTTGGGAATGTTCACATAGCTCTTCCTTTTAGTTGGGAATGTTCACATAGCTTTTCCTTTTAGTTGGGAATGTTCACATAATTCCTTTTTGTTGAGAATGTTCACATAGCTCTTCTTTTTAGTTGGGAATGTTCACATAGCTTTTCCTTTTAGTTGGGAATGTTCACATAGTTGTTCCTTTTAGTTGGGATTGTTCACATAGCTTTTCCTTTTAGTTGGGAATGTTCACATAGCTCTTCCTTTTAGTTGGGAATGTTTACATAGCTTTTCCTTTTAGTTGAGAATGTTCACATAGCTCTTCCTTTTTAATCACATTATACTCTCTAGATTGTTTCAGAATGACTACTTGATCAGAGTAATAAAAAAGATAACAATCTAAGAGTTTGATACTTGCCTTATCTTCAATAATCATATACCTAGCCAGTGTATATAAGTATTGAGATTAGGTAGTATGCACTTTATTTTCTATCACATTCCTCACTTTTCATATCATTATACACACATGATTTTCCATTTCCTAGATTTTCTCCAGGCATCACTTATCATTATACACACATGATTTTCCATTTCCTAGATTTTCTCCAGGCATCACTTCTATATCTCATCTTGTATCACAAAGATAAGAGAGATTATAAAGCATTTTAAGAAATACTGAATAAGATGTAGATTCTCATCTTCCTTGTGTCCTTATAAGACTAGTCAAAGGAAGTTCAAAAATAACTACTTTTATATCTTTAACACATAGAATTAGGAAATGAAATATCAGAATGAATTTATTTCATCTGACCTGTCTGGGACGTCTGTCCACATCCTCTGTTGTTACTAGAAAACTACCTCCTTTGTGGTCCTTACTAACTCTGCCCCTGAGGTTGAGTCATCATTGAATTCCCGCCTGGACAATCCTTTACTAGATGTCCCGGTTGTCTACATTGATAACAGATCCTAGGTGCAAAATAGGGTTTGTGAGGTCCAGTTACCGATGTTGATGCTATGTTGGAGGCTCTATTTGGAACATTACTACGATCCCTATCCCTGCTTGACATCCATTGTGTCTGGGTATGGAATCTCAATGATGTTGCCGATGCAAAAAATCTCAGCTTCTTAAAATGTTCAGACCCTTGTCCTTGAGACTGAGTGTACACCTTCTTGCCACTAGTCTGTCATTTCTCAATTTCATACCTCTCTATCCTCCTTACTGACTCCAAAAAGGTGGAAAACCTCTCCCTGTTCTCTAAAGCAGACACAGGAGTGGTCAGTTCAGTGTTCAACCCTTTCTCAAAATGCTGAATTCTTTCCTCATCACTAACTGCCATTTGCAAACAAAATCGCAACAATTCCATGAACATAGCTTCATATTCGCTAACGTTCATCTGTCCTTGTTTGATCCTCTCAAATTGAGAGATCTTCTGATCTAGATACATCTTAGGGAAGTATCTACGGACGAATTCTCATCGGAACACCTCCCATCCAATTTCTTCACCTGGTCTCTTATCTTCCTCTATCATCCACCAATGACTAGTACTTCCTTTTAGGAGCTACACCGCATGTCTTACCTTTTCAGCTTCAGGAATATCAAGAATCCTGAAAGCCTTTTCCAGCTCTATCAGCCATAGATCAGCATCTGCTGGATCAGATGTACCAGCATAATCTATGGCTCCAACCCGAAAACGTCTCTCAAAAGTATTGTCGGCTCCATAGCCCTCATGGTGAGCTGATGCCCTAGGTGTAGGTATTTGCATCCTGTCTGTCATGTGAGTCATGGAAGCCATAAACTGGCCAAACATGGCTTGGAGGGATGGGTTCCCCATGTCAGGTTGATTGAACTGGGGTTGTTCAGGTACGGACTCCTCTCTATCATGGTCTCCTACACCTTCTCCTGGTGCAGCAATGCTACCCTCGGCAGCATGTTCTTCATGTGGTCCAGACATCTTCAAGTTCTTCTTCTCCTATGTGAGCATAAGATACTATCGGATAAACTGGAAGACACTTAGAACATACTCTACAACCTTAGTCCTATGTCTCTATAGACTCAGCGAACCTAGAGCTCTGATACCACTTAATTGTGGCATACAACTCTCAAAACATAATTAACTAATGTGAAAGCGTTCACTAAGAAGCGGATTACCAAAATCACTAAAAATTAAAACCTTTTTATCAAAAGATCCATCAAAGGAAAACTTTCTCACATAGAACCAAAGTAACATAATTACATTCTTATTCACAGGTATATATTATGTATCATCTCCTTTTGAGAATTACAAGCATTAACTGTCCTATCAAGCCAAACGCAGGCAGTATAAAATCTCGAGGCACTGAGCCAAAATCTCGAAAGCACTAACTACTACTCTGAGGACCTGAGAGTACAGAGATGACACATAGGACTCTATTTACATCTATACAAGGCATAACAACCAGTGTCTCCACTTGAGACTTCACTGCTGTCCCTATTGTTGTTGTTGCTGTCCTTCACCTACTGAAGGATTCCTGCCTCCTCGTCCGTGTCCACCTAAAAAATGTGATTCCCATGGGGGTGAGACAATTGTAAATTTCCCCAGGGAGTGATATAACTCTCTGCCAAAAACATTATTATTGCAGCTTAAGAAAATAAATATACACAAAGGAATTATATTTGTTTGGTAGTAGTTAATTCAATGTCTAACAGATTAGAACATCATTCTTATCAAAAGCAATACAGCTATAATTTGATAGAACAACATGTCACCTATCCTTTAAGGAATATGAAGAACATGTATAACATTTATTCACTATAGAATCATTACCACAACATTAACTCTCTTCAGGCTTAGATCATATATCTAATGTCTGGCATTGTCATTGGGGAGTCATGGCCTATAGCCATACTCTTTTCACAAAGTGTTGGGATCTTAGTCCCTCAACTCATTAAGTACATTTCCACTTTTTAATAAGTTCATTATCATGATTATAGAATCTGGGTATTTGAACCCATAACTCACCATAGAACACTTATTTCCACTTGTTAGGTAACTTCATACTTTCATATCATCTGACCCAAGGACATTATAATTCTTTCTACACAAAGCATTGCACATAGTTCACAAGCTCATAAACAATCTAAGATAATTAGCACATTATGTGACACACATGACTTATTAATTGTAGGTTACCTCTCACTAAGAAACAAAGCATATCAAGGCTTATAAGGCCTATAGAACATTTTCAGTATACAGAACATCATAGCTCATACCTGGCTATGCTCATCATCTCAACATATCTGCATGATTAGTAATCATGATACCATTATATATCAGTACTATGCAATACAAGGGTTATCTTATTACATTCATAACCCCTTAGTCTATATTTGAGCTTCACATAGGATTACTCTATGTTAGAACTTCACATAGCATCACTTTGTATTAGGGTTTCACATAGAAGTACCCTGTATTAGGTTTTCACATAGCATTACCCTATATTAGGGTTTCACATAGCATTACCCTATATTAGCGTTCACATAGTAAGGGATTGATATGGATAACATAAGTATTCAATCATACTTATTTATTCTCATCATTCATCATTGAGTGTATTATCAACACAAAGTATGAGTTTCTCTCTCATCTTTGCCAGAATATGATTACATCATAGTTTATAGGTTTGGATTAACCTTTTTTGGAAGGCATGTTAGCCTACATTCAACAGAGTACATTACATCTCAATGTAACCATTGGCATGACACATCTCATGTGTCATTCATCTAATTATCCTGGACTTATAACACATCAAGGTATACTAGTATTGGGGTGTTGGATGTGATATCTATCATATCTTGATGTATCACTACCCTCTACAGCTTTATCTTACTTGAGTTCATACAATTAGCTTGTATTAGGGTATTCCCCATCCTAATACTTTATGCACCAATTCAGCACATTTATCATGTAAAGTATTGGTCATTAATCACTCACTTAGAATATACAACCATTGCCAATACTATGGACTCATCCTTGAGTGATGAACTATTAATATAAGGATATTCATTATCAACCTCTCTAGGTGTTACATTTGTCATAACATTAATCACTGTTCCATTATTAGGAATAGTATTATCCATATTTATAATTTGAGGATTCACATATAATATTCCATACATTTATGGATTTCACATAGTAATACTCTTCAATAGAGTTTCATAAAACATCCTTCTATATCAAGGATTCACCTAGTATTATGTGAAATTAAGATTTCACAACACATCACCCAATGCTAGATCTTTACATAGGATTAGTGGCACTACCCTATATTAGGGTTTCATACACCTTACCCCATTTTAGGGATTAAGGTTTTCTATTCACATCCAAGTAAGGTTTCTCTTACCTCATACCCAAATTAGGGTTAGGATATACCACTCCCATTAAATTAGGGTTTCCTTCATTGTTACACTAAGTTAGGATTACATCATCACCCTGGATTTATGATAACACTCAACTTTGACCAAGATTAGGGTTTCACACATAAATTTGTTCTAATTAGAGTTTCACACATAGCATTGCTCTAATTAGGGTTTAACACATAGCATTTCTCTAATTAGGGTTTCACACATAGCATTTCTCTAATTAGGGTTTCACACATAGAATTTCTCTAATTAGGGTTTCACACATAGCATTGCTCTAATTAGGGTTTCACACATAGAATTGCTTTAATTAGGGTTTCACACGTAGCATTGCTCTGATTAGGGTTTCACACATAGCATTGCTCTAATTAGGGTTTCACACGTAGCATTGCTCTAATTAGGGTTAAGGCTCATTGATTAGGGTTTCTTGATATCATTATTATGGATCAACCCTTATCACATAGTTTACTCATAATGAGAGAATTAGGGCTTAATTATATAAGCATTCATCTCTCTCATTCTCTCTCTCACCCTCTTTAGGATGTTAACTACTCCAAGATTAATCTTGGTCAACTCTTCACTTGAGTACACATAGCTAGAGTTAACCTTCACAATCATCATGGGTCTAAATCTTTAATAATCACATAACTGATTGACCTTTGATCATATTAGATGTCCAAATGGTCTAATCAATTAAACCATCAATTATATAAGGAATTCAAAAGAATTGACCAATTAAACTTTCAATCCCACAAAGTGATCAATTGGGTTAACCATTGAAATCTTCAAATGCATTAAGTATCTAAATAGGTTCACCATATTGGTCCTTCAATTACATGAGATATTCAAATGGATTAACAATGTTGATCTTCACAAAGTTAATTACATAGACCTTCAATGATCTTGGTTCTCATACATCAATTGGTTGAAAACTAATTGAACAAGTTATACTTGAAACCAATTGGACAAAGTAGGTATTGAAACTGTTTGCACTTTGGGTCTCCAAACGGTCTTGAGACCGTTTGGTCCAAACCTTCTCAAAACCGCATGGACCAAAAAGGTACTTCAACACTCAATCGATTCAATGTTTCAACCATGGACCAATTATAAATTGAATCACTAAAGCATTCATCAATTGGACCACTGAATCACCATTCAATTAGACCTTCAATTTAGGGTTTTGAAACCAATTGAACTAGGTTTGATAATCAAGAAACCATCACTTAGGGTTTAAAATCGAGGATCCATCAATGGTTGACATTGTGGAACCAAATCAATTGAAATCAATGAACTATCATCATCACATGATATGACCTGACCTCAAAAGGTCTTGAATAACCACCAAACGGTCTTTAGACCATTTGGTTGATCTCCAAATGGTCTTGAGACCGTTTTACCATTCCATCATAAAAAACCATGACATCCAATTAGGGTTTTGGACCATTGGATTGATTATCAAATCAACACTTAGTTACAATTCAATTTGGTGCATTTGGACCTTCAAACACTTAGACATACTTAACCCTAGACCTCAAAACGGTCTTGAGTGACCCCCAAATGGTCTTGAGACCGTTTGGGTGATCCCCAAATGGTTTCAAAACTGTTTGGATCAATCAACCCAAAACAACATCTCAATCAATTTCAAAATCAGCACTTAGCCGATTATGGTTTGCAATTAAGGAATCATTCACCATTGAAACATTAAAGTTCAAACCAATTGAAACCATTGGACCAATATCCACGCACCACAACATATATCTTCAAATGGTCAACCATCTCAAATGGTCAACCATTCCAAACAGTTTGGAAACCAAACCACCAAACGGTTTGGTGAAACCGTTTGGGCTCAACATTGAAACCATTTGCCCTAGATATTTAGGGAGGTGTTTGATTTTGATGATATCATCTTCATCAGGATCCAAACTCACGAAATCTACTGTGATTTCCATGAGGATTGCATCAGTCAATCAAACTTAATTTCGGAAATGTAGAAATGATCACCAATTGATAAGGAATTGATTGCAATAATTAAATTAAGGGTTCATGTTATAAACCCCCCCTCCAATTGAGCTCCAAAGATCCAAGCTCACGGAAAAAATGGTGGATTCAACTCCTTTCACTATTCCAAGGGTCGTCCTCAAGCTTTGAGTGAATAGAATTGGTTAGAAATGAAGAGGGGATCGAGATATGAAGAATTTATGCACTAATTTTCTATTTTCACCATGGATTCTAGGTGAAAGGAGGTCAAGAACCTTACCAACAGGTTGGGGGTTGTCATCCTGATACTCCACAACTCCTTTGTCGTTTTCCAAGCAAGGGGAAAGAAAGAAATCCCAAAAACCCTTTGTTTTGGCTTGGAAAAGGTACTTTTATAAGAAAATTGATGAGAGAGAAAATACTTTATAAAAATATTTTAATTCCAAAATTGTTGCCACCACTTCCCCCTTGGTTTCTTTCATGCAAGGGAATCTCTATCCCCATCTATTTCCCTTCCATTATCTATGAATTAAGGGAAAAGAAATTAAGCACCTTAACCCTTATAATAAGAATATCCATATTTGAGTGGACATTCTTTTTCTTATTATAATGGTGAGTGGAATTTCACCTCCTTAAGATATACTCGTCAATTTTCAAGGATTTAAGCTCATCCACACACATATGAATTCGACCATTTTAATTTTGGTTGAAAGCCCTTTAATTAATACATTCATTTTTGCCCTAAATTGAATTAGGGTTTCACTTAGGATTAAATCTTGATTATTTTAATATCAAGATTCTCTCTCCTCCAAATTAATTCAAATGAGGCACACCTCTCATTTTATTTTCTCTACATGATGCCCAGAAACATTAGGGACCTTATTGAAGTGGTAATTTGCATATTGAACCGTAGGGTTTTGATAATTTGCACATTACACCAAAACTAGGTTTAATGCACAAGGATTGCTTTACAAGCTTAATCTTGGTGCCCAAGCTTGTGAAAATCATACCACTACATCATATTAATTTTTATGATGTATCAACATCAAAGGAACATCTTATCATACAAAATTTGCAATTTAACCGCTCAACTTGGGTAATTTGCACTTTAGTCCAAAATAAGCAAACATTGATTCAACATTGTTCAAACAGGACCAAAATTGAAACATAAGTTTCTCATGAGCCCTAAATACTTTTACCAAGATAAGATTAAGTATTTACTCAACCTTATTAGGCAAAACATCTAGGGTTAACACATAACCCTGGTCAGAGATGTTACAAAAACCATCCAATGTCAAATTCAAGAATAATTTCTGTAAGGATGATAACTTAATTCAATTATATATTGTATCAAACACCAAAAGTATAGTAGAAAAACATTAAATCTAACTATTACAATATTTATGTCTGACATTGTTCTTCACCACATGGGATGTACATAAAAGAAAAAGTATAGGAACTTAAGTTGTAGATGGTGAATCAACTACTTCAATCGAACTCCCAAGAAAGATCGACTACAACTATTGGATAGTCTTGGTCATCTATGGTCCACACCTCCTTTCTCTCTACTTGGGGGTTGGAAGCATAGACAAGACAAGACAAGACAAAGTGGATGTTTTCAACATAACAATGTTGGTATGTGCATATAAATAGTTATTGAGTAATTATGTGGGAAAAAGGACATCATATATAAATAAGGTTTCCCAGAGAATGAGGGAAGGAACCATCTAAGTGGATAATAAAAGAAGAATCACAATAAGATGAAAATAATTAGTTGTACTTGCCATGAATTAAAATAAAGTATGCCTAAAAACCATAAGCAGATTAATTAGGGAATATGTCCTGTCAATAATAATGACTAAACATCATACATGTGAGATAAGCATAGTATTATTTAACTATAATAAAATGATGGCAGCTAGAGTGTATAACCCTAACTTGATAGAGAATGACACAAAACCAAACTTTTAGATATATAAAAGTGGGCACAAAACATGGGTATAGGGCTCGTCACCTCCATCCCAAAATAACATAAAGGGCACATAACTCAAAAACCAAAGCATATTATAAAACCATTATACTACTAAATCAACAAGCATCGAATGTAGAGGCAAGTAAATTTGAAGTCATGGTATAGCTTAAATAAGATTTTCAAACTAAAAGTGGAACATTAGATGATAAAACTCCATCTTGAGCAAATAAGGGTTTTAGTACACCAATAACACAATATAGAGAAATTTCCCCGATTAGTGTTCAACTAGAGATAGCACGTATAAGATTACAAATCTTTGATGCCAAAGAGAAATATCAAATGAGCAATGTTAATGGACAAATTATTTTAACTTGAGAGTCTCAAAAGAGTTTAAATAATTTCTCAAAGGAAAGATTTCACATACATCCTTTAGTAGCTCAAAAGACAAAGAAAATATAATTATTTCTTAATATAAACTCAGAGGCATGCAACATTCATAACGATGTTTGGAGAATTGTCAAAACCCAAATACTAGTTCCAAATCAGGGTATTTCTTCACCTACTAACACATTAGATGTAAACAAATAATTAGTGATTGTATTACAAACCCTAGAAATATTGACTTTTACTGCAAGTTGATGTAGGTTATAAAAATGACACTATATCGTAGATTTTATTTTTTTGATTTTCAAACAAAATTTTATTAAATTTTCTAGAAAGTAAACAATTACTTATGAATTTCTAAACTCAAACCGTTTAGTGAAATATCCAAGAAACAAATAAAAGCAAAAAGAACAAAACACCCCAACATCAATAGGAAAAGTAGGGATTTCTCCTAACAACAAGATAACGCCAAGTCTATCTGAAGATGTCGATGAGAGGGGGAAGAAGCGGTAGCGGAGGCGTGAATAACGGTCGTCGGAGTGAATATGGAGAACCTCTGAATGGATAAGGGACCCTGGAGGAGGGGAACATAGATGGTAGTTCGTAGAGAGGTCTGGACACGAGACAACATGCCAGCAAGAATCCCCCTAGAGGCGATGTTAGGGTCACAGTTCTGCTGGATGGTTTTGCATTCTAGTATGTTGGGATGCGTGGACCACAAGATAGTATGGAGCAAGAGATGAACGAACAAACGAATATAATGATCGCTGATGGTGTGGCGGTTGGCAGTTCAACCGTCACGTCAGTTCATCCCATGGGAACCGTCTCATAGGCAGGGCAGAAAAGATCCTACAATGTTGTCGTGGGTGGCTCCATTCAACTAATCGATGTTGAACAATAGGAAGGTGGGCATCATATTGTCTCCTTGAGAAACTATTCAAAAGCAACCTGGAAGACGTGGCAGTTCAACACAAGGAGACGGACAACACCCCTTCCATCACCATCGATCCTACGGTCATGGATAGGCTGGAGAGACCATGGACGTACGCGGTGGTTGCACGACTACTGGGGGTAGACATAGGCTTTATGACCATGAGGGACATGATTAAGATTATGTGGAACCCTAAGGGCTGATTCAACATGTATGAACTCAACTTGGGTCACTCCATGGTCCTACTTTCTTGCAAAGAGGACTACAAACTTGCCATGATAGGTGGTCCGTGGAGGATGTTCGGTTGTTGCTTAGCTGTGTGGGATTGGCAACTATCCTTCAAGCCAATGGAGGGGTTGTCCAAGCAACTTGTCACATGGGTCAGGATCCATAGTCTTCCTCTTGACCTATACATGTACACTTTGTTTGAGTATATGAGGAAGGCATTGGGGAGACTCATCAAGGTCGACGACCATATGACGTTTAGAATAAGGAGCAATTTCGCCCGCCTGGCCATCGAAGTGGACACAACCAGGGAACTGCAGTCGGCCATTCTCATCAATGGGGTAGAATACATGGTGGAATATGAAGTGAATCCTGATACGTGTGAATCATGCGGGAAGGTGGGACACAGACATCAGAACTGTCAAACTAGGAGGGATAACACCCAAGCCGTTGACATTGAAGCGAGAGGCCAACCAGCCATTGGTGGGACATGGAACATCGAGCACATTTGGCAGACGCAAAAAGGTAGGGGAAGGAGGAAAAGAAAGAAAGGCCAAGGGAGGTAGGAGGGGATGGATCGTGCAAATATAGAAGCCACTAATAGTTTTGCGAACCTGGAAGGAGTGGAGGAAGAGGGGGAAATCCCACTGCAAGAGGCAAATGATGTTGATGGCGGCAATGAGCATGCGACTAGCGACAAAGTGGTTGATAAACCCACTATGGTTTGGAGGCCAAAACCCAATAGCAAGTCTGCTGATACAATGCATAAAGAGAAGACCAAGGCGAAGGACAAAGCTGCCCAATCGACAGTTGGTACCAGCAACATCAGTCATAGAGAACAACCATAGGGTGATCGAGTTGAGTGCCAATGAGGTGATAGTAGTCATGGATGAGGAGCCTACGAGCAATGAGGTTAGGGACGAGGGCAAGGAAGGGATGGTGTTACAACAAGACTATACGGAGAAGACAGAATCCTAGAAGGTCATAGATGCTGAAATAGATGGAAAGGTGGTAAGTCCCACAGGGACAAACAATTTAGTCACGGGCAACAGCCTGACGGAGGACATGCCACATACCAATGTTTCAGAAGCAATAAACCCGAGTCCCTTGCCACCTGGGAGGAAGTCGAAGGGGAACAGACCTAAGATGAAGCCCCATAGGAAAGCCCCCCCCTTATGAGCAAAGAAGAAGAATCCAAAGAATGGGTGATCAAAAGGAGGGCGAGGCGGACACCGTCAAAGATGGGCCTGAGGCAGAAGAGGAGCAACCCCCCTCGGGGGACCAACAAGCATAAACCATGTTAGAATGACAGATATCATCTGCTAGAATTTGAGGGGAATAGGTAGAGAAAAGAGGAGGCATGCATTGAAGGAATTGATGAACATCTATAAACTGAATCTGGTGGTGATGCTTGAACTGCTCATTAGAGCAGAGAGGGCCATGAGCACCATTGTCAACCTGGGCTTCTCAAGCTCTTTTTGTGTGGAGGCGAGAGGCTACTCGGGTGAGATCTGGTTGTGCTGGAACGAAGATAGGTTTTCCATTGATATTCTTTGTTGCCATCAACAATTCATAACTTACAAGATAAATGGTAGCTTCTGTGTCACAATTGTGTATGCTAGCCCGCAAATAGCCACTCGACATCTTATATGGAAACACATTGTGGCCTTGGGGCAAAGGATCGAAGAACCATGGATTTGCTAAGGCGGTTTCAATGTGATTGTGAATCCCTGCGAACGAAGCAGAACCAATGTCTTCAACAATCATGAGGCCACTATGTTCCAAGACACCATCATGGAGGCAGAGCTCTCGGACCTTGGTTTCTCTAGAATGAAATATACATATGGACACGGCTTGTTGCAGAAGAGACTGGATAGGGTGTTGGAAAATGCAGAGTTCGTTGCTAGGGTCCCAAACGTTGTGGTAGAGCACCTCCCAAAGATGGGATCAGATCACTGCCCTCAACTCATTTGACTCAATGTCGGAGATAGAGGGTGTTACAGGTTCAACACTTGGCCCTAGTGGCAAGGCAACCCTAAGTTTACCGAGTTGCTGAGAAGGGCTTGGAGATCGGACCTACCCTTCCACATAGCTCTCATGGAGGCTCAAGGGCCCATCAAAGATTGGAGCTGAGGGGAGCATAAGCAAAAGAGGCAAAGGAAGGACCGCCTGTTGAATAACATTAACTGGTTGCAGGTCCATTTGGTGGAGCAATACAACCCTATTTTGGAGGCTTTATGAAATAATATGCAGGACAAGCTTGATGGCATCCTTCAGGAGGAGGAGGAAGACCACAGACATGGGGCACACTTGAACTGGATCATCCATGGTGATAACAACAGTCGCTATTATCATAGTTTTATCAACAAAGGAAGAGACAGAATAATATCACCGCCCTCAAGAATGCTGCTAGCGAGTGGAATAGAGGAGATGACGAACTCATGAACCTGGTGGTGCACCACTTCAAGGGAGTCCTCACAACACTCAATGACAGAGGGTCATACAGTGGCGGTGACTTTCCTAGCGCATTTTGGAGGCCTACGGAGGAGGAGTGCAGGGCACTCATGACCAATCCGACAAATGAAGAGATCCTTAATACTGTGAACAACCTTGACCCAGTGAAAGTGGTAGGGCCGTATGGGGTTAGCGCCCACTTCGTGCAAAAGAACTGGGATACTGCAAGTTCTAGTCTAAAGAGGATAGTCGAGGGAGCAATTGTACAAGGAGTCGTCCCTGAAGCCCTCTGTGACTCCATAATTGTGCTTATCCCGAAAGTTGAAAGGCCTGAGAAATGTGAAAATCTAAGACCCATCTCGCTCAATAACGTCTCTTTGAAAGTAAACTCAAAATTGGTGGTGCAAAGGATGAAAGAATGCATTCCTATTTTGGTGTCAAAGGCACAAAGAAGCTTTGTACCCAGTCGACGTATCATAGACAATATCACCCTAGTCCAGGAGGTTATCCGTACAATGAAGAGGAAAAGAGGAACCATGGCTATGACCATTAAAATTGATCTCACAAAGGCATATGACCAAATGAATGGAAACTTCATTTTGGACACTATCAATAGATTGGGGATCCCAACGAACATCATCAGTTATATCATGGCCTCGATTACTAGGGGCAACATAAGAATTGTGTGGAATGGAAAGATCTTTGAATCCTTCAGGGCGAGTAGGGGTTTGCATCAGGGGGGCCCGCTCTCCCCCTACATGTTTGTTCTTTTCCTTGAGAGATTAAGCTAGTTAATCAATCAAAAGGTGGAGGAGGGAAGATGCAAACTGGTAATATTGGGAGCAAGGGGACTGACCATCTCCCATGTCTTCTTAGTAGATGATATGATCGTGTTCACATAGGAAGGGATGGACCAGATGCAGATGATACTGGAATGCTTTAGGGCCTTTGAACGGGTGTCTTGACAGGCCGTGTCTATGACTAAAATGAATATCTTCTTTTCCAGAACCATGGACAGGAATCGAAGGTAGAAGATCACTAGTTTGAGTAGGTACCAACACACTACTGATCTAGGCAAGTACCTTGTGTGTCTATTATCCATGGCAAAGTTAACAAGAACACATACAGGGACATCCTAGATAAAGTGAACAATAAGATTACTGCTTGGTCGGCTAGATGCTTCTCCCTAGTAGGCTGTGTCACCCTAGCTAAATCTATTTTGTAGGTGATACCTACCTATGTTATGCAAACGACTAAGCTACCAATGCACATTTGTGATAGGATTGACGGTGCGGTCCAGAGTTTTATTTGGGAGGGCATCCATAAATCTCACCTGATGGCACTCGTAGCATGTAACAAGATGACGTGCAATAAGAAGGAAGGTGGGTTCGGGATTAGAAGCATGAGAGAATGGAACCTCACGTTGATCCTTAAACATCTTTGGGAGATTAGAAGCAATAGAGACACAGAGTGGATCCGCTACATGAGAGATAGAGGACGAAGGGGAACTAAGGCAACTAACAGATCAAAATTGGGAGTGGATGTGTTTGAATGGGAAGGGTTCATGGAAGATAACTCCTACACAATTCTGATGAAAAGAGAGTCTGTGAGCATCTGGTATGATCGGTGGTTGGACAAAGCCCCAAAGTTAGAGGAAGGGATCACGAGAAATATCCCACAGGATTTGAGAGATCTCACAGTAGCAAGTATGGTGGATCTGTAAGGCAACTAGGATAAGAATTGTCTGAATGATTGGCATACCCTGACAATGGTAGAGGTCGTCATGCGCTTAAAGCCTCCTCATGTGGATGACGGTGCGGATATCCAGGTCTGGACACTAACAAACAATGGCTAATTCACCACAAAATCAGCATATCACAAGCTCAGAGAGGGGAAAGGCATCACCGTAGATAGGAACTGGACACAACTGTGGAAGGCCAAGCTCTCAAGCAAGATTAAGCTTTTCAGTTGGCTTATGATGCATGATGTGATCCTTACTAATAGTCGCAGGGTGAGAAGGAGGTTAGCCAACAATAGTATGTGCCCAAGATGTTAGGAGGAGGAAGATACCACCCTATATGCAGTGAGAGATTGCAAGGATGCAAAGGAGGTATGGGAGGAGGTCCAGGGAAGCGATGTCGCACATGGGTTACTTTATTCTTTGACCAATGTCAAAGATTGGATCAATGCAGTGCTACAGTTAGACAACAAATCCTACACCACCATTTTCATAACCTGCTGGTACAATTGGAAGGTGATAAACTTGGGGGTATTTGAGGACAAGGCCATGAACAAATTGGTGATGGCAGGACTGATCAGGTGGGGGATCTTGGCGCATAGAGAAGCATTCCACGGACAAAAGCAGGTGGAGGTAGTCACTTAGTCTCCTTCCTAGGCTAGGCCAGAAACTAGAATTGTCAAGTTCAACACAGACACAACGGTCAAGAATAAACGGGCATAGTGTGTGTTTTCTTGCCGCAATGACAGGGGCAAGTGGATCGGAGGTGCGGAGGTGTGATTGTATATGACGGACGTCGTAGAAGAAGAGTTGGAAGGACTCCTGTTCACTATGGAGGTAGCTCAAGATAACGATCTGGATGACATGACTTTTGAAACAGATTCCTTATCTGTCGTCAAGATGATCAAGGGAAATAAGGAAGAATGCCCTAAATCTACCTAAATTGTTTACCGCATAAAATGGATTGGGAAGGTAGGTTGGAGGGTTCAGCATGTAGGTAGAAGTTGCAACATGGTTGCAGACCAATTGGACAAAATCAATATTCAAAGCTAGTCAACATACATTGAGTATGCTTTGCCCCCTACAGGGTGTCTCAATCTTATTGCTAGAGATTGTAATGGTAGTAGTACTACCATGTTTATGGATTCCTGCTTAATTTGTGATTTTAAACTTTCGTTTATTGACGCTCGCAAGAGGAGGGCGGGATGAATAAGATCGCCTCCTAACTTCACTAAAAAAAATATGCAAAGTAAGGAATGTGACGAGGCACATGGGTAACTTGTCGATTAATGAAAATTGTAGCAATCTCAAATGAAATCAAAGTGAAAGGACCATACTACCCATAAACCTAACCCACATGATAAAAAAAGGGAAAATTAGTAAGAGGGTGAACACTCATCTCCTTCTTTAACTAAAGCAAAAAAAACACCTAATTCAGAAGCTCGATGATCTGAAGTAGGGAATCAAGCTTTCATTTTCGTATATCCAGAATACCACGATGATTAGAAGCCATACTATGATGGACCAACAGATTCAGAGATTCCATAAAAGGGATCACTAGCCAAATGGAGTTGATCAGAAGATCTCCTCCAATATCCGACAAGGAGCAGACTAGAAGATCTTCTTAGCAACTAGCATGTAATGGAAGGGGGTGAACTGAGATAAGAAATCTTTGGTGGCAACTCACATGATCCAACAAAGCATAAAAAAGTAAGAAGGACGGTAGGAATTTGAAGATTTCATATCCAATTGATCACAAGCAGCATAGGTGTTAAAAGAAGGAAACATAAATCTACATGAAATTGGAGAAACCAAGGAAACGACGAGCCTTGTGATGGTCAAAGTGGCATATTTGCATGATCTACATCCATCACACCATTCTAAAGCATGCCTACCTACTCAATCACCAAGGAAAATGAAGTTAGAAAGGGGAAGATGTCCACAAAGTGACGAATGAGAAATTGAGGATTCGAGTAGGTTCTTGATGGTATCACAGAGGATTTTGAGGTCCAATATATATAAAAAAGAGGTCCTAACTAGGCGAGGAGTCCCTTCTGAGAGGAAACCATAGAAAACCCAAAAATTCCTCTTTGGTTGGGCACTTGAGGTGATAGAATCCCATGGATTAGAAGATTCATGATCACGCCAAGAAAGTGGAGGGAAATAGAAATAGAAGGCAAGAGTCAAGACGAGAGATATAAGGAGATGAGGAGAGTGTCCAAGACTATAGAGTCTTGATGCCAGTAGGAACTGTCGAGGGAGAAGGCCACACGATGGATCCAGGTCTGGTTTGGACCGGGGAAAAGAATGGTCCATGTGACACTGAAACATTATGAAGACAATGACATAACTAATGTGACATTTAAAATCGATTATACGAACTAAATAAAAAAAAATTCCACTCACATTGGGTTAAATATTTAGATAATTTCTCCTCAACTTAAGTTGTTATATCTAGGATTATCCAATATGCTAAAAATTAACACATAGACTAATTAGGACCTATATGATTTGATTTTGGGATTAAATTTATGTCTTTGAATTATCTAGTATGAGTTTTAATACAAATTGGATTTATGTCAATTAACATATATATAGTTTTATATATTACTACTATCCTCAATATTTTGCATTTAGAGTCCTAATGCCCTCTAATTATCAGCATATGGAGTTATAATAGATTATATTGAATGAAATAGGTTATTTTATTCAATTTCTCATTAATTTTGTTAATGACAAATTAACTTAAATAATGGAAAATTAATCATTTATTTACTTGAAAATTTTGATTCTTATCCTATTATACATATTGAGCACATTAGATACCATCCCAACCATTTATGCATGCTTATACACATCCAAACCTTATTAAGCATATTTAGGTCATTATATGTGTAGTAGTGAACAAGATGGAAGATATTACATATTGATGGATTGATTTTCATATCAAGCCACAATTAGGTGATTAAATATAGTCTATGTATCTTAACATATGATATATTATTATAGACCCAATGTCTCTATTATAACATGAAAATTGTCAAGGATGTATCTATTAAGGTTAGTCAAATTCAACTTAGCATTTATAGTTGGCATGACCATTATGCATCACATACCCTCATAAACATGTACAATTTCAAAGTTAGGTTCCATATATTTCATTAAACATACCATTAGGGTTTATTGGTCCATGACATGGTCAAGATCATGTGCATTCATAATTCAAATTAATATGTGTGTTACTCATATTATGTTCATTAGGGTACAAGCATGCATGTTAGCGTATAACTCTAATCTTGTGTGGTTAATTCTAATGATCTTATCACACTATCATCATATTCTAGGAATTAGGATTTCTTAAGGTTAGGATAGCCAAATTTCAATATGTTACAAGATTCAACCTCTTAAAAAGGATTTCATCCCCAAAATCAGCATGTCCATATTCTTTCTATAGGACAATATCCCTCCAACCCTTTAAAAGGTTTTACCTAATAAGTAAAACAAAACTATAGGTAAGTCAAACAAAGTATATAGACCTGATGTTAGATTTTTTAGTAGCATGCAGAACTTATTGTTCAATTGAACAATAGGTTCCATCCTTTGTTTAACTTAACAACATGTCATTTCAAACTTACAAAAACTGTAATACTAAACATGTATAGTCACATCCTCATCTTCCATTGTCACATTGTATTCATATACATATATTTTAAATACACTTATCTTCACACACACATTAATAATTCACCTATATGCATTCACATTCATATCCTCAATTTCTAGATTGGATGAAAATCAAATCCAAAGTCACCTACATTTATTATATTTTAAACTCAAACACATAGATTCAAATGCTAATGATCCATCACATATATAATAAGCCAAACAATGAAATTAAAATTTTCATACGTAATCAGCAATCTCAATCAAATTCAAAATGAACTTATTTTGTGAAGCACTTCACCCACAGTTCTTGTATGTTATTTGGAATGTCGTGCACATAAGGAATTGGTGTTAAATACTTGTAAAAAGAATGATAAACTCATATAATAATATTAGATAAACTATGGTTATAATTCAAATTAGAGATTATGCACTTGTCAACAAAGTCTATATTACATGTTGTATATTCTAGATGTCCTATAACATTGTTCTAACCATAAAATATATATACTTCATTACATAGTATTGCATGCTCAACCATATATTTTTGGGGCACTACAAAATTATAGTTGTGTGAGATGTTGGTTGATAGAAGTAATTATAGTTGTCATTATATTTGGAGTCTAAAACTACCTTAACACTCGTCCAAGATAGTGTTATATTTTGCCTATCTACAACTCTTTTGGCCACACATAATTCTTTTATCACCCAATAAGTTGAAGTAATACATGTTCCATGGTTAAGTAGTTATATAACAATGAAGACATTAATAAATACAGTTACAGACAAAAATTTACACTTACCTTACAATTATGAATTTTAGTTGGTGTTCCCTATCCACCAATTTTCTTCCCGATGGATCAAACTGATTCACATGTAGCATTCTTGAGATTACTACTATAAAATTTCAATGTCCATTACTGAATATAGAACGTGACAAATAAAAAATAAATAGATTTTAGCAGAAAATTGGTAATTAATATGTTAAAACTTTAAGCAATGAAATGAAACTTACCTAACATTGAACGGAGAAAAAATTGGTGTCCTTTCCTACATTAAAAATACGTAAATGTAGTTGAGTAATAATCAAATATTGTCATTTGTTCTCTATCTTGTCATTTCTCTGATGAAATTAGAGTTTCCGCACTAACTATTTGATACGTTGAAGTCTCATCATATATGTAGCTTTAAGAATATATGTAATTATTTATATATAGAAAACAATTCAATATATATGCTCATAGAACATGTTACAACCTCACCTCCCGATAACCCCCAATTAAGGGAGACTGAGAGGTCGAAGCCGCACCCATAACTTCCGGATCAAAGGTTCGGCAATTAACCAAGAATAATTATCAAAATTTAACAGACTAAACGGGAAAATCGTAAGAAAATAAACTTTTGCATACCTTTTTGAAAACTTGGATCTCTAAACTTCTATCCACTTATGGATTCTATTCTAACTAATCCTCCTTGTATTTTATTTCATGTATTTCACAATATGATGATTTACTATTTGTCCTTTTGACTTGTACCTAAAACGCCGACAAACAGAACGTCGGTCAACCGAAGCTGGTATTTGGGGGGTAACAATAAACATGCAACTATGATGACAATGTAATCATTCAAATGATCATTTAACAACCAAGATTACATTTTAAATATAACTCCGTGATCCATGAGTACCCTATCCTCTGTGTTGGCCCTGTAGTGGACCTAGATACTACCTTCCTTATGGTAGATCCCCATTAAACCCCTCATGGTCCCACGCATAGGTGAACCGGTTTCTAGGGTTGAGTCACATGGCACTACCCATAAGTAGCCCACTCCTTAACTCATGGCATGCTAAAGAGTCTCATGGCACTACACGTAGGTAGCCCAGTTTCTAACTCACGTTAACCTAGACCTTGCTCTAGGATTACCCCTTTTTTTAGCCTTTTCAAAGCAACAGAGGTGGACCCGGATCTAGCCAGTTATACATGTATATTCATAGTGATAGTCATAGTCACTCTGTAGTTGCATGAAATAAAAGCATCCAACAGTTATTTTCAAGCAACCGATAAAATCATTCTGAAATCGACGTGAAACTAAAGTGATTATTCATAAGCGTAACCACATACCTAATTTGATGATTTCACAAGCATTAAGAAAATCCAAGAAAGAATGCAATCCAAGCAAGCAATTCAATAATCACATAATTCCTGAAAAGAATATGTACTCTATTTATTGCACACTTTATCAAGAATCTACTTTATTGACTTGGATTCACTTTCTAGAGTTTTTGTATCCATTTTAGGGTTTCATTTTGCAATTAGGGTTTCCCTTCATCTTTTACCATATTAAACCCTAATTTTATACCATTACTCATAAACCCTAATTATCTCATATATTCTTCAATATTAAGGTTATCTTAACAACATACAACTCTATTTTCATATTACAGGCACATTAATCATCAATTAATTTCATTAAGCTTCTTTTACATTAAAGCTATTATTTTTATCCTTTTAATCCATGAACTCATTTTGCACCTATCATCAATTCAAAGTTCATTAAGGTCTAATTAACATATGAACTCATTTTGCCATCAATTCCACCTTTTATTCATGACAAGACCCTAATTACTACATTTAGGGTATTTATTCAGAATTAAGGACTTTTATATACAAATAACTTAGAACCATCATTTAAAAACATATTTTCACAATTTTCAAATTAAATATGATCTTATCATCTTTTACTCTAAATTAGGGTTTCTAAATGCTTAATCATTCTCATATGGGGCAAAAACCTTAAATTATGCAATTTTACATCTAGATCAGGTTTGAATCTAACATTATCATTCAACAGGTTATTAATACTTCAATTAACCCATTAAGCATACTAGATTCAAACTTTATTCACAAATGGGGTTTTTAACTTAACTTTAATGTAATTTTCATCAACTTATTGTACTTTTGCAATTAGGAAAGGAATCAATCTTTTTTATCATTTTTGTTAGATTCCTCTCATTCTCCTAATCAAAATTCATATATTACTTGTCCTAATCGGAGTTACCAATCATTAGATATGATTTTAGCAAAAGTTACATTTTTGGACCAACCAGAAGTCGCCACGTCATCTCATGCATGCAACACGGCTCGCTTGAGAAACATAACTGAATTACATTTATACCCTCGGTTAAGCAACTGGTTCTTCATCCCATAGAAGGATAAAAGCGTCCAATGCCTCCTCCTTCATCTCCTACCTCGCGCCAACTGCCCTAGCCGCCGGCAGCTGCTCTCCCGCAGCCTGCCTCCTCTTCCTGGAGGCTCGAGGACATCCGCAAGGAGGGGCCCTAGCTCCTTCACACCTTGGAGCCCTTGGGGATCCACCCAGATCGCGGCCTAGGCAGCTCGTTCAAGAGCTTCTGGCCAGCAACACGTGATCGTCATTGCTGCCATGCGGCTGAAGCTGCGCATCGGTTAGGGTGGAAGGATGGCCACAAAGAAACTTGTTGATGTTGTGGGACCTTAGAGTCTCCAACAGGACCACCAAACCAACCCTTGATGCTCCAGAGATAGTTCTACACCCTCGTTAGGGTTTTGCATGCAAGAAACAAGAAGAAGTGATAGAAGGATGCGTGGGATTTCTATGGACACGGTCCTAGGTCCTACCACTTATATAGGGGAGGGTTTTCATGCCCAAGCACGTTCATCCAAGAGAAAATGAGTCCCACTCCCAAAGGAAACCTATTCCTTCAAGGAGAAGTACTCTTCTCTCTCCTCATCTATTTCCTTATTTATCCATGATCCGTAGTCATTAAGAATTCAAAATTCGTTCCTCTTATCCTCTTTATGATTGCTTTTCAATCCATAAGCATGAATTTCTATTTTAGTAGAAACAATTTTCCTTTTTAACAATATCACAAAATTCATTAATAATGTATCACATTATCCTTTTATTTAGCAATTTTGGTATTTTCTCTATCTTTCTTCTTTATTGGAACTCCTTGGATCCCAAGAAACTCTATTATTTCGAAATCCTTTTTATTGGATACTCATCGTCCTTCTAGATGCATCTAAATGCATTATTCCTCATTATCATGTTGATTTCCTATTAAAATATCTCCTTTTGAGGATTTCTCTTTATTTCTCTTTAATTTTCCTCATTTGTTTTCCTTTTTATATTAGGAATCCTTGGGATACGAAATCCCACTAAGGATAACTCAATTGAACCTCTTTTCACTTGTTTTCCACATTTTACCATTATTTTCAATTTCTTTCTTAATAAAGAAATACTTAATTCATCTTTTCTTTTCTTATTGCATTCTGTATGCAACTTTGGACTCCTTGGAACCCAAGGAACCCAAGAGGCACGAAATCCTTCCTTGGATTACATTCTTTTGCCTTCTAGAGGTTTCCACATCATTATTTTCTCAAAAACTCAATTATTCATTTATTAATTGAATTTCCTTGTTATTTGGGCCCAATAGGCAATAAAGCCCACAACAAAACCATCAAGGCTATTGTAAATGAAATCGATTTATTCAAAACAAATTATATCATTATTTTTTCAATTATCTTTAATATGAGAAATTACATTTCTCACCAATGAACCCAAAATCGGGGTTGTAACAGAACAAGTACTCATCTGTGAGATCTCACCATACCCAAACCTCCATTACAGGGGTATTTAGTCATTCATAGTGAAATAGATCTATAATATCTTCTATGAATACAATAGTGTGATGGTATTGTCCTACAATGTCCCCAAAAATATAGATTGGTATATTCGACCCTTGTCAGAAATTCTCTAACCATCAACAATAGGCATGATAGTGAGGACCTAACGAGTCAAATTGTTCTTGTGAATTCATAGTAGGTATATGAAGCTTTGGAGGAGAAACCGTAATGGGCTTCTAGGGTATTCAGGTATGTAAATATTATCATATCTATTGCCAATATTTAAAGACAAGTAAAATATACTCAAAAATACAAATACAATATATATTTGTCAAACCTCCTCATAGAAAATGTAGGGTTTGGGCAACACAATCATCCCACCTTCTTGTTCTCCTATTGTATAATATTTGGTCTAAGGTATCAATTGTAGTGCATTTTCCATTAGTGGATAGACAAGTTGAAAATACACACGGACCACATCATATATAAAGTAGTACAATACAATGTCCTATTAACGTGTGCTAAAAACTCACCCTCAACCAAAATATTGAATTAAGGATCATAAACTATAAGACAACATTTTCAAGCCACCTACACTTTTTATAGTATTATATATGCTAGTAACACAACATATATATCAAATTGGAAAACTATTATTCACAAAGGAATTTATGACATCATGTGGGTCTCATGGGTCTTTGGGAGTACTCCAAGTACCCTCATGTACCTTGCCAGAAGTGTGGCGTAGAAAAATTCAAGGATGTTAATATTGATATCGGTGAAAGTTTCTAATTGCTGCAGCTTGTATTTTATATTTTATTGACTCATCTATCTCATCTTGTGATGAACTGTTGCTCTAAGTAGTTCATCTATGTCATCCTATGACATAACATCACTCTTGGTATATCAGCTTGGCCATTTTGATAAGCCATAATATTCTTTTATCCCAACACCAAGTCCTACAACCCTAACATGGCAATGATGCTCTTGAGTACTAACAGAAACTATATATTCATCTATTTTTCCCTCATGGATGAAATTTCCTTCTGTTCTTTTCTCATGGAGATCTTGCTAATCATCATCGATGAAAACTAGTTAGTAAAACCTAACTATCATTATTAAACTAAATATTCATTGTAAGAGTTAAACATTACCATTTTATGTGTCACCTCTGTAATAGTACATTTGGGAATTACTATAGAGTTATTTGTTCGAGCATTTATTCACTCTAAAGTCAAATAATCAATCTAGACTTGGAGTTATCCTTGATTCTTCCCTAGAGGACTGCACTATTTCCATGTTTTGGAGGCTAAAGGTGTAACCATTGGGAGCCAACCATTCGTCGTGCATATTGTTGCACGCCTTTCTTTTTTAGCATCATATGTGGTCAGATTAATCCAAAAGATATATTAAATAGTTAATACCTTAAGCTCATTTTATCAATCATAATTGTATATTAAACTATGTAATACCTTGAACTCATTAGCTTTTCTTGAACTATAATACTACTCCTACACAACAACATCAAGGTACATGCATTTCTCAATCGAAGGCTTCTTCTTCTTATCGTTATTTATGAAAAATCTTATCAAATTAGTTTTAAAAATTCCTCCACATCTTCCCAAAATGTTGTAGGACATTTTTTAATGAAATTTTTGATGAGGTTAAAACACCCTATAATAGTAATCATATGTTTTTTAGAAATAAAAAACAAAAGAGTAAGAAGAAATTAAATGCATAAAACTCATAGATATGTCCTCCTAGATGAGGTCTTTCATGGAAGCATAAACTTTATACCAAGATTGTGTGAATGTTGGCACTTAATGGAGCAAAAACCCCAAAATAGTACCCAAAAGCATTATACTCCCCTACAAGATTTCATGCATCATCAAAAGCAATGTCCAACTTCGCACATTTGGCCCTAAGTGTCACTAATGTGCACATGAGCATGATACCTCTACTACATGAGACAACATACTCAGTGGTAGACTCCTCAACATCCCCATGCTCATTGTCACGACGATGCTCAATATCCTTACCATGTTCAACATTCTTGTAGCCAGAAATCATGATATAGTAATTGACACAATAGAATATAAATAGTAAATTTCATAAGCATGCAAATCTAGCATATAAAACATATATAAATGATAGAGAAACATGCATAGTATTTATCATCTAACAAAAAGTATTATTTGAATTATAAAAGGCATGCCTCTAGAACTTGTCTAGATGCATATATCATTCATTAGTGTTATCTTCAACAAATATCACACAGAAAGATGATTATGAGTGGACTAGACACTACTACAGAAATGGCTTATAACATCACATTTACATGCGTCGGTTGTATACAAGAAACTCACGCCTAAACCCTATAGCATCGGTTGAATACAAAAACCAAAATCTATCTATGAAGAGCGGCCAGACACGGGTATAACTTTTAATTTAGCGTTGGTTCCTTAATAAGCAACCGACACCTAAAATCGACTGCCAAATCTAAATTTTCCAATGGGAAAAATTACCTCCAAAAATTAACATACATCATCGATTATTAACTAATTAACCGATGACTCAATATTTTTTGCGAGATAGAAATTGGGCACATTTTTGTCGTCGGTTTTCTTGCAATAACCGACGCTGATGTGATTTCACGTGCTGCCCCGTGAAAATTTTCACCCCCCTTTGACGTCGGTTTTTTACGGCAATTGATGCAGATTGTTTTAAGTGTTGGATATTTTGAATAACCGACGCCTATTGTTAATTTAATATACCTGTGTGAGCCAGGCTCTTCCCCTTTCTCTATTTCATCGACTCCGAGCTTAGGTCTGGTGATCGATTCCCTGCTCCGACTGCCACTCACTGCTCCTCTGCTCGCTGCCACCGCTACCGTTCGTTACTCCAACCACCACCATTTGTTTCTCCAGTCGCCGCCGTTTGTTTCTCCGACACCTTCCGCTCACCGTTGCCTACTTCTACTCACCTTCTCCCGCTCGCCACCGGCCTCCTGCTTGCTGCTCGTGGTCACCACCGCTGCCGCGAAGGTACCATTCTTCCTCCTCTTCTTCCTCCGTCGACAACCATTGGCTGGCCCCGTACCCTCAGGGTGCGGGAAATGGGTGAGGGATGCTAACATTAGATCTTAGACCAATGGTAATTTTTATACAAATCAGTAATTTTTATACATGTTTGAGTACATTAGGGTTCTAATCTACCCTTTTGTCCTATATTTGATGCTAATTGTGCATATATGCTGAGTTTGGGACTTTAGTGATGGACTTTGTCCTAAGTTTCTATTTTCTAATCTAATATGAACTCTAGTCTCATCTATCCATGTTGCCTGTAGTTTATAACATTGCATTGTGAATTATTGCATGTTTGAAACTATTGAATTCTTGATTTATTATTTAATAATGCTCTATAGATTAGGTACTTATCATGTCTATTTAAATCCTATAGTAGAGACATATGTATATAAAATTATAGCATTAATAAATCATTAATGAAACCTAGATGTGACATTAGAATGACATTCTCTAGGATGATGGGTTCATGATATATAAGTAATGAGACCTCAATTCAATGGGGAACTTTGTCCTTGTGATTTACATACTCTAACAAGATCTGAAATGTGTTTGACCCTTGATCTAATATCTAAATTTTGAGTGATGCAATGTAAGTGAGAAAATACATGTAGTGGTGGTGAAATCTTATGTCTATGTTCTTTTATAATTCTTTTTTCCTATTTTTAATTTTTGTGTTTATTTTATTTACTTCCTTACATAACTTAGTTATATAAAAAGATAGTCAACTTGATCCAATGTTGTTAATCACTTTTTCTTAATTGGACTAAAGTCCAAATTAGCTTTAAGAAAAAATGTCCTTAGGTTCGATCCTAAAAATTTAATGTGATTAGACCCGCCTACTTATTAGTGGTGTTATATTTTGTTGGCCTAGAAACCCGTCCAATATTTACTTATTAGGAGTAAATCTTGGATAGTCCCCAGTTTGGGACTATTCTTGAACACCTAATCTCACTTAGGATGTAAGTGTATAACGTGTGTTTTGTTTTCAAGAAAATTTCGGTAGCACTTCCCCGTTTGTTCTCTAAGTACATATGTACTTGGAGAACAATGGGGAAATGTTGTCGAAATTTTCTTGAAAACCCAATACACATTATACACTTACTAGTGAGATTAGGTGTTCAAGAATGGGATAGGTGGTACACATTTATTATATATAAGACCTTAAACCCTAAAGTTTTAACCATATATAAACCCTAATCTTTTAACCCTAGACCCTAATCTTGTTCTAATATATACTTGTTTTCTCTTTGATCATAGAATGGATAGATCATGGATGTCCATTCCAAATCACTGCACCCTAGAGTTTATTTCTGGTCTTGATCAGTTTATTAGATTTTCTGAGGAACATAGGAAACAACCTGGAGATAGGTTCTACTGTCTATGTAGGCATTGTGGTAACAATGTGAAAGTCAACACTGGTGACGAAATCAAAAGTCATGTCATGTGCAATGGGATTGTATAAGGCTATACAGAATGGCACTGGCATGGAGAGATTTCAAACCTGAAATCAGTAGATTTCGATAGCAATGCTTGTGTGGAAGAAGAAATTGCCTCTGATGACGTAGATGTGAATGAACCAGTTCCAGTAGACATCGTTGATGTGATGCTGGATAGTTGTGGGGTAGAGCACACCGATCCACCTCCCATGTTTAGAAACATTGTGCATGATGTTGAGATATCGTTAAACATAGGTTGTAAGTTGACAAAGCTTAGCATTGTGTTGAGATTGTATAAGATAAAAGCTAACAATAGATGGAGTGATAAAAGCTTCACGTCATTGTTGTCTTTGTTGAAAGAAATTCTTCCTGAAGGAAACGAGCTGCCAATCTCAACATACCGATTAAAAAAATTGTTGTGCCCAATGGGAATGGAGGCCAAAAAGATACACGCATGCCCGAATAATTGTGTATTATTTCAAAAGGACTATGTGGATTTGAAAGATTGTCCCAAATGTGTTGCGTCAAGGTATAAATTGACGAATTTGGGGGAGTCCAAAACTGGTTCTCCTTCCAAGGTGATGTGGTATCTACCTATAATACCACGATTTCAATGCTTGTTTGCCAATCTGATAGATGTGAAGAATTTGAGGTGGCATGCACATGTTAAGAAAAATAATGATGGGGTCCTACGACATGTGTTTGATTCCCTATAGTGGAAGAAGATTGATTTATTGTACCCTAAATTTGGTGAAGAAGTCAGGAATCTAAGACTTGGGCTTTGTGAAGAAGTCAGGATCTCAAGTGTGTCCTATATGTGAGGAGAACACTGATTTAATACGACTAAAATATAGCGGAAAGACTGTATATCTTGGTCATCGAAGGTTTCTTCTGAAATTCCATCTGTAGCGTAGTTTACACAACGCATTCAATGGACGGGATGAGGAACAAAGTGCACCTAAACCTATACTAGGGGAGGATGTTTATGAAAGAGTAAAAGAATTTGCTAATGAATTTGGTAAGAGATCGCAATGTATGATGGCCACACGGAGTGACAAATGTTTATTCAAGAAGAATTCAATATTTTGAGATCTTCCTTATTGGAGTTCTTTGGCAGTTAGGCATTGTATCGATGTCATGCACGTTGAGAAAAATGTTTGTGATAGCATCATCGATACTCTGTTGAATATACCATGTAAGACTAAAGATGCGATTAAATCCAGAATGGACCTACGTGAAATGGGAATAAGGACAGAATTAACAGAAGCAGTTAGTAGCGATCAGAGAACATACTTACCTCCTGCTTGTTACACATTGTCGAGAAAGGAGAAGAAATCTTTTTGTGAATTCTTGGTAAATGTTAAGGTGCCATAGGATTACTCATCCAACATCCTTACATTGGTATCAATGAAAGATCTGAAGTGGATAGGTCTTAAATCTCATGATTGTCACACTCTAATGCAAGACATATTGCATGTGGCAATTCGATCTATATTGCCAAAGCATGTAAGGTTTGTAATCACCAGACTTTGTTTCTTTTTTCAACAGTCTGTGCAGCAAAGTTATTGACCCTGATGCTCTCGATAAATTATAAAGAGAAGTGCTTGTTACCCTATGTCATCTTGAGATGTATTTTCCTCCTTCGTTCTTTGATATCATGGTACATCTTGTTGTCCACTTGACTAGGGAAGTGAAAATGTTGGGACCAATTTTCTTGCATTGGATGTATCCCTTTGAACGATACATGAGCATTTTTAAAGGTGATGTTCGAAACCGTTATCGACCTGAAGGGAGTATTATTGAGGGTTACGTGGCGAGAGAGGTTATGGATTTTTGAAATGACTTTCTGAGTGCTAATGACGCTCATGTTAATGATAAGAATATTGAGGAGCATTTTGGCAAAGGAATTTTGGGATCATATATGAGTAATCAGCCGTGAGCAGTTGGAACAAGGTCACTTGTATATTTTACACAACATCGACGAAGTGAGTGTTTATATCAAGGAACATACCAATTTCATCAAGAGACAATATCCTCGATCCAATTCAATGTGGCTTGCTAGAGGGCGTAACAAGACATTTATTAAGTGGTTTGAAGATAAAGTCTTACATCAACTATCTCAAACACTAGATAATCTTACTAAAACTATCAAATGCCTCGCCTTCAAACCAAAATTGAATGTTATGTCTTATGAAGGGTTTGACATAAATGAATTCTCATATTACACAAAGTGTCAAGATGATAAGAGTGTCGTCCAAAATAGTGGGGTCACCCTTTAACCGTATTCATTGTTTTTTGCAAGTGCAAAGGATAAGAGTCCACGTGAAGTTAAAATGTCATATTACGGTGTCATTGAAGACATATGGGAGTTTGACTACGTAGATTTCATAATTCCGCTCTTTAAATGTAATTGGGTTGATAACACCAAAGGAGTTATAGTGGATGAATTGAGTTTCACATTAGTGAACTTTGAAAAGATTGGCGAGAAGGGTGAACCATTCATATTGGCATCATAGGTGAAACAAGTATTTTATATCGATGATCCTGCAAATGATAGATGGTCGGTTGTTCTTCATGGTAAAAGACAGTTCATTGAAGATCCTATAGATGAAGAAGAGTACTATGATAAGTATGATGACTCCAGTCCATTCTCAGTTGGGTTGCCACACCACCAAATATTAAAGCTAATGATGACTTGTATGTGCGTGGAGATCACAATGAAGGATTGTTAATTGATAAAAGATCGCAATATTAGAGGCATGCATGTTTATATTTTTTATATGTTTTATTTTTCAGAATGTGAAATTTATAATGTGAATGTGAACTTTACAATGTGAATTACTTTACAATGTGAATGTGAACTTTGCAATGTGAACTTTACAACTTTATAATGTGAACTATACAATGTGAATGTGAACTTTCATATGGATGAGCATTCTCCTGATGACCGTGTTGATGATTACTGTGAGGGTGAGGACGTCAATGTGTTGCTTCACAATGTGAATTACTTTACAATGTGAATGTGTTCAGCAAAGACTACAGGCTGAGTCTATAGCTCAGCCTGTTGCTACTCAGGAGTCCTCTACTATTAGTCCCACACCTCTCCCTATCCATGCTATGTGGATACCTGGGAGGAAAAACAAGAAGAGAGATATAACAAAGCCCGCAACTGTTGAGGCAGCTGCAAAAATGGTAAAATTCAACTCTTAGATAAATCGATCTATATTAACTATTGTAATGTTTACTTACCAATTTCTATTGATGTCGATTAATGGGAGTTGCACGAGCAGAGGAAGGAAGGAAAGTTCATCCCTGAGGGCACAAGGGATGAATTGACAATTGCTCTGGGTAACCTAGAGCATCCTGGACATGTTATGGGTGTAGGCGATGGTGTGGGCATCAAAGCGTTCTTTGGGCCATCAAAGTGCAAACCAGTCCCAAGAGCGGGACTTTCAGAAGTTGAGGTAACTTATTCTTTTTTTAAAATGTTATTGCGAAAGAGAATTCAATAATTAGAAGCTAGCGTTTCTTTTGTCCATGTATAGGTAGATCATTTAATTGAAAGGAGAGTCGAGGAATCACTTGATAGGAGAGTCGAGGAAACACTTGATAAGAGAGTCAATAAAGTAAATAGAAAGTGGCAGGCGTCTCCGACTACCACACAGATAGTACCTGTGGTGGCCCACTCTTCTCCTACTATAGAGGTTGGGGGTAATCCTTTAGACCCACCACCTAGCACATCCGCTGTAAGTATTTTTATTACATATATAATAGCTAGTCTTTTTAAGATGATATGTTTATGTATATATGTATATAACATTGTTTACATAAATTTGTAGGAGTTGAAGCCATGCCATCTAAAAAGTCAAGAATATATCATTGCAGAGGCATAGTCTTACCCAGCCCTTCAGGAGATATGTTTCATGAGACTCCAGTACCAACTGGTAAGGTTCGTGTGAGCCCGATACATATACTCCCTGATTGGAGGGATCTTCCACTGCCATATGCCCACCCAGATTCTGAAATGTTTGGCGAGGCAAAAGGAGGAGTGATAATGTGGGCCAAAGTGGATGTCATCTATACTAATATTGTATGGTAAATTTACATTACGTTAATTTTTTAGTATATATATGAGTCAATTGATCTAAAATTATATATACAGGTCAAAAGGAAGACACCTGCTACATCATGGCCTCCACCTCCACCTCCTAAAGTACCAAGTTGGCTTCCAAGACACCTACACGCCTCGTTAGGTCCTAATTGTATGGGTATGGAAATATGGATAGGCGAACATGATTCAAAATTGCCCTATAAATGTTACTATTGCAGAGGATGCTGCACGCCAATCATACTGTGACGTCCTCAGATTTTCTAATACTTAATCCGATGTGTGACGTCCAAATTGAAACCCTCCCCTCAATGAGAATCCTAATTTAAACACCCCACATTAGGCTAAGAAGAAGAAAATCAAGGGAGTCAGAAGGAAACAACAGTAGCACGTGTACATGAACAATAATAAAACCATACACACATGTTCACCATTCAACATATAATTACAACATGAATTGTTACAACATTTGATATTACATATTGAACAGAAAACTTCTACATATACATGTACTACCACTAAGCAACAAGATCTTAAGACAACAGGTCCACCTGTACATCAGCTCGCCACAAAACTCACAACTATCATGGATCTTCAAGAACACATATCCAAAACCTAAACAAAAGATTACATGTGGTTCACGTCAGCACAATATTCAAGAATATTGTACTGAGTACGCCTACATGTCTTTTATATACCTCTCATCATATCTTGGCAATAAGATAAAACTAATATACTTGGCAGTAACAGAATAATATAAGAAAAGTGTATACTTGCACAAAGATATTCATTAGCAAAAGAGAACACATATTTTAAGCACATTTTCCATTATATATCCATGCATTTTCCACCTGAGGGAATAATGCAAAATCTCAGCTACCAAAGAGTATGAGATGTAAGGCCTTATGATCTACTACTAAAGAGTTAGATCGTTTGTACAATGTGATTTGCTACCAAAGAGAATGATCACTTTCAAGCACTATGCTACGAAAGAGAATTAGTGCTTTCATATAATGGAATAGATATATTACGTTTGATGTGTTCATAATAATAAGTATGGAAAGCTCAAGTAACATAGCATACAATAACAATCATTTCAACCAATACCATATGTGGAAAGCTCAAGTAACATAGCATACAATAACAATCATTTCAACCAATACCATATGCCAAGTATTTACAACCATATAACACAAGTATATTGTATAATAAGCCAAGTAAGAGGCAATGGCGTACCTTGATCAAGACAAACCTAATCATCATATTCCTCATGTCAACTCTAACCTCTTGTTCAAGCCCTAATTAAGACAAGATCATATTCTCTCATCAGGTTCTCATCATCTTACATCTCATCTTAACCCTAATTATATCCATATTAGGGTTCAACTTAGTTCATTAGGATATGTGCATCATTACTTGCATTCTTATCTTAGATTTGTCTTACTGATGTTATTTTCCAGATTGTCATTCATTATCTAAACATTAGGTTCCATATCTTTTTTGTGCACATATTAACCCTAGTTTATATACATTATTCAAATTAGGGTTTCATCACATGTATTAAGGGTCTTCTTCATATAACATGAATTCCATGTATCTAACTGATATTCAAGTTACATATTAGCCTCACATTACTGACATGAAGGTATTTTGTAATTACGATGATTTATTGAGCATGCATGTATTTATTGCGTTTTATTTAGGGTTATTAGCCCTAATTAGCCATATTAATCAAATTATATGCTTTCATGCATCAACATGACCATATCTGACATCATATGAATTATAAACATGATTATAGACTTACTGAAATTTTTCCATAATTTTATATCATCATTTGATATTTATTACTCATGAATTAAGAATTTTACAACTTAAATGATATCACTAATATTAAAGCAAAAAAGTCTTATATTATGCTTTCATATTATTCTACGTATTTTTCTAAGAATTTTGGTATTTTGTTTGCATTTTTATGATAAGCAGACTATTTTATATGATTTATCTAAGAACTGGATGATTTGAGGTAATTTACCTTTTTGTGGCCAATCACGCGCTGCCATGTGTCCACGAGGAGGGCGATGCTCTTTGCTTCTTCTTCTCCTGGCTCCCCTCTAAGACGGATCCTGTGATGGATCCGTGGATCCCAGGGTCCGCCAACCCGATCAGGCTCCTTCCCATTTTCCTCTATCTCGCACGATGCGGAGCCCCTGTTACCTCTGTGAAACATATTCCGCCATCAGTGTCGTTGAGAGGTACTACACCGTTAAGAAATCGGCCAGAATTCGCGCTTCTCATATGTTCCCATGGCCACTACTAGCCTCACATCAGCCTTCCAGACCCCCACTACTACAAAAACTCCGAGCCCAGTTGTAGATTTTGATGAGCACAAGAGATCGACTTGAGGCTCCTATTTCTGATCTGAGGCTGGCTTTACGTTCATGAGGTTGGTCTGGATCTGGGTGGTAGGGTCTCGAAGTGTGGCTCCCCTTGGAGCTGTGCACCGTCGAGGTGCATTGAGGAGGTCACTGACAGTGGAGGAGAAGAAGATGAGAGGAGTCAGAGGAGGTGTTGGGAGCCTGAGGAAGGGCCGGTAAGGTTCGGTGTGACCTTGCACATCTTAAGGATGGTTTGACCTAGAAATGTGGAGGACGGGGCAGCCCAGGGACAAGTGTTATGCCGCGGCAGAGTAGTTTGGAGGATGCAAGCTCAAGTGGAGAGTCATCTGCGCTTTCCTTATACAAATTGAGGAAGGCAAAGAGCTAAAGGGGTCCCAGCGATGCTCGAGGATGAGTTATATAGGTTGAAGGAGGCCTGAGCATGAGATGCCCAAATCAACATGGGCGCGCTCGGAGAGGGCCGCTACTGGAGGTGATCGTGGAGGTGGTTCTGGTCGCTGTTGAGAGTCGTCTGAAGGATTGGTGACATCGTGGAGGAGAGACGAGAGCAGTGCCTCAGTCAGATTCATACGGTATGGGCTAGTGACGAGGGTCATGGTCAGACTTGAATCACGTCTATTGTGGCCACGTCCTCGCGGCTTGACCGAAGGTTGAGGATGACTCCTCGGCCGTCCGATCGTTATCCAAAGGCCAGGATGTCTTCACAGATATCTGACCCCGTGGTTTCAAAAAGGTTGTAGTTCCAGCTGTTAGATCAACGATCTAGGGCCAGAAATTGGCCACACATGCCAGACCAAAACAAAGGGTGTGTGACATCCTATTAGATCGGCAACTTAGGCTATATAATTCAGACATTATTATTCAACTGCACCAATATGCACATTATTTCATCAATTTCAAACCCAAATAACTTCCTCTACGAACATCCAATTGCCACAAAATTTTAACCATAGCTTCCCTACCTCTCGAGATACATTCTACTCAAATTTGGTGACAAAACTCAAATATTTTATCATCCAAATAAATTCCTCAAGAAGGCATAAAATTATGGAACCAAAACATTATATAAATCTCCACAACACTCCAACTTTACTAAGACACATGGGATTCTCAAAACAACTCAACATGTGTGACTTCACTTGTGTCATTGGACATTTTAGGATTCCAATGGTCCACTCCATCACATCCTACACACCTTTAGAGAAATTCGGTCCTCGGAATTAAGCCAGAAATCTAGTCTTTCACATCATATACATCTTAAAAGAACTTTCGTCCTCGAAAGTACACCATACTCATACTTCCAGGAAAAACCTTATCTTTTTTTTTTCATCCACATGTAGGCACCATTCTATGTACAACATAATCAAAAGCTCCAAAACTATATCTAAGATACTAGGATGTTTTTCAAACATCTAAGGTGATATCAGGGTGGACCACTCATCATATAACATGGTTTAGGAGCTTAGGTTACATCATGACGTATCTCATACGTTAGGGTTGCATCTTTATCTTTAGCCATGCATCAGCATTCAACATCATACTACTATGTTCTACAGGAGCTAACTAATATTAACTCATACATCAAGGTATCATCAACAATTCATAGAGCTAATTGTCAGAACATGTTCAAGATTAACTTATGCCTTTTAGGAGGGAGTTAACTAAAGTTAACCCACTTTATCCATCTAGGTCATATCAAGGTGTTATAAAAATTATGTTGTGCTAACTGTCAAACTATATTTTTCATCTTTATTAAGCACTAAGATTAATACGTCATGTAACTTGATTCATTCATATGATCTTATTTCATTGTTCAAAGTAAATTGCAGCATTTACTAATGATTTCATCACAAGGTTAACTAACAATTTCAGATTATAATCAACATTTATGTATATGGTTAACCATTTATACATTGATATTTATTAAACCATCTCTAGATTTTCATCATATCATGTCTATATATCACGCCTCGAGATTGGAGCACATCCTTACATATATTATATCATGGTTGTGTTAACAAACTTATACAAGTGGTTTGTGAAACATGTATCAAAACTTTATATAGTCCAATTGAGGTTCTCCTAACCCATACCACAAGGGCAATGCCATTCTCAGTCCCTTTGAGCTAACTCAACTCTATGAGTATCTCACATCCATATACTTTATCTTTCCTCTCGGTCTAGGGTTCTCAGATTACCTCATTGTCACTAGTGATAACTGCATTAGCTCTAGCCACGTAAGCACAAACCAAAACATGCTATGACATACTCTTTGCAGATCTTACCCATGAAACATGCTCACCCAAAACTCTCTTATATACACCACTAGATTCTTATGTGGGAAACCACCAACCCGAGCATGAGGCTTCACACAAACTAACATAGATACCTCCTCCAGGGTCTTGGGCTCTCTCCCTCACCCAGATGGCAGGCACTCATATTCATGTTCACATGCACATATATAACCAACCTCTCTCTGTCTCTAGGGTTTGGTCCTCCCAAGGACATGTAGGGTTAAAGAAAATTATAGGAATCATACATAGAGTGACTCAACTCAATCACTCAAGAGTAGTCCAGTTTAGGGAATATCATATCACATATCTCATAATTCTCATATTTTGGAGTTTAGGTTCTCTAACCTTCTCCCAATGGGTCTCACTCTCTCTGGAGTTAACCCTAAAACTGGTCCCAACACTAGAGGTCCTCCTTTGTAAAAGAGCTTGAGGCTCAAGCTGATCCACAACTTGTCTTAGCTTATGTTATCTTACCTCGTAAAAGCCTAGTTACTTGTATCATTAAAACTTATCTCAAATCCTAAAAACTGAACTTACGTCCTCATAAACCATCTTATATCATCTATATAAGACTTACATCATATCATCAAAACTTATTTCATCTATTCCATCTATCATATATTCTAACAAGGCTCTAGACATCTAATCTAGAACTATTCTCTCTTCTAGAATGTTGTCAATCATTTTCACTTAGGTTGCATGACCACCTCCTACTCATACATGTGTGGGGACACATTTTTTTAATACATATATATAATAAAATATTAATAAGTTTTTCTCCGGTAAAACAAGCATCAGAGAAAACTATCAAGGTTCGATCTGATTGGAACCAGAAACTAAATCCAGAAAACGAGTATCCCACACATAGTAGAGAGTACAGTGCCACGAAAACTAGTGAAAAAGGGTGAGAACATGGTGTAGACTAGTGAAGCTACTCTAGACAACATGTGCAATATGTCTAAAGCTTCTCTTCCCTTGATGCATGTCATTTCCAAATAGTGCAACATCCCATACCGCTGCACTATAAGGAAAGAACGACATCCAAGGACTTACTACTCAACAAGCACCAGTCTAGACCTAGTTCTTCGACATCTAGGTACTAACCTAGAGGCTAGGTCAGATCTAGTCTCTAAAAGATGACTAATCTGAACCTAAAGATGATTAAGGTTCAAGGTTCTTTTGTTTTAAGTTGAATAGTGAGAAAATGTCAGGCTTTGCTATTATTCATCCTCTAATACCACCTGTGACATCCTCGGATTTTCTAAAACTTAATCTAATGTGTGACGTCCAAATTGAAACCCTCACCTCAATGAGAATCCCAATTTAAACACCCCACATTAGGCTAAGAAGAAGAAAATCAAGGGAGTCAAAAGGAAACAACAGTTGCACATGTACATGAACAATAATAAAACCATACACACATGTTTACAACAGTTGCACATGTACATGAACAATAATAAAACCATACACACATGTTTACATATTGAACATATAATTACAACACAAATTATTACAACATTTGATATTACATATTGAACAAAAAACTTCTACATATACATGTACTACCACTAAACAACATGATCTTAAGACAACAGGTCCACCTGTACATCAGCTCGCCACACAACTCACAACTATCTTGGATCATCAAGAACACATGTCCAAAACCTAAACAAAAGATTACATGTGGTTCACGTCAGCACAATATTCAAGAATATTGTACTGACTATGCCTACGTGTCTTTTATATACCTCTCATCATATCTTGGCAATAAGATAAAACTAATATATTTGGCAGTAACATAAGAATATAAGAAAAGCGTATACTTGCACAAAGATATTCATTAGCAAAAGAGAACACATATTTTAAGCACATTTTCCATTATATATCTATGCATTTTCCACCTGAGGGAATAATGCATCATCTCAGCTACCAAAGAGTATGAGATGTAAGGCGATATGATCTACTACCAAAGAGTTAGATCATTTTACAATGTGATCTGCTACCAAAGAGAATGATCACTTTCTAGCACTATGCTACCAAAGAGAATTAGTGCTTTCATATAATGGAATAGATATATTATGTTTGATGTGTTCATAATAATATGGAAAGCTCAAGCAACATAGCATACAAGAACAATCATTTCAACCAATACCATATGCCAAGTATTTACTACCATATAACACAAGCATATTGTATAATAAGCCAAGTAAGAGGTAATGGCGCACCTTGATCAAGACAAACCTAATCATCATATTCCTCATGTCAACTCTAACCTCTTGGTCAAACCCTGATTAATACAAGATCATATGCTATCATCAGGTTCTCATCATCTTACATCTCATCTTAACCCTAATTATATCCATATAAGGGTTTATCTTAGTTCATTTGGATATGTGCATCATTACTTGCATTCTTATCTTAGATTTGTCTTACTGATGTTGTTTTTTAGATTGTGGTTCATTATCTGAACATTAGGTTCCATATCCTTTTTTTTCACATATTAACCCTAGTTTATATACATTATTCAAATTAGGGTTTCATCACATGTATTAAGGGTCTTCTTCATATAACATGAATTCCATGTATCTAACTAATATTTGAGTTACATATTAGCCTCACATTACTGATATGAAGGTATTCTATAATTACCATGATTTATTGAGCATGCATGTATTTATTGCATTTTATTTAGGGTTATTAGCCCTAATTAGCCATATTAATCAAATTATATTCTTTCATGCATCGACATGACCATATCTGACATCATATGCATTATAAACATGATTATAGACTTACTGAAATTTTTCCATAATTTTATATCATCATTTGATATTTATTACTCATTAATTAAGAATTTTACAACTTACATGATATCACTAATATTAAAGAATAAAGAGTCTTATATTATGCTTTCATATTGTTCTATGCTATTTTCTAAGAATTTTGGTATTTTGTTTGCATTTTTCTGATAAACAGACTATTTTGTATGATTTATCTAAAATTGGATTACTTGAGGTAATTTACCTTTTGTGACCAATCACGCGCATGCACGTGTCCACGAGGAGGGCGCTGCTCTTTGCTTCTTCTTCTCCTGGCTCCCCTCTGAGCTGGATCCTGCGATGGATCTGCGGATCCCAGGGTCCGCCAACTCGATCAAGCTCTTTCCCCTTTTCCGCCATTAGCACCGCCAAGAAGTACTACACCAGTCAGAAATCAGCCAGAACGGGCGCTTCTCATTTGTTCCCATGGCCACCACTAGCCTCGCATCAGGATTCCAGACCCCCACTGCTACAAAAACTCTGAGCCCACATGTAGATTCTGACGAGCTCAAGAGATCGACTCGAGGCTCCTATTTCTGATCTGAGGCTGGATTTACGTTTGTGAGGTTGGTCTGGATCTGGGCAGCAGGGTCTCGGAGTGTGATTCCCCTTGGAGCGGTGCGCCATCCAGGTGCATTAAGGAGGTCACTGGCAGTGGAGGACAAGAAGATGAGGGGAGTGAGAGGAGGTGTTGAGAGCCCGAGGAAGGGTCGGTAAGGTTCAGTGTGACCTTGCACATCTTGAGGAGGGGTTGATCTAGAAATGTGGAGGATGGGACAGCCCAGGGGCAGGTGCTATGTCGTGGCAGAGCGGTTTGGAGGAGACAAGCTCAAGGGGAGAGTCATCTGTGCTTTCCTTGGACAAATTGAGGAATGAAAAGAGCTAAAGGGGTCCCAAAAAAGCTCAGGTATGAGTTATATATGTTGAATGAGGCCTGAGCGTGAGATGCCCAAATCAACATGGGCGCGCTCAGAGAGGGCCGCTACCGGAGGTGATCGTGGAGGTGATTCCAATCACTATTGAGGGTCGTGTGAGGGGTTGGTTAGATCGTGGAGGAGAGATGAGAGTAGAGCCTTGGTCAGATTTACGTGGTATGGGTTGGAGACGAGGTTCATGGTTAGACTTGAATTGCATCTATTGTGGCCACGTCCTCGTGGCTTGACGAAAGGTTGAGGATGACTCCTCAGTCGTCCGATCGTTATCTAAAGGCCATGATCTCTTCACACCATTCTGACCTCGTGGTTTCAAAAAGGTTTTAGTTCCATCCGCTAGATCAGTGATCTAGGGCCAAAAACTGGCCACACATGCCCGACCAAAACAAAGGGTGTGTGACATCCTATTAGATCGGCAACTTAGGCTATATAATTCAGACATTATTATTCAACTGCACCAATATGCACATTATTTCATCATTTTCAAACCCAAATAACTTCCTCTAGGAACATGCAATTGCCAACAAAATTTAACCATAGCTTCCCTACCTCTCGAGATACATTCTACTCAAATTTGATGACAAAACTCAACTATTTGATCATCCAAATAAATTCCTCAAGAAGGCATAAAATTATGGATCCAAAACATTATATAAACCTCCACAACACTCCAACTTTACTAAGACACTTGGGATTCTCAAAACAACTCAACATATGTGACTTCACTTGTGTCATTGCACATTTTAAGATTCCAAAAGTCCACTCCATCACATCCTACAAACATTTAGAGAAATTTGGTCCTGGGAATTAAGCCAAAAATCCAGTCTTTCACATCATATACATCTTAAAAGAACTTTCATCCTCAGAAGTATACCATACTCATACTTCTTGGAAAAACCATATCTTTTTTTTTCATCCACATGTAGGCACCATTCTATGTACAACATAATCAAAAGCTCCAAAACTATATTTAAGCTACTAGGATGTTTTTCAAACATCTAAGGTGATACCAGGGTGGACCACTCATCATATAACATGGTTTAGGAGCTTAGGTTACATCATGACGTATCTCATACGTTACAGTTGCATCTTTATCATTATCCATGTATCAACATTCAACATCATACTACCATGTTCTATAGGAGTTAACTAAGATTAACTCATACATCAAGGTGTCATCAACATTTCATTCACTAGTACATAACCGGCCTTCAGTGTCGGTTATTTAAGGCCTTTAGTGTTGGTTTTAATGCGACACCTATGTGGGTGCTGCTAAAAGGCCAACTGTTAGGCGTCGGTTCTCAAACCGATGCCACAACCCTTCGCGCACCACCAAAAATGCGCCAGTAGGGTGGTATAGGCGTCAGTTATTAGCTTTGAAACCAACACCATAAACCTTCTCTCCACAGAAAGAGTACCATCTGGGGCACTATCAACGTCAATTTGTTAGTGATAATCGACACCATCTCACCCGTTGCCACGGTCGTGCTGTCCAGTACGGCCGTGTGGTCTGGCCCACTGCCACGGCCGTGCTAGCTAGCACGGCCGTGGTGTCTGGCCTCATTAGGGAAATCGACGTCGGTTATTGATAACCGATGCCACATCACATGCATTAGGCATCATTTATAATTATTTATCTGACGCTGTAACTATTTTTCGTCGGTTTTAAACAAATAACCAACGACGATTGCAAGTTTTTTTTTCTATCAGTCTGCAGACCTACTGTGGCTGGTCACAGGATGAGAAACCTGCAATTTAGTTATGAACTGTAGGTTTTATAACATCCATTAATATCAGCCAACAACAGGCCACAAAACTACAAAATTAACAACATTAATTTTCACATATTTAGCAACCTACAGTTCCATTCAATTTTCACACATATAGAGGCATTCATGTAGCAATATGCAATTCCATTCATTTTCACATTCACACATGTAGAAACATTCATATAGCAACCAACAGTTTCATTCATTTTCACATTCACACATGTATAAACATTCAGACACATGTAGAAACATTCAGACATGTAGAAACATTCACACATGTTATAATTTAGAAATTCATTTACAAAATATCATTCTTTAGTCATTATTCACTATCAACATCCCAATTATATGTTAAAACCCCCATTAATTGTATGGTTGTTTCCCATTCTTCTCTTACATCATTTAATTCTCCCATCCTATAGGGAGCATGTACATATGGTAAGGCCTTTCCTGTAGTGTGGTCAGTTTAAACACCTACGAAGAGAATGATGTATATATATTTAATAATATATAAATATGATATATTTCATATTATCTAATGAGACTATATATAATACCTCAGGAACGGTATCGATGTCCACTGTGTCATATTTGATAATCATGTGCATAAATCGCATCACATAGTATGCACATACCCATCTATTGTCTTGTGTAGCACACTATAAATTGAAACATACAAAATATTAAAAAATACAACTAATTAAGCATTGTTCACATAAATAATGTATACATTGCAGTCAGGAACTTACTTCCACGTTCTTCCAAATTATTTGTTGGTTCTTTTCCTGGGGACCTTTCCTCCAGCCTTTTTGAACTCATCTAAACCCCTACATGTTAATGTAACACAGTACATTGCATAATTAAATAGTAATGTAATAACATATGTTAACATATATGAAAATGAAATATTTCTCACCGGAATAATGCCATTTTCATTTTGTGTCCATATTTTGAACTCAATTTAGTCCCCTTAGGATCTAGATAATAGACAGTGAACGTCTCGGGGAAAATAACTAGTAACTCCCAATGCATACCACTAGAGGTAAAAAGTTCAAAATTAATAACTCAAAATCCACAATAAAAATGTAATTTTCTTAAGTCCAAATTATAATAAGCAAAGTAAACTTACTCCACATTGAATGGAGCTATTATCACCGTCGTCTTATTTTGAGAAAAATTTGTAAAAGCATCACAACAGTATTGTAGAACTGACGGAGGGTCTTTAGCTACTAGACTAATCAAAGATGGAATCAAAAATCCTACATGTTCGAATGAAAAATCTGCACATATCTTGTCTAAGTAGCTGCAAAACATGTATTACGTATGCATTAATAAATAAGAAACCAGATCACCAGGTCCTACACAAGGTATATGGATGTATAAAGAAGATCTCATGTTATCCATAGCTCTATCACAGATGTATTCAGCCAATCATATCGAAACAACTCCAAAATATCTTGTATAAATAGATTGCTTTCGTTTGACCTGCAACATCCACATCTATAGAAATAGTTATAGGGCAATTTATATCATGTTCGCCTAACCATATTGCATACCCCTACAATTAGGACCTAACGGGACAGGTAGGTCATGTGGAACCCAACTTGGTAATGTAGGAGGTGGAGGTGGAGGCCTAGATGCTCTGGGTGTCTTCTTTTTAACCTGTATATATATATAATTTCAGATCAATTGACATCATATACACACACTAACAATTTAACGTAATGTAAATTTACCATACAATTTCAGTATAGAGGACATCTCCTTTTGGCCACAATATCACTCCGCCTTCTGCCTCACCAAGCGTTTCACAATCTAGGTGGGCATATGGAAATTGAAGATCCATCCAATTGGGGAATATACGTACCGGGCTCACACGAACCCAACCAGATGGTAATGGAGACCCATGAAACATTTCCCCTGGTAGGGATGGGTAAGCTGACGCCTCTGCAATCACAAATTCTTTACTTTTTAGACGGCAAGGCTTCAACCCCTACAAATTTTTGTGTAAAGAATGTTATATACATATCATCTTAAAAACATATCATCTTGAAAAGAATAGTTACTATGTCATAAAAATACTTACATCGGATGTACTAGGTGGTGGGTCTATAGGATTACTCCCAACCTCAGCCGTAGGAGTAGAGCGGGACGCCATAGGTACTGTCTGCTGAGTGGCAGTCAGAGATGCCTGCCACATGCTCATTGCTTCTTTGAGTTTCCTATCAACTAACTTATCTACCTATACATGGATAAAAGAAACGTTAGCTTCTGATTATTGAATTCTCTTTTACAATAACATTATAAAGAAAGAATAGTTTACCTCTTCTTGTGAAAGTCCCACTTTTGGGACATGTTTGCGCTGGGATGGCCCAAAGAATGCTTTGATGCCCACACCAGTGCCTGCAGCCCTAACACGTCTAGGATGCTCTGGGTTACCCAGAGCAACTGTCAATTCATCCCTTGTACCCTTAGGGATGAACATTCCTTGTTTCCTCAGCTCGTGTATCTCCCACTAATCACAAAAAAAAAATTATAATTAATTAAACCCCACAAATAATCAATATTCGAACAATTCCTCTAAGAGTTTTATTTTACCATTTTTGTAGCCGCCTCAGCAGTTGTAGTCTTCCTTATTTCTCCCTTCTTATTTTTCCTCCCAGCTATCCAGACATCATGGAAAGGAAATGGTGTGGAACCTATAGTAGAGGACGCATGAGTAGCAGCAGACTGAGCATTAGACTCAGCCTGTAGTCTTTGGTGAATGCCTGCATACCCCTTTGGACCCATTGTGTGGTCATGCACATTCAGTGCATTCCTTGCTTTTTGTGCCTCACTGAGGGCCTAGTTAGGTAACACTAAATGTTAATCATGAATAGGTGAATACAATGTATATTAATTAAATTGGGAGTAACGCCTAATACCTTGAATTCATTAGTTTGTCTTGAAGCAACAAACACGTCCCATTCTCCTTGGTCCAGGAAGTTCCACTATTCAGTGGTTATCTTCTTCTTCTTGTCATCTTATTTTATGTATTCTCAGGTGCGATTTGTTCTATAGTTCCTTAGGACTCTCCCACAGCGTTGCATCATGTATTTACGATGCATCTTTTCATCCAATTCAAATATACTCGGCAAAATAGAATTACTATTAACTAATATCCAAAAAATAGTAATATACAAAATAGAATTGCAAATTAATAATAACTCACGCATAAATCCTTCCATATTACGTCTTTCTTCCCCTTAGGAACTGTATGCCAAGAATCTATCTTACAACTGCAATGGCTACAAGTAACATACCCAATATATGAAACAAATGAATTGCGATTCACTCCAATTGCATTTCCTGCTGTAACATACTAAATCTCAGGGTCTTCCTTGCAATTTACCCACTTGTGAGCTTTTCTTGACCTTCGAGTCCATTTGGACCTTTTTCATAAATTTCCCATCCTTTTGGATCATTTTTGGACTCTATGTGCAATTTGGGCATAATTTGATGTTGAAATCACTATTTACCATCATTTATGTATATGGGGGGGTGTTTGCACAAATAACCCACTTAAGGAGATAAGTTAGGGTTAATCATGTAATTTGGTCCTTAAGGATGGTAATGTAGTAGATAATATTAATTTGGAGTTTTTTTGGATAAATATATTATTAATAATGTGTATTTGAGTTCATATATGTGTATATTAACCTTTATTGTTTCTCTCTCCTCAAAATATGATTTCAATTCACATTAATATGTTATTTTGTTGAGAAATGATTATTTGGATCCTAATGTGTTTAATATCTCGAAATTACTCACATGTTTCATTAAAAGTAGTCTTTTCATATAATTCGTTCCTTTTAATCTATTAAAATACACCTTAATGAGAAATATATTAATTGAGGACCTTGTTGGGTATAATTATGAAATCTAATTATATAGCATTGTAATATGCGTCATTATGAACCTATGGTCCAAAGTTGGTGGCTTTTGGAGTTCATTTGACCCTTCAAATCCATTTTATAAGTATTGAATAAAGTGTGACTATAGCTTTGATTGCAATTTCAATTATTGATTGAAGGCGTAACGCCTAAAGTTTGATTTAATGCTTGTCATGCACCCTCCCTTTCCCAGCGTGCCATCCAACGGCATAAATCAGATCATCTTACCGCTGGTTCGATCAGACGGTCTAGGGCTTGTCCCTAACCTCTAGCCAACCCGCGTTCAAGGAACCGTCTCACGACATATCTTTGCTCGGCCCCTTTCTCCATCTACACTCAATAGTTTCACTCGATTCTTCTTCTGTGTGACTTGTCTCTCCATGACACATCCATCAAGGGGCTTCTCACCTTCTCCCATTCATTGTACATGAAACGCCCAACTGGGCTCTCCGCCTCCTCTTCGCGGAGGAGTTACAAAGTGGGGTAGCTATACTCCCTTGCCTACCTGAGACCTAGAAAACCTTCCTCAGCCTCCGCGCGTCACTCCTCCATGACAAATTGGCCCTAAGCTACCCCCATCCACCTAGACCTACGCGATGTGCTTCGCCGGCAACCTTGGCCCACTGCTCGCAGCACCGGCCTCCTATTCCAAATTAGACGCATGATGAGTTTCTTCAACGTCTGCCCTTCAATTCCTTGGTCTCTCTTTGCCCCGCGATGCCCTCAACCTCTGGGACCTGTAAGCTCGTCGTCGAGCTCCAGAGGCACCATGCTCGTTCTCGCCATGGTACACTTAATTCCGCCGCAACACTGATTTCTCACCTGCTTTAGATCCATGAAGCTACGCCTAACCTAGGTTTTCGATTTAGTGGTGTTTTCTATGTGGTTTCCCCGAATTTCTCTCCCCCTGTTTCTGAGCATGCCGCAACCTGGCTTCTCTGTTCTCTGGCGCACCAATGTCGGCCCTTTGTCCCATTGTGACCAAGAGACCGCGGGGAATTCATCCCCGATCTCTGTTGGGATCCTCACGCCTGGGTGCGATCTGGGGCAGTGGAGCTCGAGCTCCAGAGGCTTGCTCCATAGCCATGACCAGGGAGGTAGATAGCTGGTCGGTGAATGACCAAGGCATCCATGCCTGGTCAATTGGATTCATTTCTTCACAAAGGGCAATCGAGACATTTCACAATTGTTTTGTTTTTTCTCACAACAACTATTTGATATTCCTAAATGACCCAAGAGCCCTTGTCGTTCTAATTAGATAGATTTAGCGAGCAAGGGAAAAATGGTCTTTTGCCTCTCTGTTCATCCGTCCTTGACCGAGGCCTAGCAAGCCTAGATCGGCTGACATTACCAAAGCTGATTGGCCCATGTCATCGTGGGTCCAGCCACTGTGGCGCTCAATTGATTTTATTTTTGCCTATGTGGCTTTTTCCTAATTTCTGATTGGCTGAGATCATTTAATTCATAATAAATGAATCCTTGGTCAGACAAATACGAATAAATAGTCGATGGAAAGGATTTTTAACGTAGATTTCGATTTTATGGTTTTTGAGTCATGAATCTGATTCATTTTTCGAAGTTTGCCTTGAATACCTTTTTAAGTATATAAAATGTTCTAAAATACCTAATTAATTCATTCTAACTCCAATTTGTAAAATAAAATATGTTTTATTATTCAGGAGAATATGACTAATCATTTGGGCTTGGTTTTGAACCCTAAATCGTGGTTTTGTAAAATTAGGGTTTTTCCTATGTTTTATGTCATTATATATATTAATACATGTGTAATAATGTAACTAGGGAATTATGGAATTGGATGCAATCAACTTGGGGGATGTTATGGTAATTAAATAAAACATGTATGTGAAACCTATTTTGTATGTGAGCTCTATATCAGTATGTGACTCCTATTATGTGGACCCTATTCATATATGTGATCTCTATGGATGAATGTGAATGATTATTGTGCAAATAGTCCTAATCTCTCAGTTGGGTCTTTTCCAACCCCACAATCATTATTGTGCTAGCCTTATTATTCTCCTATATACATTTTTGGCTCTTTTACTTCGTTGATGAATCAATTGCAGTTGTGGCTCACTTATGTGAAATATTTAATCTTGTCTTGTCCAGTGTTGGCTCATCTTTTTGAAATACTTGGAAACATTGTATAATGTTGTTGCTTGTTGACTCATTGGAGTTCTTGGATATTGTGGTAGCCTATGATGGCCTATTTGTTTTATTCTTGGGTTTTATTCCCAATGATATGTTGTTATCTTTATATACTTTTCACTCTACTGCCATGTGAATGTTATGCATGATATAGTTATTGACCAATTGACAATATAGTGTACATGAGTACAAACCACCCACAGGGCACTGGGGTTTTAGTCCCCCTACCGGGCCTTGGGGTTTTAGTCCCCCTGCCATTTTAAATATTAGGCACTGGGGTTTTAGTCCCCCTGCCACTTTTTAGGCACTGGGGTTTTAGTCCCCCTGCCATTGGTGAGGTCCGGTAGGTTCCTCACCCTACATTGAGAGGGTGTTGAGTCATAATTTATATTCATACAATTGTAATATTTGTTGATATTTAAATGTGGCAGTTTTTCTAGAATCTTATTCACTCATTTGCTCTCACTTCTTGAAATCCCTTAAGGGATTACTATGCTTAACTTTATGATTGCCTTTATCCTTTTATTAACACATACCTTCTATCTCTCTCTTGTTGGATGACCCCAACCATCCAGGTTAGGATCAGAGTGTGCATGGAAGCTTGGTGAACCTAAGGCTAACGATAGGACAAGAAGAAGAGCATATAGATTGCATGATCATAGTTGCTTTTATGTTTTAAGTTGTTTTGTTTGGAGACAATCTTGGCTTAGTCTAAGTCTTCCTCTACCTAGATCCTTGTTCTTGTATAACGTTGTACTTCCTTTATGGAAAGTTTGTAATGTACTCTTTATACATTTTGAATAAAGTCAAGATTTTAAATTTCCGCTGGTACACAATTGGTGTTTTTGTTTATCATGTTTATAGTAGAGACTTGGTCTTTACACCTGCATTTTCAAAATCCACAACAAGTTTGGTTCCATTGCCCCTATGCTCTATTAACTTCTTCATCATAGTGATGCCCCTTCTCTTGTCAACTTTTTGGTGTTGCTCATCAAGTGCCTTAAGTGCTTCAGAGGGTACATGTGCATCACCAACCTAAAATTTGACAAAATAAATACACTTACATATAAATGGACATGTAGATATAAATATATGATATATTTTTAAAACATACATTGTGAGGCGGCGCATTGATGTCCTCACCCTCACGGTAATCATCAACACGCTCATCAGGAGAATGCTCAACCATCTGAAAGTCCGCATTCATATTGTAAAGTTCACATTGTAAAGTAATTCACATTGTAAAGCTCACATTGTAAAGTTCACATTCACATTGTAAAGTAATTCACATTGTAAAGTTTACATTGTAAAGTAATTCACATTGTAAAGTAATTCACATTGTACAATTCACATTGTAAAGTTCACATTCAAAAAAATAAACATATAAAAAAATATAAACATGCCTCTAATATTGCAAGTTTTTATCAATTAACAATCCTTCATTGTGATCTTCGCGCACATACAAGTCATCATTAGCTTCAATATTTGCTGGTGTTGGCAACCCAATTGAGAATGGACTGGAGTCATCATACTTATCATAGTACTCTTCTTCATCTATAAGATCTTCAATGAACTGTCTTTTACCATGAAGAACAACTGACCATTTATCATTTACAGGATCATTGATATAAAATATACAAGTGACCTTGTTCCAACTTCTCATGGCTGATTACTTTCACTCGTGATCCCAAAATTCCTTTGCCAAATTACTCCTCAATATTCTTGACATTACTAGGAGTGTCATTACAACTGAGAAAATCATTGCAAACATTCATAACCTCTCTCGCCACATAACCCTCAATAATATTCCCTTCAGGCCGATAACGGTTTCGAACATCACTTTTAAACACACTCATGTATCGTTCAAAGGGATACATCCAATGCTAAAAAACTGGTCCCAACATTTTCACTTCCCTAGTCAAGTGGACAACAAGATGTACCATGATATCAAAGAACGAAGGAGGAAAATACATCTCAAGAAGACATAGGGTAACAACCACTTCTCTTTGCAAATTATCGAGAGTATCAGGGTCAATAACTTTGCTGCACAGACTATTGAAAAAGAAACATAGTCTGGTGATTGCAAACCATACATGCCTCGACAATATAGATCGAATTGCCACAGGAAATATTTGTTGCATTAGAGTGTGACAATCATGAGATTTAAGACCTATCAACTTCATATCTTTCATTGATACCAATCTATGGATGTTGGATCAGTAACCCTGTGGCACCTTAACATTTACCAAACATTCAAAAAAAGCTTTCTTCTCCTTTCTGGACAATGTGTAACAAGCGGGAGGTAAGTATGTTCTCCGATTTCCCATTTCACATAGGTCTAGTCTGGATTTTATCCCATCTTTAGTTTTACCTAGTATATTCAACAAAGTACCAATGACACTATCACATACATTTTTCTCAACATGCATGATATCGATACAATGTCTGACTGTCAAAGAACTCCAATTAGGAAGATCCCAAAATATTGACTTCTTTTTTAATAAACATTTGTCACTCTGTATGGCCATAAATTGTGATCTCTTACCAAATTCATTGACAAAGTCTTTTACTCTTTCATAAACAACCTCCCCTGGTATAGGTTTAGGTGCACTCCATTCCTCATTCAATCCATTGAATGCTTTGCACTTCCTACGATACAGATGGAATTTTGTAAGAAATCTTTGATGACCGAGATATACAGTCTTACTGCCATGTTTTAGTATTGTTGAATTAGTGTTCTCTTCACATATAGGACACGCTTTAGCTCCTTTGACACTATATCCAAACAAATCCCCATATGCTGGAAAATCATTAATAGTGCAAAACAGCATAGCATGCAAACAAAATGTCTCTCTTCGTGAAGCATCATAGGTCATCACACCTTCACCCAGAGTTTCTTTAAGTCATCAATCAGAGGTTCAAGATAAACATCGATATCATTTCCAGGTTGTTTAGGGCCCAATATCAACAATGACAACATTACGTACTTATTTTTCATACACGGTCAGGGAGGAGGATTGTATATAACGAGCATGACTGGCCAAGTGCTATGTTGGCTGCTCAATGTCTCGTACGGATTCATCCCATCTGTACAAAGCCCAAGTCTTAGATTCTTGACTTCTTCACCAACTTCAGGGTACAATAGATCAATCTTCTTCCACTGTGGGGAATCAGACGCATATCGTAGGATCCCATCATTATTTTTCTTAACATCTACATGCCACATCAAATTCTTTGCATCTATCGGATTGGAAAACAAGCATTGAAACTGTGATATTATAGGTAGATACCACATCACCTTAGTAGGAGAACCAGTTTTGGACTCCCCTGAAGTCGTCAATTTATACTGTGACGCACCACATTTTGGACAATCTTTCAAATCCACATAGTCCTTTTGAAATAATACACAATCATTCAGGCATGTGTGTATCTTCTTGGCATCCATTCCCATTAGGCACAACAATTTCTTTACATATTGGCAGCTCGTTTCCCTCAGGCAGCATTTCTTTCAAAAAAGACAACAATGACGTGAAGCTTTTGTCGCTCCATCTATTGTTAGCTTTCAGCTTATACAATCTCAACACAGCGCTAAGCTTCATAAACTTAGTACAACCTGTGTATAACGATATCTCAGCATCATGCACAATGTTTCTAAAAATGGGAGGTGGATCGGTGTTCTCTACCCCACAACTATCCAGCATCGCATCAACGATGTCTACTGGAACTGGTTCATTCACATCTACGTCATCGGAGGCAATTTCTTCTTCCACACAAGCACTGCTATCGACATCCACTGGTTTCGGGTTTGAAATCTCTCCATGCCAGTGCCATTCTGTATAGCCTTGTATAATCCCGTTGCACATGACATGACTTTTGATTTCATCACCAGTGCTGACTTTCAAGTTGTTACTGCAATGCCTACATGGATAGTAGAACCTAACTCCAGGTTGTTTCCTATGTTCCTCGGAAAATCTGATAAACTGGTCAAGACCAGATATAAACTCTGGGGTGCAAAAATTGCGAATGGACATCCATGATCTATCCATTCTATGATCATAGAGAAAACAAGTATATATTACAACAAGATTAGGGTCTAGGGTTAATAGATTAGAGTTTTTGCATGGTTAAAACTTTAGGCCAACAAATACATGTGTTGTCATTCTTATATATAATAAATGTGTACCACCTATCCCATTCTAGAACACCTAATCTCTCTAGTAAGTGTATAATGTGTATTGGGTTTTCAAGAAAATTTTTGCAGCATTTCCTCGTTGTTCTCCAAGTACATATGTACTTAGAGAACAAACGGGGAAATGCTGCTGAAATTTCTTGAAAACCCAATACACATTATACACTTACATCCTAAGTGAGATTAGGTGTTCAAGAACAGTCCCAAACCGGGGACTATCCAAGATTTACTCCTAATGAGTAAATCTTGGACGAGTTTCTAGGCTAATAAATACATGTGTTGTCATTCTATAACATTGATTTCAACATTTCGAGTGTCCATGCATGTTCATCATCAAGATAAAGATTACACATAAATTAGTATGACCTAGGGATGGAGAGATTCATAATTGATTTCAAAATTTCAAACTAGCTCATGCATTATCATCAATATAGATCATACAATAGGGATTCATGTAGATGTTAGGGTGACACATCACTACAAAACCAGAGATTTAACATCAGGGTTTTAATATCTTACATAGATTGATCACAAGATTTCAACAATATAGTTAATTCAAGATTATGGTGTGTATTAGAGTTTTAATATCTTAATTCAACATGCATCAAAATTTACAGAATTAAGTCAAGCATTAGTATTCAATTGCAAATGTATCCTGCTCCCTCCTTACCAAATGGATAAAAGTAAGGCCACGACCATGTGGACTGGCCACGGCGGTGGCTGTGTTGGACTACCAAGGCCGTGCTGGCCAGCACAGCCGTGGTCGGCCAACCCAGCCACAGCCGTGACCAGCCCACACGGTCGTGGCCTTATTGTAATCCATTTGGTAAGAAGAGGGAGCAGGAAGAAGAAGAGGTGGAGGAAAAAGAAGGGCAGCGGCCTACCTGGGCAGGAAAGCAGCGGCTTGGAGAGCAGGGGTAGGCATCGGAGCAACATGCGAACCACGGTGAGCAAGAGAAGGAACAGGAGCATGAGCAGGCTCAGGTAGCCGGCGAGGAGCTCCAGAGAGTGGCGGTGCTGACCAGTAGGTGCAGAGCAGGCGTGGCGAGCAGAGAGGGAGGGTGAGCAGCTGATCGAGCTAGGGCAGCAGCCGGAGGACCAGTAAATGGCAGCGGTGGAGGCGAGCTGCAGCACAGGAGCGGTGAGCACAGGAATTGTCACCGGAGCTTAAACCCTCAATCAAGATGAATGAAATAGAGAAATGGGAAGAGTCGGGCTCGCGCGAGTGCTATTAAGTTAACATTAGGTGTTGGTTCTTAAATAAAACTGACACATAAAACTAAAGGTGTTGGTTCTACAAATACACCGACACCTATTCTCAATGATAGTCGTCGATTTTTACTAGAAAAAAAATGGATGTCTATCTACAATGCCAATAAAAAAAAATTGTTCTCGATTAATGACCATAGTCATCGGTTTCTTTAGAAAACTGACGCTCAAAGGGTGTGAAAAATTTCTCAGGAAAAACACACAAAAACCCATAAGCGTCGGTCACTGTAGTAAAACCAACGACCAAAATGTGCCTAATTTCTATCTCGTGAATAACCTTCCGTCGTCGGTTTAATAGTTAATAACCGACACCATATGTTAAATTTTGGAGGTAATTTTTTTCACTGGAAATTTTGGATTTGGTGGTTTAATTATACGCGTCAGTTTATTATTTGGGAACCGACACTGAATAAAAGTGATACCCGTGTCTGGTCGCCCTTCACAAATAGATGTCGGTTTTTTTATTAAAGTGACATTTTAGGTTTTAGGTGTCGGTGTATTTATACAACCAACACCTTTAAAAGTGATGTTATAAGCCATTTCTGTAGTAGTGATTGAGCTAATTGTCAGAACATGTTCAACATTAACATATGGCTTTTAGGAGGGAGTTAACTAAAGTTAACCCACTTTATCCATCTAGATCATATCAAGGTGTTATAAACATTATGTTGTGCTAACTGTCAAACTATATTTTTCATCTTTATTAAGCACTAAGATTAATATGCCATGTAACATGATTCATTCATATGATCTTATTTCATTGTTCAAAGTAAATTGCAGCATTTACTAATGATTTCATCACAAGGTTAACTAACAATTTCACATTATCATCAACATTTATGTATATGGTTAACCATCTATACATTGATATTTATTAAACCATCTCTAGATTTTCATCGTATCATGACTATATATCACGCATCGAGATTGGAGCACATCCTTACATATATTATATCATGGTTGTGTTAACAAACTTATACAAGTCGTTTGTGAAACATGTATCAAAACATTATATAGTCTAATTGAGGTTCTCCTAACCCATACCATGAGGGTAGTGCCATGTTCAATCTCTCTGAGCTAACTCAACTCTATGAATATCTCACATGCATATACTTTATCTTTCCTCTCGGTCTAGGGTTCTCGAATTACCTCATTGGCACTAGTGATAACTTCATTAGCTCTAGCCACGTAAGCACAAACCAAAACATGCTATGACATACTCTTCGCAGATCTTACCCATGAAACATGCTTACCCAAAACTCTGTTATATACAACACTAGATTCCTATGTGGGAAACCACCAACCCGAGTATGAGGCTTCACACAAACTAACATAGATACCTCCTCCAGGGTCTTGGGCTCTCTCACTCACCCAGATGGCAGGCACTCATATTCATGTTCGCATGCACATATATAACCAACCTCTCTCTATCTCTAGGGTTTGGTCCTCCCAAGGACATCTAGGGTTCAAGAAAACTATAGGAATCATACATAGAGAGACTCAACTCAATCACTCAGGAGTAGTCTAGTTTAGGGCATATCATATCACATATCTCATAATTCTCATATTTTGGAGTTTAGGTTCTCTAACCTTTTCCCAATGGGTCTCACTCTCTCTCGAGTTAACCCTAAAACTGGTCCAAACACTAGAGGTCCTCCTTTGTAAAAGAGCTTGAAGCTCAGGCTGATCCAGAACTTGTTTTAGCTTATGTTATCTTACCTCTTAAAAGCCTAGTTACTTTCATCATCAAAACTTATCTCAAATCCTCAAAACTGAACTCACGTCCTCATAAACCATCTTATATCATCTATATAAGACTTACATCATATCATCAAAACTTATTTCATTTATTCCATCTATCATAAATTCTAACAAGGCTCTAGACATCTAATCTAGAACTATTCTCTCTTCTAGACTGATGTCATTCATTTTCACTTAGGTTGCATGACCACTCCTACTCGTACATGTGTGGGGACACATTTTTGTAATACATATATATAATAAAATGTTATATAGCTTTTCTCCAGTAAAACAAGCGTCAGAGAAAACTATCAAGGTTCGATGTGATTGAAATCAAAAACCAAATCTTGAAAACAAGTGTCCCTCACATAGTAGAGAGTATAGTGCCATGAAAACTAGTGAAAAGGGTGAGAACATGGTGTAGACTAGTTTAGATACTCTAGACAACATGCACAATATGTCTAAAGCTTCTCTTCCCTTGATGCACGTCATTTCCAAATAGTGCAACATCCCATACCACTGCACTACAAGGAAAGAACGACATCCAAGGAGTTGCTACTCAACAAGCACGTGTCTAGACCTAGTTCTCCGACATCTAGGTGCTAACCTAGAGGCTAGGTCAGATCTAGTCTCTAAAAGATGACTAATCTAACCCTAAAGATTATTAAGGTTCAAGGTTCTTTTGTTTTAAGTTGCATAGTGAACAAATGTCAGGCTTTGCTATTATTAATACTCTGATACCACCTGTGACGTCCCCAGATTTTCTAATACTTAATTTGATGTGTGATGTCCAAATTGAAACCCTCACAAGAATGAGAATCCCAATTTAAACACCCCACATTAGGCTAAGAAGAAGAAAATCAAGGGAGTCAGAAGGAAACAACAGTAGCACATGTACATGAACAATAATAAAACCATACACACATGTCAGAATTAAGCCAGAAATTTAGTCTTTCACACATATGATAACAATCTATTTATACAAGTTTTGCATATGTATTAATGCATACGTAATACAAGTTTTGCATATGCATTAATGCATACGTATTAATGCAAGTCAATCATACGATAACAAGCTATTTATAAAAGATATTTGGAGTTGTTTTGTTATGATTGGGTGAACACATCTATGATAGAGTTGTGGATATGGTGAGATCATATTTATATATCCATATTCCTTGTTTTATATATGGTGATCTGGTTTCTTATATATTAATGCATACATAATATATGTTTTGCAGCAACTTTTTTTTATATATTAATGCATACGTAATTTATGTTTTGCAGCCACTTACACATGATATGTACAGATTTTGCATTTTCCCATGTGAGATTTTTGGTTCCATCTTTGATTAGTCTTCTAGATAGAGACCCTTCATCAGTTACTTCATATTTTTGTGTTGCTTTTGAATATTTTGGTAAAAATAAGAAGACGGTGATAATAGCTCCATTCAATGTCGAGTAAGTTTACTTTGCTTATAATTTGGACTTAAGAAAATTACATTTTTATTGTGGATTTTGAGTTATTAATTTTTAACTTTCTTACCTATAGTGGTAGGCATTGGGAGTTACTAGTTATTGTCCCCAAGGCATTCACTGTCTATTATCTAGATCCTACGGGGAATGAATTGAATACATTATATGGACACACAATGAAAAAGCTATTATTCCCGTGAGAAATATTTCATATTTTTATATCTGTTAACATATGTTATTACATTACTATTTAATTATGCAATTTAATGTGTTACATTAACATATAGGGCTTTACAAGAGTTCAAAAAAGCTGGAGGAAAGGTCCCCTGGAAAAATAATCAACCACTAATTTGGGAGAATGTGAAAGTAATTTCCCGACTCCAATGTATATATTATTTTTGTGAACTGTGCTTATTTGTATTTTTGAATATTTTGTATGTTTCAGTTCATAGTTTGCTACACAAGACAATGGTTGGCCATGTGCTTACTATGTGATGTGATTTATGGACCTAATCATCAAATATGCTGCAATGGAAATCGATACTATACATAAGGTATTATATATAGTCTCATTAGATAATATGAAATATCTAAATCTTATTATATATTATTAATAATATATATATGTCATTCTCTTTGCAGGTGTTTAGAACTAACTTTAGTACATGTGGAAAGTTATTAAATGTACATACTCGCTATACGAGGGAGGAATTAGATGTTGTAAGGGAAGAATGAGAAAACACCCTACAAGTAGTGGAAATTTTTAAATATAATTGGGTATCTGATGACAATGATGACGATGATGAATAAAGAATGATATTTCTAAACTTTGTTATCATAATTATTTTTGTGTGAATGTGACTGACTTTTTCTGAATTGTCATATGTGTGAATGTGAATGTGAATGACTTTTTCTGATCAATACATGAATGTCTGAATGTGAAAATAGATGAAATAAATGGAACTAAATGTGAATGTAAATGACTTTGCAGGTTTCTACATGTATCTAATCAATACATGTGTCTCAATGTGAATGACTTTGCAGGTTTTTGGACTGTTGTTGGCTAATATCAATGGATAATGTAAACCTATAGTTCAGAACTAAACTACAGGTTCTGCATCCTGCTAACCAGCCATACAGCAAGCCTGCAAACTGATAAGAAAAAAAAATCAGAGCATAGGCATCGGTTATTTGTATAAAAATGACACCAAAGAAATACGGCGTCGGTTATTAGCAAAAAAACTGACGTCTCTTGCATGGCTGGCGTCGGCTATCTGTATGAACCGATGCCTATTGTGGCCAGGCACGACCGTGCTAGCAGGGATATGTCGTTGGTTTTTGTTTAATAATCGACATGTTTAACCATGATATATTGTCAGTTTTCTTTACTAACCGACACTTATAGTTCCCTTGCTAGTACGTTTTCAGTGGCGACACTACTACAGAAAATGCTTTTTACAATGGGAAAAACACAACAGTTCATTTGGTTATGTTGTAGTTAGCATATCTTTTACAACAAGTCTATTTGTGTGTTGTGAATTATATATTTTATACAACACAAGTTATATACAACGAGCCAAACTCATTGTAGTATGGTAGTTTGGTAGGAGTGGTAGTGGTGGTGAGCTCATCAGTTAGGCTCATGATGAATGAGTCTAATGATGAGGTATTGATATGGACCTCGAGATGAGGACATTCTGTCTCAGGATTTAGCTTTGATGTCGGCGACCCCGACAACTGTTGTGGTGGTAAACGTGCCTTAGATGGTCATTTTACTAGTATTTTTGTTACCCTAGCTGCCAGGGCGGTGATACTAAGCTCTGTCTGGCCTGCTTTGGTCTTCTTCTCTTGTACTTTGACCGAAGCTAGGATTTTGGTAAGCTCTTCGTCAGTAAAGTGTAGTCTTTCCTTGTCGTAATCTGCAAGCTCTGGAAGCGGTAGTAGAGTTCTGGAGGATCTTACTATAGGGTAGAAAATGTAGTGTAGTTTCGCATCCTTTTCTTTTTTATGTAAGAGTTCTTCAAAGTTTGCTCATTGGTAAGGATGTCACCCTTGATATGCATGCACCTGGGGAGTAATCTGTCCATCTTGAGATATTTGAGAATGAAAGTTATGTGTCCGCCCATACAGATTTCTTTCCCTATTGTGTATGCTGAAAACTTTTGTATCATGTGCCGTCCAATGTTGACCAGCATTCCATGCAGAACGGACCAGAGAAGAAAAAGGTTAGTGGTGATAACATTCCCGCCCACTGTTCTGGGGAAGAGCGCACTGGTGAGAATTTTGTGAAGCGTGTGCACTAACCCAGAATGAATATTGGAGGCCTTGCAGGTCTTTGCATCATAAGTTGGGATCCCTTTTAGGGATTTCTAGAAGTTTTCTATTGAATTGGGAGCTCTCTGTGCTAACAGCTTTGGCCTTTTTTAGTGCTCCGGGTTGTCTATGAAAATTGCGTTCAATAGATTTTCTATTATGACAACGTTGTTACCAAAAAGTTTGGTGACCAGCCTGCGGTCACCTCCGTCCCTTTCTCTAACTATAATGTCCACAGATTCTTTGATGAGATGTGTAAAGAATTCTGTTGTGGGCTCGACCTAAGAGATCTCGGGAACAAAACACATTCTTAAGAGATTTGCATTATCGAGTAAGGTGAGGAATCTATCGTATATCCCCATCTTTTTTAGTACGCTTGAGCGAACGTACTTTGTTGGTTTCAGTATTTTGTCGATGGATGGGAGGGTGTGAATGAATATGTTTTCTGGTGGTGGTGATGTAGTGGTGATGGTGGGGAAGATAGTAGTAATGGTGGTGGTGGTTGACGGGATGTAACCAACCAGGGTTTGTTTCCTAGCAGTAGCGGGGCGGACCTGCTTCATTGCCCGTTTCTTTGTGGGTTGTTCTTTTTACAGTTTCCTGGGCCTTTCATTTCCCCTTGGACCTTTCGGTTCGGGATTCGTCCTCAGAATTTGGCTCATATTCCGAGCCTTTGTCACTAGAAGAAATTTCTTCTACTTCTTGCTCAGGCTCCTCGGATAAACACCTATTGAGGCGTTCGATTTCACACATGACCTCTATCATGTTGACCTTCGGTGGGATTTGTCCAGTCATGTTGAAGGTGTCGACAACCTTCTGGAGCTTGGCACGGTCCTCTATCAGTTGCTCCTTTGTCCAGAAAGGAGCGTCCGCAGTTCCTGTGGCTTGTTTTGCTGGTGAGGCCATTTCTGGAAAAATTAGCAGAAAGTCATGTGTTAGAAGGATTTGAATTTGCAAAGATAATGAGTTTTATTAAAAAGAGAAAATTAGATGATGTATATGTTTATGTTTTTATGTTTTAGTGGAATCCAAATGGTTTCAGGACCGTTTGGCTCCAAACGGTTTCAAGACCATTTCCAAACGATTTCAGGACCGTTTGGCTCCAGACGGTTTCGAGACCGTTTGGCTCCAAACGGTTTCAAAACTGTTTGGCTTCCAAATGTCAAAACCACGAGGAAGGTAGAACGTCGGGGGCGCAGCGGTCGATGGTGGAGAAGCGCTATCGGCAGTGATAGAAAAGAGAGCCACATCGGCGACGTAAGTGTCGGCGATGGTAAAGACGAAGACGATGTGATGATGGAGGTTTCGGTAATGGTGGTGGCGCTGCTCTACCTTGCTGCTTCGGGTGACGATGATGACGGTGAGGCAAAGAAAGGCGGTAATGGTGGTGCGGACGTAGTGAAGCCACGTGGAAGCTAAGGTAGCATCGGTGATGGTGGCGGAACGAGCTGACGTCGCGGGAGTGAGAATCGGAGAGAAACGAAATAGCACTTGCGCGAGGGTTTAGAAAGTTCGAGATTCTGAAGAAAGAAGAAGTGGAGGGGGGGTTATATTTATAGGATTTGGGGGTGACGTTACAAATAACCAAAGTCGAAATGGTTTTGAGACCGTTTGGACCATTTGGATCCAAACGGTGTTAGGACCGTTTGGCTCCAAACAGTTTCAGGACTGTTTGGCTCCAAACAGTTTTAAGAACGTTTGGATCCAAACGGTTTTAGGACCGTTTGGCTCCAAACGGTTTTAGGACTGTTTAAGATGGTTTAGGTTTTTTATTTTTTTTTATTTTTTTATGTTTGTTTTGGTTGTTTATGTGAATTTTTATATTTTCAGATTAAAGATGATAAACCTAAATTAAACAAAAGAAATAAAAAAACTCAGATCGTGGGTTGCCTCCCAAGTAGCGTATGGGTTTTACGTCGCTGGCTCGACGAAGTTTTGATTTTGTTATGGTGATGTTGTGGGGTCTCTGATCTCAATGGTCTGTCTCGGAATTTTGTCAGCTGGAGTATAGTATTTTTTCAATCTATGGCCATTGACTGTCCTCTCTCCTCCATTGTCATCAACAATTATGATGGCTCCAGTCGGGTATATGTGCTTGATGGTAAAAGGCCCAGACTACTTTGTACGAAGTTTCTCGGGGAACATTTTGAGACTGGAGTTGAAAAGAAGGACTTTGTCTCCAATAGCGATGTCTTTTCTTTTTAGATGACCATCGTGCCACATCTTGGTTTATTCTTTGTAGATCCTGGCACTTTGGTATGTAGTCATTCTGAGCTCCTCTAGTTCTTGCAACTGGAGTTGTTTGTTTTCCCCAGCACTTTTAAAATCAAAATTCAGTTGCTTAATGGCCCACCAAGCCTTATGTTCCAGTTCAACTAGAAGATGACATGATTTCCCATATACCAGACGGAACGGGGTTGTTCCAATTGGTGTTTTATAAGTTGTGCGGTAAGCCCAAAGGGCATCAAGAAGCTTGATGGACCAGTCGGTATGGTGTCTATTGACAATTTTCTCTAAGATTGCCTTAAGTTATCTATTCGAAACTTTGACATGACCACTAGTTTGTGGATGGTAAGGTGTGGCAAATTTATGGTTGACTCCGTATTTCTTTAGGAGGGCTTCGAAGCTTCATTCCAGAAAATGGGTCCCTCCGTCAGATATGACAGTTCAGGGGACTCCGAATCTGGGAAAAATGATATCTTTAAACATCTTAATGCCTAGTTTGGAATCACTGGAAACTGTGGGTATAGCTTCTACCCATTTGGAGACATAATCCACAGCAACCAGTATGTAAGAAAATCCATACGAAGAGGGGAAGGGACCCATGTAGTCTATCCCCAAAACATCGAAAAGTTTGATCTCTTACCACATAGTGAGAGGCATGTCATTCCTTTTAGTTATACCGCCCGAAAGTTGACATTTATTGCATGATTTTACAATATCATGGGAATTTCTTGCTATTGTTGGCCAAAAGAAACCCGATTGTAGAACTTTCATAGCGGTCTTTTTTGAACTCATGTGTCTCCCAGTGGGGCCAGAATGACAATGTTATAAGACAAGAGTAATCTCTTCTTCAGGTAGGCAGCGATGGAAAAGTCCATCTACGCATAGGAGAAAGAGACAAGGTTCGTCCCAGTAGTATTGCTTAACATCATGGAGGAATTTCTTTTTGTCGTGGAGAGAGGCTGAAGGGTTGATGATTCATGTAGCCAGATAGTTCACTATGTCGGCATACCAGGGGAATTCGGTGGTAATTTTTATTAGCTAGTCATCAGGGAGGGAGTCTCAGATACGAACTTTATCATCATCCTCGACTTCAATGCGGCTGAGATGATCAGTGATGACGTTTTCCACTCCGCTTTTGTCTTTGATTTCCAAATCAAATTCCTGAAGCATCAACACCCAACGGATAAGTCTGGGTTTTGCATATTGCTTCTGAATTAGATATCGTATGGCGGAGTGGTCAGTGTAGACTATGACCTTTGATCCAATCAGGTAGGAGCGGAATTTCTCGAACGTATAGATGACAGCTAAGAACTCCTTTTCTATAGTGGTGTAGTTCTTTTACGCTTCATCAAGTGTCTTGGACGCATAGTATATTACATAAGGCTTTTGGTCAATTCTCTACCCTAACACCGCTCCTATAGCATAGTCGCTAGCATCACACATTATTTCGAATCGTTGTGACCAGTCAGGTGCTCTCAGAATAGGCGTAGAGACTAGAGTGTTCTTTAAGGTTGTGAAGCTTTGTTGACATTCTTGTTCAAAATTGAACTCCGTGTCCTTGGTCAATAACTGGGTCATGGGTTTCGCTACTTTCGAGAAATCTTTAATGAATCTTCGATAAAACCCAGCATGACCCAAGAATGCTCGTACTCCTTTTATGTCTTTTGGCGGCGGCAGCTTCGAGATGACATCAATTTTTGCCTTGTCTACCTAAATCTCTCTTTCACTCACTCTATGTCTGAGGACGACACCTTCAGTTACCATAAAATGGCATTTTTCCCAATTTAAGATAAGGTTTGTTTCCTCACATCTTTGTAAGACGTGTCCAAGGTTGAGTAGACAGTTGTCAAAGGACACTAGTACAGAAATGGTATGTAGCATCGGTTTTTTTAAGCCTGTAGCATCACTTTTTAACCGACTCCTAAGTGGGCGTCGCTATAGAATTTTACCTATAGGGTCACTTTTTTTAACCAAAGAAAACTGACCCAATAGGCTGTAAAAAATGAGGAAGAAATTGTGGCCAAGGTTGTAAGGTCAGTTATCAAGATCAATCTTTAGACCTGTAGCATCAATTTTCTTAAAAAGTCGACCTTAGAGGTTCACTCTAAGGTCGGTTTTTTAAGAAAATTGATGCTACAGGTCTACAGATTGATCTTGACAATCTGTAGACCTGTAGCATCGGTTTTTATAAAAAAACTGACCTTAGAGGTTCACTCTAAGGTCGGTTTTTTAAGAAAACTGATGCTACAGCTCTACATATGAGCTTTACAATCTGCAGACCTGTAGCATCGGTTTTCTTAAAAAACTGACCTTAGAGTGAACCTCTAAGGTCGGTTTTTTAAGAAAAATGATGCTACAGGTCTACAGATTGTAACCACACATGGCCGTGCTACGTGACACAGCTGTGCTACGTGGCACGGTCGTGCTACATGGAAGAAATAGAAACATAACAGAAGAACAAGAAGAACCAGGATATGGGAGAGGGGAGCATTGATGCTCAACCATCACCATTCCAAACCACACATTAATAACAAAAGTGATTCATATATTCAGTTGAGTTTCACATATTCACATCATAATCTACAAAATGATAGATTGCAAGTATGAGATGAATGGAGTACTAAAATCACATTCATAAATGGAGCAAACATATTTAATCTAATGCTATATTGACTTCATTTAGAAAAACATCTGACCACTCTTTTCAAAATTCATTTAAGTCCTCAAGTGTGTAAGGTTGAGTTGTAAAGATCTGTAATAGAAATTGCACATGCTAATATTTTATAAAATGACTAAAATCACTTGAAAATTGATGATGTTATTCTTTATTACCAGATCTATAGTCTAAATGTCATATGATGCTTTGTTTGACAATAGCTTGCATATATTTGATTAGCCACAAGCCCAGTCATTATTTTGTACAGGACACTACAAATAACGAATTATACTTAATGTTAGTAAACTACTATAAATAGGAGTTGAGATAAAAATATAACAGTACTACATATAAGACTAAGCAGTTGTCAAAGTAGTTACCTTGACATTTGTCACTTGCCATTTTAGAACCTACAAGTATATATATATTAAGTTAAACATCATGCATCGATGATCTCATCTATAAACCCTAAAGTGTCAATCTGAGACTACACAATGTCTACCCTCATATTTCTGGAATGTATATAATGATTACATATGTGATTGAGAAAAAAATATAGATACGAAAGAATATATATTTTTATTATTGGTTGATTTACTAGTAAAAAAAATGGCACATTGGGAGAGTGAGAATATTATACCTCACTTGTAGTCTAAAGAAGAAATATATGCAAGTCAACAACAAGTCAATAGCACCTGCAACAACATAAATGCAAAATTTACAATTTTTTTAGTTTCTAGAACTCAGCCAGCACGGCCGTTCTACCCAAAACGGTTGTGCTGCCCAGCACGGCCGTGCTACCTGGTCAGTTGCATGATAGTAAAAAGAAAATGGAGTGAGGTAGAAGAGACAACTGTGCTACCTTTAGAAGAAATGGACGGTGGGGGAGCTTGTACGGGAGAAGAACTGGAGAAAGAAGGTGTGTGGCCCTTGCAACGCCATAGGCATCATCCATGCTACATGGTCAGTTGCATGACAATAAAAAGAAAATTGAGGAGTGAGGCGAAAGAGACAACTATGCTACCTTGAGAAGAACTGGACGGTGGGGGAGCTTGTGCGGGAGAAGAACTTAAGAAAGAAGGTGTGCGACCCTTGCAACGCCATAGACGTCATCACTATTCAAGGAAGAAAGTGGATGGGCATTGTCTCCAAAGTGCATGGTGTCGGAGATGGTGGTCAATCTGGAGGCATTGGCACCATCCAAAGAAGAAAATGGAGGCTGGGTGTCGTCATCCAAGAAGGGGTGCCGATTTGCCTCTCTTCGGTTGTGGAGATGGTTGGGAAGGTGACATTGGAAGTGGCGGCGATTTGCTTCTCTTTGGGAGTGGGAGCAGGAATTGGGAGACGAACAAAATGAAATGAAACACAATGTAACACGGCTTGGCTTTGGTCTAATATCAGCCCGGCCTCTAGGGTCGTTTGTCTCAAAAAACCGACGCTACAGAGACTAAGTGGTGCCTGAATTTTTTGAGAGCATCTCTAAGGTCAGTTATTTGAAAAAACCGACCCTAGAGATCAGGGTCTATAGAGTCGGTTATTTGAAAAAACCAACCCTACAGACTATGTGTTGCCCGAAATTTTTGAGACCATCTCTAAGGCAGTATATGCATGCATAGGGCTGGGTTTATACCTGTCAGGTCAGTTATTTTGTACCCAAAGGCTTTTTTATGTTTCTTTAACTCAACAAGAAGCATTTCTTCCTGGTCTTTCATTAGAGTGGAACTGATGATTACTGGACATAATTTTTCTTCATCTAGGAAGACGTGCTTAAGTCTCGTTGGTAGGGTTTTCATCTCGGGAGCTTTAGGTGCTTCTGTTGTTTCTAAAATAGTGATAGATTTGAGCTCCTCAAAAGTGGCTATTGGTGCTTCTTCAACTTTCTCTGAGTGTTATAAGCATTGTTGAAGTAATTCGTTGGCTGAGAATTCGACTTCTGGATTTACTAGGACATTTTCTAACTCATCAGATGGTTCATATATTTCCAATTGGGACATTTGATGTATTGCATCTACTCTTGAATATTGGGACCTTTCATGCTGTTGAGGACCCAGAACTGAATTCCTTCTTTTCCCAGTCTCAGAATGATTGTGCTAGCTTCAACATCAATGAGCACCCTGGTTGTGGCAAGGAAGGGTATGCCGAATATTATTGGGTATCTTAGATCCTCCTTCATATCCATAATGACAAAATCACATGGGATATAAGAATCCTTGCCTATCCTGACTGGAATGTCTTCAATAATTCCTAGGGGTGCAGTGATAGTGGAATCGGCTAACTGAATTTTCATCGTTGTCCCAATCTTTTACACATGGAGTAGGGCATAATAGATATGCTAGCCCATAAGTCAGCTAATCCCTTTTTGTTCGAAGCATTTCCAATACAGCATTGAATACTGAAAGAACCAGGGTCCTTTTTCTTTGGCATCTTGTTAAGAATGATGTCGGAGGTGGTCTGAGCCAGTTTGACCGTCTCTTGCTCTTCAATAATATATTTCCTTGATAGAAATGTTTTTAGATATTTAGCCCAAGCTGGTACTTCAGAGAGGGCATCGAGGAGCGGAATATTTATATAAAGTTTCTTCATTGCCTCCTTGAATTTTTGGAATCTAGTGTCCATTTTAGTTTCTCTCAAACTTCCTAGATATGGTATCCTAGGTTTATATTGCGGAACTTCTGGCTCTTTGGGCACTTGTTCCTTTTCTTTACCTTTTGTAGTCTCCACAGATTTCTCAATTCCTCGATTCGGACTTGCGTTTGGAGTAAAAACAGGTGTATCATCATCATCGTGAGTGATTCTTGTAGCTTCATGAAAGACCCGACCAGATCTTGTAGTGACGACATTCAATTGCTCTGGTCTATTTTGATTGTTTCTTGGGTTTGACTCTAGTTAACCAGCAAAAGTACCTACTGGTGGTTTCAATTGGGCGGCAATTTGTGCCAGTTGAGCCTCCACAGCCTTCTGCTGAGCTTGCTAATTGGCAAGCATTGTCTGTTGTGACTGTAACATCTGCCTGATCATAGTCATCTCATCTGTTGGCTGGGAAGGGGCATTTTTCTGTCCTTGATGTGGTTGTTGTGGAGGTGGTGTTAACTGAGGTTGATGTGATTGCCGTAGCTGGGGATGTAACTGTGGGTGCAGAGGATGATGGGTCTATTGATAGTAGGTGGAGGTATTTCTAGGGTAATTGGATCTTGGGAAATTATTCCTAAGATTCCCTTGATTTTGGTTAAAGTTACTTTGAAACCCAGGTGGCAATGTATTGGAAGATCTGCCTTGTGTTTGATGTTGCGGGTTAGCAGTCCTCGTAGGATTCCCATATTGAAAACCAGGGTGGTTTCTTGGTTGATTTGAATTATAGTAAGCTTGCCCTGGTATGGAATGAATGTAATTGATTTGTTCGGTTATCTGATCTTCAGGGTGTTCGATGATTGGTTCATACTACTGTTGTGGCAGTTGCATATCCATCATCACAATATAAAGTAAGCCACATGACAATGTAGGGTGATCAGATGTGTGACAGGCTTCACAAGTCCATGTGGCAGCTTTAACTTGTTGGACTCGGGGGGTTTTCTTCTTATCGTATTCTCCAAATGAGGTTTCAAGCGCCTGTTGTTTGTGAGCTATAGTCTTTAAAGCTTCAACGAGCTTTCATTTCCATTGATTCCTCAACCTTATAAACTTTGAGGACTCCCTTAGTGGATGATCATCCCCAATTGGATTGGTTCTCAGCTCCAAGTGTAATGATTTTCCAAGCATTCTCATAGTTCTTCCTCATAAAATTTCCTCTAGATGAGGAATCCAAAAATTGTTTGATATCATCACTCACCCTCCTATAGAACATCTCTATTAATTGATTCTGGGAGATACCTTGATGAGTGCACTGCCTTAAAATCTCCTTGAATCTTTTCCATGCTTCTGTGAGTGTTTCTCTAGGAAGTTGGGCAAAGTGGTTGATCTTCCCCCTAATTTTGTAGATTAATGAAGGAGGGAAAAACTTTTCCAGGAACTTTTCTTCCAAGGGAACCCAGGTGGTGATGATTGGCTCCCTATCAAGTGAGTTGTACCAACTCAAAGCCCTTCCAATTAGGGTGAAGTGAAAAAGATGTAGCATTATTGCGTCAAAGGCAACTCCGGCTTGTGGGACAAGTCGGCAAAGTGACTTGAATCTCTTCAAATGATCCATGCAGTCGTCTCCAGAGCCATTAGAGAATGAAATGCCCTGCATGATTTGAATCCATTGTGTCCGGATTTCGAAATTGGGTATGTTGATGATTGGTGGTCGGACTGGATGATTATCTTCATAGTTCTTGGGAACGACATAGTCCCTTAATTGCTTGTTTCTTAGCTCTAACTGGGCAGCTTTGTTATCTACTTCGTTTTCAGCTCGAATGTGGGCCTATTCTTCAGCTCGGATTTCTACTTGGACCTGAGCACGAGTGTCAGCAATGAGTTGTGCTCTTTGAGCGGCTATGGCGGCGTTGACCCTATCCATCACTAGCGTAGCTTGGCATTGATCTTCAGCCATTTGTCTGGCTCTTTGGCGATTAAGTCTGATACGGCGGTGGAAGCTTCTCTCAACCTCAGAGTCATACTCTGAATTAGGGGAGAATCTGAGATTATGAGATGGTTGCATACACGTCTTCTACCTGAATAGAGGAAGAAACACACCTTTGAGATGATGTGGAAGGTGTGATGAAATCAAGAAGATATGGAGTAATGTTTTAAAGAAAAAGTGTAAAACCCTAACCAACTAGCAAGATGATAAATGAAATTAAAATGTTCCGTTGTCCCCGACAATGACACCAATTTTTGATGGAGCTTCCACTCGTGTGGAATTGTGTGCACCACTAAAAATCCTAAAGATAATGAATGTTTTGGTTTATCCTTGCTTATACTAGATTAAAACTCCACCCACATATGCTAGGATACATGGAAGCCTTATCGTAGTATAGTTCAGGGTAGAATCCACAGTACAACGGTCTTGTTGAGATCAACAAGATGGAAAACGTCAGAATTTCACTTAACTTCTCAACAATTGGTATTTAGATCAAAGAGTTTATTTGATGGATTAAACTAAGTGCAAGTAAAACAAAAGCAAGAAAGTAAATTTAAGGTTGTAAACAAGGTTAAGAAACCACTTGGATGTGATCGGATTTCACCACCACTACACATGGATCAAAACACGCAAAAAAAAACATAACCTGCAATAAGAGTTTAAAAAGTTAGCATCTTTGTATATTTAGTTTACTTTCAGAGGACTAACTACGAGAAGTGTGGGAATGTTGCAACGCCAGCCATCCCCGAATGAATGGTCACATACTTTACATCATTCCCTTCGCAAAGTGTGTTCCTCGACTCATCAAGGTTGTACTTTTATACGCCAATTCATTCCATTTCATAGTATGAAAGTACAACGATGGAAGTGAGTTTACTCCACTTCTTGAAAGGCACTCCTAGATACCGAAATAGATGCATGGTGGATACATGCATCAGGAACCAACATTAAATCAAGATTTGAATCTAATAGTACAAACATAGACAATTCATACTAAAAGACAAAAGGTAACACAAGTTGGTGATCAAGCAACAAGCATTCATTAAACGATTGATGTTGAACTGAAAAGAAAGTGTATCTCTATTGCAAACTATGGATTACATTGCATGAAATGAAAACATGGTTAACGGGGCTACTCCCCGCACCCTAGTGTATAAGACTACTGCTCATGTCAAGGATAAAGAAGGAGGCGAGAAGAGAGAGAGAGAACATCATCTCCACGAAGGAGGGAGGAAGGTCAACCCCTTGGAGAGAGAGCGACGATCTTCACACTTTGTAGGTTGCTCTATGATGAATCCTCCTCTTCCCACCTTCTTTGGTGATGAGAGAGAAAGCAGCCTCTAGATGGAGTGTGGATCTTAGACTGGCAGCCTCGGGGTGGTGGATGAAGGATGGAATAGCTCTGGAGTAGTAGAGGCAGCCTTTGGACATCTAAAACTTGATACCTTGTGAGGACCATTTGGGTCTTATTTATAGGCTTTGAGTGAAGTCCAAACGGTTTGGGCAGTTTTGGGCCCCGTTTGGGTTCTGAGACTGTTTGGACTCTCTCAGTTTCAAAACTGTTTGGACTCTCTCGGTTTGGAAACAGTTTGAGTCCTAGTGGTCTTGAAACTGTTTCCCATTATTCAGTCTTGGGAACAGTTGGCTTTATGCGGTCTCGGGACCGGTTAGTTTTATGCGGTCTCGGGGCTGTGTGATTTCATGCGGTCTTGGGACTGTGTGATTTCATGTGGTCTTGGGACCGTATAATTCCATGCGGTCTTGGGACCGTGTAATTCCATGTGGTCTTGGGACCATGTAATTCCATGCGGTCTTGGGACCCTGTGGCTTTACACGGTCTCTGAGATCGTTTGGTTTCCAAACGGTCTTGGGACCATTTGGTCTCCAAACGGTCTTGGGACCGTTTGGGACTTTTGTGATTATTTTTGTGTTTTTCTATAAGAATAAAAAGGAGAAAAGTTAGTCTAATGGTATATCTGCAATAAAGGAAGAAAGTTAAGGATTCTATCTAATTTATCTGAGAAAGAGTATGGAAATCTCAGAAAAACTATTAAGATAACATCACAAAATGGGAGGTTGTCACCCCCCCTAACTTAGAGTCTAGCTTGTCCTCAAGCTAGATAGAGCTAAGGCACGTAGTGGCGAGGTGATTTTATTTAGTTAAGATTTCCATACTCTTACTTCAATTCTAAACCAGAGATCTGGTAAGGTCGTATCAAAGCTTTTGCTTGCCCTAACTCTTTTAGGTGTTGAGAGTTGCTTGGATCTCAGGTTTCTTCCATATCACATAGCTCGCATTGGGACCACCCTTTTTTATTGATTTTATTTTGTGCATGTTGTCAACTCTAATCAACTTTATACTTCTCTGAAAAACCTGCTGGAAGTTAGAGTGGGTATGAGGGTTGGCTAGAGGCTTGTTGTGTATATTTGGATCAACACAAGTGGGGGAAGGGTTTGTCTTTATGTTTAGGGTCTCACTACCGGGCACGATACATCTGCCTTTGTGAGGGCGGCTTAATGTACCAATCGGGTGAGTCCTGTATCATCCTTTCATATATTTGCATACCTTAGGGTTTCACTACCGGGCATGACACATCTGCCTTTGTGAGGGCACCTGAATGTACCGGCCGGGAAAGACCTTTATTGGCTCTTCATATAAGTGCTTATGCGTGGCACAACTCTCATATTTTTATTCAACACTCTGGCTTTTATTCATAAACTCACAGGCTTAGGATTTGGAATTTTTAGAGGTTTTGGTTGGGCGTCCATGCCTCTTTTATTTGAAGAGAATAAAAATGTTCTTAGAGTTTCTTGACATGCACTTATTTGGTTTCTACTTAGTGGTCCACTTGCGAGGCTTCTTGATTTGGATGTCACCTGATATCCCTCCCATCCTTGAGAGTGTTTGGCTTGTTTTGGCCCTGATGTTGACCTATAGAGAGTCAGATGTAGAATTGAAGCAAAAATCATGAAAATCTAGTGTGCAGATAATTTATTAATTTTCCATTACATGTCTGTATGCTATTCTTGTTATTTCTCTTAAGGACTAAATGGATTCTAAAGTTAGTTGGGGATGACTTTTCGAAGAGGGATGTTACTCTTATGTGTAGGGTTTATTTTAACAGGGGAATTACTTAAAATGAAAACTAAATGTGCAAAGAAAGCTATAAAATTTGTACAGAATTGAAAGAGAAGGTAGAGAGGGAAGGATTTGAAAATGATACCCCACCCTTGTCTAGTGTACTCCCCTCCCCCTAACTTATCACTCACTCTACCCTCAGAGTGTCAAAGTGATAGGATGAGAAGTACAAGGACAAGGGCATTAGGTTGTTGTAAGTCCTGCGTTAGCTTCGTGCGTGCTGAGAAGATTAACCGTGAACTTTCTATGTAGAGCGTGGTAATTCACGTCTGTCATGTCCTCTACTGGCCTTCCAAGGACCATGATAGTGTACATCCAGTAGAGGACATGGAAGCCGCAATCGTTTGACTCTCGGAGCTGTTGGGGACATCTGTGGCTGAAGGTTGGGCGATGAAAGTGTTCTTTATCATACGCCCTTGTGTGCTTACTGAGGAGGTCATGTAGTTGGTCAACACACTCCTTCGCCACCTCTTCCGTGGGCGTTCTTGGTGTTGTAGTATATTGTTGCTGATCTAGATTGTACTTGCTTTTGGAACTGTTATATATGATTATTGTTCCGTCATGAAGATTTGTCTCCAGTAACATCTAGTGCTCAAAATGAAGGAAAGGAAGCATGATAAACTTCAGTGTCGTATGTTGGAGGAAAGAAATGAGTGCCTCAGTTGTTCCGAAGTCCTTTAGTTTTAGGAGATCATCTTTTAGATATGGTGATGCCATATATGTTGTAGGATGATTCCGTCTGAGGAGATATTGATAGGAGGCCATCAAACTCACAGATAGAGACCCTTTGAACTGTACAGTTTCGCATAGCTCATCTTCCATAACCAGAATATCTCCTGCTAGAAAAATGAGATCATCTTTGTCGGCGTAAAGCCTAGACATGATGAGCCGAAGTTCATTGTCGGAAAGACTTTTGCAGGCACTGAGGTTGAAATTAGGGAAAGATGGTTCAATGGCAGATAGGGGCACCTTTTGTGAAGATGGTTTGTTGATGGTGAACCCAGTTAGCAACTCAGTGTCCCCTTTATCATCCGCCAAATCAAAAGAGTAAGGGTCCCATTGTTTCTTCTCGGGGACCTTGGCGGGCTGTTGTTTCTCCAACTCCTTTAATGTTTACCGAAATGTCTATTTGTGAGGACGTTGGATGGCCGAGTAGAGGTAGCGAGGAATGTCGTTAGGCACCATAGTTGGGTCCTTGAAGAACCTTAGGTCACATATTAGCTCCATGGCATAACAGACTCGTAGAGAATGGAAATCCTCTGTGGCCAGCTTAGTGAAGGGATTTGTTGATTGAGCGCTTGGATGTGGTGTATAGTGCAGAAAGTGCAATCTTTAGATCCTTATTGTGTTTGGACATGTGGGTTGATGATTTGGAACCAGGGTTGGTTCCAACCATTTCGGAGGGATGGGCATGCAGCCCAAATCAATTTTAGAAGCCAGAAAGGGAGGCATCTAGCCTCCCCGTCTTCAATACCAGAAAAATTAATTATTCTGACCTTGAGTTCATTGGCGCAAAAATTGTACACCTTGGTGTCCTAAGCTGCGGTGTCTATGATCATTAGCAACCAGTGGCCAGAAACTTGAAAGGGCACGGTAATATAGCGTGCCTTTTTGGGAATCCCCCTCTACAACTGCTTGATAGATTTGTTTTGTAAATCTTTATATAAAAGACTCATGGCCAGAGCAGGTGAAGCGTTAAGTATTGGTTGCAGCCAATTAGAGCTTCTGTAGATTTCGATAGAATTGGCAAAGAGGACACGGAAGATTATCATCTTCACCGATGACTGTGGTCGAAGGATGGTGCGGAAATCTTCACGTGTCAACTTGTACTGAGTCTTTGTATTATGGTAGATAACATATCCCCCTTCTTTGGCATCATCTACGGTAGTGTTTAGAATGAAGATATCTTGAGCATCTAGGGTAGAGATGGCTGCCATGTCTAAATTGTGCATCTTGAGAGGTAGAGGTGGCGGCGGGGGAAGCTCTTGCGTAGGGAGGGAAGAAGTCTGCTTCATATCGTCTATGTAGTGCTGTAGATCTTCGTCTTTATCTGAATCAAAGGCAGATTCAACATCTTCATCTGTATCTAAGTTGACTCTTTCTAATTCTTCTTGTTCTGGGGGAAGAGGTGAAGATTGCTCCGGGGTGGATTTTTGTGGAAGGATTGCATGTGGTTGACTCATGCTAGTTCCAAATAAACATTGTTCGAACTCAGCAAAAGTTGCTTCTTTGGCAGTTTCACCCAGAGATCCCATTGTCGAATAGTCAAGAAATTGATACCCATATGACATATTAATGTTTTCATTATGAGTAGGGGATTTGAGATCTTTTTCACCTTTGTGGTGATCTTTCTTTTATTTTGATGCAGCTCCTCGGTTGGGGCCCTCCCCAGCATTGTCTGGGTCGTCAGATATATCGTCTGAGGATTTGCTATTGTTGGAGTCAGCTGAGGAGTCAGAATCCTCATCTTTATTTTCTTCTTCATCATCTTCTTCATCTGCTGCCTTATCTGTTGTCTTCTTTGGTGGAGGCTTCTTGCACTGCCGGTGGAGTGCTTATAGTTCTTCGAAAGACACTTGGACATGCTCGTGTGTTTCAAGAAGTGCGTCGTGGGTTTCTTTGAAATCTGAATAACGAGCCTCAACAGAGAGGAGTCATGCAGAGAGGTTTGTCACTTGAGTTCGTAATTGGTTGATTTCATTGTTGGATGACTCCTCTTGGCGGTTATTGAGTTGTGTGAGGGTGGTGCTGATGTCATCCAAGCGCGTGCTTAAAGTAGTTTGTTGCTGCTTAAGCTCACACAGAGTTTCTGGCAATGGTTGATTTTGCACAGAAATCCTATCGACTTGCTTGACCAGATCGCCTTGTTGGCGTTTCATCTCAAGCACCGTGGCAGTTGTTGCAGATGGTCGTCGATGCATTCGACTTTCATGGCCGCTGCTTGCTGCTATTGGTGGATGCTTGAGAGGATGCCTGGCAGAGCACAATTTTGCTCGTCAATCTTGGCAACCTCTGTAGTTAGACCTTACACACAAGAAAAGATAGATTTTAATATATTAGAGGGGTCAATGAGGAGGTTTCCGATAGCGTCGAATTGACGTATGAATTCCTCACCGAAGTTTGTAAAAGGAACCCGAGGTGTGGAAGGGTGGGGTGGCTGGGGTCGGGGTGGAAGGGTGGTAGTGCCTTGCAAAAGAGACATTGTTGATGGTCCCACAAACTGTGTAGTGACTGTAGATAGAGTCACCAGCGGTGTCGTGGTGGTAGCAAATATGAAAAATGGTGACATTCCCGGTGAGAATGGTGGGAGGGAGAATGTTGAGTGGAAAAGTGTGGAGGTGGGAGCAGAGGAGGTGAAGTCGGGTATTGGAGTGGAGAATGGGATTCCAGAAGAGAAAAAAGTTGAGGTGGAAGATGTAGGTGGCGGTGTGGCTGTGGGGAAAGGAATTGTTGTTGGGATTATTGTGGAGAAATGTGGGAGGGTGGTAGAAGGTGGGATAGTAGTGGATGGTAGTGTGGTAGGAGTGGTAGTGGAGGCGAGCTCATTAATTAGGATCATGATGAATGAGTCTAAGGATGAGGTATTGATATGGTCCTCGGGATGAGGGTGTTCTATCTCAGGATTTAGCTTTGATGTTGGCATCCCCGACAGCTGTTGTGGTGGTAAACGTGCCTTAGATGGTCGTTTTACTGATATTTTTGTTACCCTAGCTGTCGGGGAGGTGATACTAAGCTCTGTCTGGCCCACTTTGGTCTTCTTCTCTTGTACTTTGACCGAAGCTAGGATTTTGGCAAGCTCTTCCTTAGTAAAGAGTAGTTTTTCCTTGTCGTAATCCGCAAGCTCTGGAAGCGGTAGCAGAGTTCTGAAGGATCTTATTGTAGGGCAGAAAATGTAGTGTAGTTTTGCATCCTTTTCTTTGATAATGTAAGAGTTCTTCAAAGTTTGCTCATTGGTAAGGATGTCGCCCTTGATCTGCGTGTACCTGGGGAGTAATCTGTCCATCTTGAGATATTTGAGAATGGAAGTTATGTGTCCGCCCATACATATTTCTTTCCCTATAGCGTATGCTGAAAACTTTTGTATCATGTGTGGTCCAATGTTGACCAGCATTCCATGCAGAATGGACCAAAGAAGAAAAAGGTCAGCGGTGATAACATTTGTGCCCTCTGTTCTGGGGAAGAGCGCACTAGTGAGAATTTTGTGAAGTGTGTGGACTAACCCAGAATGAATATTGGAGGCCTTGCAGGTCTTCACATCATAAGTTGGGATCCCTGTTATGGATTTCCAGAAGTTGTGTCTATTTAATTAAGAGCTCTCCGTGCTAACAGCTTTGGCCTTTTTTAGCTGCTTCGGGTTGTCTATGAAAATTGCATTCAATAGATTTTCTGTTATGACAATGTTGTTACCAAAACGTTTGGTGACTAGCCTGCGGTCACCTCCGTCCCTTGCTCTATCCATAATGTCCACAAATTCTTTGATGAGATGTGTAAAGTATTCTGTTGTGGGCTCGACATAAGAGATCTCGGGAACAAAACACATTCTTGAGAGATTTGCCTTATCGATCAAGGTGAGGATTCTATCGTATATCCCCATCTTTTTTAGTACGCTGGAGCAAACATACTTTGTTGGTTCCAGTATTTTGTCGATGGATGAGAGGATGTGAATGAATAGGTTTTCTGGTGGTGGTGATGTAGTGGTGATGGCGGGGAAGACAGGAGTAATGGTGGTGGCGGGAATGGTAGTGGGGGTGGTGGTGGCGGTTGACGGGATGTAACCAGCCAGGGTTTGTTCCCTAGCAGTAGCGGGGCGGACCTGCTTCCTTGCCCATTTCTTTGTGGGTTGTTCTTTTACAATTTCATGGGCCTTTCATTTCCCCTAGGACCTTTCGGTTAGGGATTCATCCTCGGAATTTGGCTCATATTCCGAGCCTTCTTCACTAGAAGAAATTTCTTCTACTTCTTGCTCAGGCTCCTCGGATAAACACCTATTGAGGCGGTCGATTTCACACATGACCTCTATCATGTTGACCTTCAGTTGGATCTATCCAGTCGTGTTGTAGGTGTCGACGACCTTCTGGAGCTTGGCACGGTCCTCCATCAGTTGCTCATTTGTCCAGAAAGGAGCGTCGGCAGTTCATGTGGCTTGTTTTGCTGGTGAGGCCATTTCAAGAAGAATTAGCAGAAAGTCATGTGTTAGAAGGATTTGAATTTGCAAAGGTAACAAGTTTTATTAAAAAGAGAAAATTAGATCATGTATGTGTTTATGTTTTTACGTTTTAGTGGAATCCAAATGGTTTCAGGACCGTTTGACTCCAAACGATTTCAAGACCGTTTGGCTCCAAACAGTTTCAGGACCGTTTGGCTCCAAACGGTTTCGGGACCGTTTGGCTCCAAACAGTTTCGAGACCGTTTGGCTCCAAACAATTTTGAGACTGTTTGGCTCCAAACAGTTTCAAGATCGTTTGGGTTCCAAAGGTCGAAACTGTGAGGAAGGTGGAACATCGGGGGCGCAGTGGTCGATGGTGGAAAAGTGCTATTGGCGGCGATAGAAAAGAGAGTTATGTCCATGACGTAAGTGTCGGCGATGGTAAAGACGAAGATGGCGTGATGACGGAGGCGTCGGTAATGGTGGTGGCACTGGTATACCTTGTTGCTACAGGTGACGATGATGACGGTGAGGCAAAGAATGGCGGTAATGGTGGTGCGGACGTAGTGAAGCCACGCGGAAGCTAAGGTGGCACCGGCGATGGTGGTTGAACGAGATGACGTCGCGGGCTACGCGGGAGCAAGAATCAGAGAGAAAAGAAACAGCGCTTGTGCGAGGGTTTAGAAAGTTCGAGATTCTGAAGAAAGAAGAAGTAGAGGTGGTGGGGTTATATTTATAGGATTTGGAGGTGACATTACAAATACCCAGAGTCAAAATGGTTTCGAGACTGTTTGTGCTCCAAATATTTTTGGGATCATTTGGCTCTAAACGGTTTCAAGACCGTTTGGCTCCAAATGGTTTTAAGATCGTTTGGCTCCAAACGGTTTCAGGACCGTTTGGCTCCAAACGGTTTTAAGATCATTTAAGATGGTTTTGGTTTTTGATTTTTTTATATTTTTATCTTTGTTTTGGTTGTTTATGTGAATTTTTATATTTTCATATTAAAGTTGATAAACCTAAATTAAAAACAAGAAACAAAAAAAAACTCAGATCTTGGGTTGCCTCCCAAGTAGCGCCTGGGTTTTACGTCGCTGGCTCGACGAAGTTTTGATTTTGTTATGGTGATTTTGTGGGGTCTCTGATCTCAATAGTCTGTCTCGGAATTTTGCCAGCTGGAGTATAGTATTTTTTCAATCTATGGCCACTGACTATCCTCTCTCCTCCATTTTCATCAACAATTATGATGGCTCCAGTCGGGTATATGTGCTTGATGGTAAAAGGCCCGGACCACTTTATACGAAGTTTCCCGGGGAACATTTTGAGTTTGGAGTTGAAAAGAAGGACTTTGTCTCCAATAGCGATGTATTTTCTTTTTAGATGACCATTGTACCACATCTTGGTTTGTTCTTTATAGATCATGGAACTTTGGTATGCAGTCATTCTGAGCTCCTCTAGCTCTTGCAACTGGAATTGTCTGTTTTCCCCAGTACTTTTAAAATCAAAATTCAGTTGCTTAATGGCCCACCAAGACTTATGTTCCAGTTCAACTGGAAGATAACATGATTTCCCATATACCAGACAGAACGGGGTTGTTCCAATCGGTGTTTTATAAGTTGTGCAGTAAGCGCAAAGGGCATCGGGAAGCTTGATGGACCAGTCGGTACGGTGTCTATTGACGGTTTTCTCTAAGATTGCCCTTAGTTTTCTATTCAAAACTTTGACCTAACCACTAGTTTGTGGATGGTAAGGTGTGGCAACTTTATGGTTGACTCCGTATTTCTTTAGGAGGGCATCGAAGCTTCATTCCATAAAATGGGTCCCTCCGTCGGATATGACAGTTCGGGGGACTCCGAATCTGGTAAAAATGATATATTTAAACATCTTAATGACTGGTTTTCAATCGCTCGAAACTGTGGGTATAGCTTCTACCCATTTCGAGACATAATCCACAACAACTAGTATTTAAGAAAATCCATATGAAGAGGGGAAGGGACCCATGTAGTCTATCCCCCAAATATTGAAAAGTTCAGTCTCTTACCACATAGTGAGAGGCATTTCATTCCTTTTAGTTATACTGCCCGAAAGTTGACATTTATTGCATGATTTTACAAAATCATTGGAATCTTTTGCTATTGGTGGCCAAAAGAAACCCGATTGTAGAACTTTCATAGTGGTCTTTTTCGAACTCATTTGTCCCCCAGTGGGCCCGAAATGACAATGTTCTAAGACAAGAGTAATCTCTTCTTTAGGTAGGCAGCGATGGAAAAGTCAATCTGCGCATAGGTGAAAGAGATACGGTTCGTCCCAGTAGTATTGCTTAACATCATGGAGGAATTTTGTTACAACCCCAATTTTTGGGTTTATTTACCGAGAAATGTAATTTCTCATATTATGGATATTTAAACAAATAATGATGTAATTCATTTTGAATAAATGGATTTTGTTTACAATAGCCTTGATGGTTGTTTGGTGGGCTTTATTGGCTATTGGGCCCAATAAAGGAAAAGACAAAAGAAACTCCATTATTGAGTAAATAAGAAAATAAAGAAAAGAAAAATGTGGAAACTTCTAGAAGGCACATCCAAAGAGGATTTCATGTCTCTTGGGTTCCTTGGGTTCAAAGGAGTCCAAAGTTACATAGAGAATACAATAAGAAAAGAAAAAATCAATTAAATATTTCTTTGTTAAGAAAGAAATTGAAAATAATGGTAAAATGTAGAAAACAAGATAATGTGAAATAATGCATATTGATGCATTTAGAAGGATAATGAGTATTCCTTAAAAAGGAATTTCGAATGAATAGAATTTCTTTGGGTTTAAGGAGTCCCAATGAATAAGAAGAAAGAGAAAATACAAATGATACAAAATAAGAGGATAATGTGATATATATATAATTAATGACTTTTGGTATTATCAAAAAAAATACTCTTGTTATAAGGAAGTAATTTTCTTGGCCAATGAATTAAAAGCCAAACTCAAAAAAAAAAGATAAAGGAAATAAAATTCGGATTTCCTAATGACTAGAGAATATGGATTAGTAAGGAGATAATTAAAAAGAATGTATTTTTAGTGTAAGAGTTATGGACTTTGACGTCAATATATTGGGATCCTATACTTTTCCTAATGGGATAATAGCAATGATAACATTATCTTGAAATTTGGTAATTAAGGGATAAGTTACGTGCTCGGCGAAGACTCTTTTGTTAATTGAATGGAACACCCTTTTGGAAAGGGTTTTGATTGGGCCGAGATGTTGTTTAGAAAAAGGGTAGTTACCTTTGAATATACCCTACCATATGTGGATATGTTTATGTGTTAGAGGTCTTTCCATCCACGTAAATCCTAATGTACGTTCACCTTCTATATATCTCCTGTGCAGAAGGGGAACTCATGCTTCAGTGTCTCTCCCTCTCCGCTTTTTGTTTGTATCCTTCGTAGTGGCTCCTACCCCTAGGGTTACTCCTAGGATGGTATATATATAAGATCGGGCAGCCTCTCACGGTCAAGGGAGATGGCCCTAGTCTCGGTAGCCAGGGCAACGAGTCCCGTACCCCGAACTTGCCAAACCAATCACCCCAGGGACCCCTTCATAGACCTGTGAGATGGTGCCACAGGAGGGTCTCTGGTCTTCAGAAGGAATCCGACGACTCTCTTCCCGTGCCTTTATTCAGGGCTGCAACTCCACAGCTACCCGAAGGTGGCCTCCGCAAGACTCTATCATGCCAACTACCTCACACCCTCAACAAGCAGGGTTCACCAATGGGCTATCCTCTACAGACTAGATGTGGCCTTGGGAGTCCTGTTATCCAAAGGAGAGGAGCCGATGTTGATGGTTGGATGGGCGGCACCCTATAACAGCGCAGCGAGGGGAGCAAGAAGATGACTCCCTCGCTAGAGACACGATGGTTGGAGCTGCTCGACGGTAGTGGGGGCTGCTTGTGGGAGGAAGTCAGTGTCTAGGATGGGAGGGCATGGGCGGACGACGCTGAGCGGTGCTTTGGCGTGCACAGGAACGACACTGGGATCCCCTACACGAGCTTGAAGACAGCCAAGGCTCAAAGGACCCAAACGCCCCCACGCGCGATGGGAACTTGTCCACGCAGGTAAGGTTAAAAGTGTAATTTGATTATTTTTTTAGTCACAACCTCACTAGAGCGCAAGGATGAGGTGGGCCTGGCCACATGGATTAAGTAAATAATGGTCGCTGGGGTGACTTGGCTCAAATCGATTGGCCCAATAATAATAAACTTGCAAAAAAAATCATAACTAGGGATTCGTAGCTCAGATGGGAACATACAATATATGAAAGTTTATCAGATTAATGAGAGAAATCTAAATAAATTGATTGTGGAACCTAATTAAGCTTCTTGTTTGAAAATTATATGCAATGCATATTTAGAGGTGTTTAATGTAAAAGAAAACCTAGATTTGCCTTAATATGATGCTTAATTGAATAGATTCGTTCATGTTAGGCTAACACCTGATCTTGCCATGTATAATGAGTAAAACCTTGATAATGTTGAATAATGGACAGTTCCATATTAGTGATCTTATATATGATGCTTTAGGGTTTTGAAAGTAATGGGAACATTTTGAGATAATCTTAATGCTGATAATGTGAATTAAATGTAATAAGTAGTCTAATTTGCTTAAGATGATAATTAGGGTTTAACCTAATATGCATAAGTGATATTGTAATATTAGAAATTGTGATATGAAGGAACTAGGGTTTGTAACCCTAATGCCTGGTCCAAACACGAGATAAACCCTACTTTAGGAGCAAATCTAGATCTGAGTAATGTAATGTGAATACATGGTGACACATATGTAGTATGTATATTTCAGATTGAATGCTTGTTGCTTGGATGTTTGGATATATTCTTAAACTACATATGATGTTCTGCACAGTTCTACAATGGCATAAGGTATGTGGTTACGCTTATGAATAATCACTCTAGTTTCACGGCGATTCTCGAAGTTTTAATCGGTTGCTTGAAAATAATTGTTGGATGTCTATTTATTTCATGCAACTATAAAGTGACTATGATTATCACTATAAATGTGCGTATATAACTGGACAGATCCGGGTCCACCTCTATTGCTTTGAAAAGGCTAAAAAAAGGGGTAATCCTAGAGCAAGGTCTAGGTTACTATGAGTTAGAAACTGGGCTACCTACGTGTAATGCCATGAGACTCATTAGCCTACCATGAGTTAAGGAGTGGGCTACTTATGAGTAGTGCCATGTGACTCAACCCTAGAAACTAGTTCACCTATAGGTGGGATCATGAGGGGTTTCATGGGGATCTACCATAAGGAAGGTAGTATCCAGGTCCACTGCAGGGATAGCACAGAGGATAGGGTACTCATGGATCGTGGAGTTATATTTAAAATGTAATCTTTGTTGTTAAATGATTAATTGAATGATTACATTGTTATCATAGTTGCACGTTTATTATTTTCCCCACATACCAGCTTCGGCTGACCGGCGTTTTGTTTGTCGGCGTTTTAGGTACAAGCCAAATGGACAAACAGTAAACTGTCACATTATGAAATACATGAAGTAAAATGCAAGGAGCATTAGTAGAGTAGAATGCTTACATAGAAATCCAAAATTTTCAAAAGGTATGAAAAATTTTATTACAACTTTTCAGTATAGATTGTTGAAATTTAATAATTGTTCTTGGTTAAGTGTCGAACCTTTGATCTGGAAGTTATGGGTGCGGCTTCGACCTCTCGGTCTCCCTTAATTGGGGGTTATTGGGAGGTGGGGTCATAACATTTGGTATCAGAGCGTAGCTTCCTCACTTAACCATTAATAACTATTAAATTTTACAAACTCCATAGAACCCAAGGGAGTTATTAGAGGATTATCCGAAAGACGGAGGTGTCTAGAAAAGGATCATGACCGGGGGCTGGAAATACTTTCCTCCGCACTACTAGTTGGAATATGAGGACTCCCGGATCCGTGTGACTGCCTAGCCAAAGTCTTAGGGTATGATTCGAAATAAGATACCTGTCGGACTTTCTCATCTTATTCATCCCTTCTCATCACAAATTATGTTAAGGACCTTAAGGATTAGGGTTTTCTCTCTCCTCCTCACCCTCTTGAGGTATGGGTAAGGATAACAAGGTCTAAGGAATCCTCCATCAAATTAATGAAAAGCATGTAAATAAGATGTCATGGACATAAGCTTAATAGAGTAAGCATAAACTAAAGAATAGATACATTCTTAGGTCGTATGACATAAGTTGTCATGCCCTCAAAATCGACATGAGGCTAGACCTGCTTATCAGGAGGATAGATAAAGAGAGTAAGTCTTGAAGATAGAGATCTCCATTACAAATAGAGACCTGGCACATCCTCTGAGGATGATGTTAACCCTAACCCTAAGTGAAAGGGAGAGACAAAATGATGAGTTAGACGTCATGATAGACCAGGTGTTTGGATAGACATGCCTTGGATGCCATATGAGCCATTGGATGACCTAGTACCTCTGGCAACCCAACCCTGGGAAGGGTCGAGCAGGTTAGAATGAAGGATAGCTCCTCCATGGATAAAGCTAGAGAAAAATCTATAGAACCCTATGGGATTGTGCAAGTAGGGTATGGCTTGCACCCAGGGCACGTCAGTAGTAGGATGAAACCCTGGTTAAGGAATCATGATGGACGGCTTATGAAATAAGCATAAAGGGCTATGGATGATCTTGAGAAAACATGAATTCGAGCCTAGGCTTCACCTAGGTAGAGGATTCTTTTGAGGTTGATCCTTCATGAAGAGAGGACCTCTAATGGTGAGGTCGGTTGTAGGGTTAGCTCTAGAGAGAGAGTAGGAAACCGAGCAAGAAGGTTGGAATCCTAGACTCTGAGATATGAGGAAAAGTAGGGAGTTGAGGATGATGCGACCTAAGTGGATGATAGTGGTTGTCACATGATTGACCCTTAGAGGTTGATGATGCCTTGGTGGCCATGAAAGGAACCAAACCCTAGAGAGAGGATGAGTCTACTGGTACCTCTATACCTATGGTATAGATGAGAAGAAGAGTTTTGCGGACCTGAAAAGGTTTAGTAACAGGTTGTGAGGCCTTGTACCTTGTTGTTTATCCTTGAGGAGGATCCAACTCTAAGTGTTGCTCGATTTGAAGGATTGCAGGAAGTGCATGTCATGGCTTTTTCAAGCTTGATTCATGGTTAAGAGATAGAGCATGTAGTTGGACACCTAAAAGTGAACCTAGGGTTCCTAGGCCTAAGAGGGGAAGTGGTATACCTAATGCTCATGACGAGAATTAAGTTGCTATAGTTTCGAGAATGGTACTCCTCATGTAAAGAGGAAAAGGGAAGTCCCTTAAGTTTAAGGTATGTTTGATGAACCCCTCACAGCTAGGTTGATGATAAAGGAAGGTATGATCTTGATCCAACATTGAGGAAAGAGGACAAGCATGACCTAGCATGGTTTAGTAGGTGACCTGCTTATGTCTTAATAGCTTGCTAGGGTTAAGTAGGCTCATGTGGATGTAAGCCCTAGACCTAATAGCTTTTGTGACCTTGTTGTCAAGAGATAGTTTTCCTCCCATCCTGGGAGAGGGACCCCTTTGGTAGGGTGTATATCAGTTTTGTTGGTTTAAGGTAACCTAAAGAGGTCTCATAGGATCTTGAGAAGCTAAGTGAAAAGTGCATGGTACGAGGATGAACCTATAGACCCATAGATAACCATCTCTAAGTGCATGTGGATGTGTTACCATGGAGGTAACCGGTATGGGGCTTGACCAAGGTAGGCAGGTCACCATGACCCCTATGAAATGATGAAAGTCTGCCTTTGAATGCAGAAAGAGAGATGATGAAGGCTTGGGTAAGTTTCTAAGTTGGACATGTACTATAATGGAATCCTAAGTATATCCTAGGGTCAGGTAGGGATAAGACCGAGGGAGGTAGGGGTTTCCTAATTCCCTAGTTGCACATGACCATAGGGTCGGGAGGTAACAACTATCATTGTCTGGAGGCCATGGGTTAGGATATTGATTACCTTCATGAACCCATGGGACCCAAAGGGCAGATGAGTAGGGCACTCTCTGGACGCATAAGGGAAGAGGGATGACCCCAAAAGTGTCGGAACCCTATAGACCTAGAGGAGATGACCAAGGATTGTGAGGTGACCCAAGTAGGTTCAAAACTAGTTTTACATGGAGGTAACTTGGATATCAAGATGATTATAATATAGAAGCATAAACAGCACGTTTCAAATTAGATTTAAAGGTGTACTGGCAAGGTGGAATGCACCGTCTCTGCTCTTGGAACAGGAAGAAATCTATATATGGACTGCAGCCAAATGCTTATTTCTTCTTGTTATGGGAGTGAGAGATGGGACATTACGCTTGCCATACACCAAGGATAAAAGATGATGTGAGTTGGAACGTTGCTACGAGGCATGTGGATAGAGAGGATAACATGCCCTGGTAAAGTGAATGATACATGGATGGTTTGCAAAAATTAAAGAGAAATAAGGTAGTCATCTTATACGGATCTTTTTACCATGAGCTATGAGTTATAGCAGGTTGAGTTCGAAAACAAAAAGAATGAGCTCAGAGTGTTCTCAATAAAGATGGACTTAGAGTTTGAGTTGGATATGATAAGTGAAATACATGGAAGTGTATGTCTTCAATGTTACCTAATATGTATGGATGTGAAGTAGTAATGGATGCACTGGTTGAGATATATCTACCTAGTTTGGCTAGAAGAGGATGTTAGACTAACCCTAAGTTTGGAAAAGAAGATGTGTCTGGCTAAACTTAGATGTAACGAGATATGTGGAAAAGTTAATGGTTGTTTGGTTAGTCAGTCTAGTCCCTGATATAATGAAAGGATGGTGATCGAACCTCATATACACTTCTTTGGATAGGAAGGTGATGAAACCCTGATGAGAGTGGTTTAGGGTTTTTGAAGAAATCGATCTTGAGGAATCATGACATATAGGAAATTGTGATTTTAAGGTCACCATATACCATGGTATAACCAAGATAATAAGTGACAGTAGGACTTTGGATATAGTTGCATGTGCAAGCCAAGAGGTAAAGGACGAACCCCAGTAACCCAGTGTATCGATATAGAGGACAAAAGAGTCCCTGAGAGGGAATGGGAGTTCATCATTATGAATGTGGTGATAAGTCTCCCCTAGACCAAGGGAGGTCAAGATGCAATATGGGTTATGGTAGATCACCTTACCTAGATGACATGAGAAAGAAGAGAGTTCTGTCAAGAGACAGATCGATTTGAACTACATATGAGAGAGATGACTCAACTACACCATGAGGTTGAGTATAAAAGCTCTTGAATTTGACCTAAAGGTTCCCTTCCAAAGGGTGGAAATATGTACATGGAGGACTCGATGTTAGTACAGTTTATCACCCCTAACTAATGGTTAGTATAATTCAGACTAAAGGGTCTGATGAGAGCATATGTGCTCATTCAGGGTGATAGCTAGAGACAGGTCTTGTCGTATGCAAGATGAGAAGTTAACCACCATAGCCAGTATCGGGATTTAAAGAAGCTCTGTAAGAGAGGTTGTGTCGGTCACCACCTCAGTAAGGTGATGTTGGTGAAAGGACCACGTATTGGTTAGAAAAGGACCACAGTGCGTGTAGATGAAGTCATTTTGATCGTGCAATGGCTGAAAGGAGCCTAGAGATGACAAGAGTCATGAGCAGATGCAAGGTAGACTGACATGTAGTTCACTGTGGGGGTATATGTGACATGAAAATCTGACACCTCTAAGTTATAGCTAAGAGAGCTGAGTCCCCGATGCATGGGTTCTTTTGACATGGTTTGGTGGAGAAGGTTAAGTTTGACCTTACCCCTCAGGATAAAGTAATGTGTGATGAGTTCCATGTGTCCAATTTAGAGCATTATGTGAGGTACCCCGACCAAGTGCTGAGCAATGAACCCAGTGAGCCCCAAGGGAGGATGAAATGGCCTGAGTCCACCTATGCAGTTTATAGACACCAGGATGAAACAACTTAGAGAAAAGAATATGTGATGATAAAGGTTTTTTGGGAGCGCCATGAGTACGGTAAAGCCACATAGGGGCCAATGATGGACATGGAAAAGTCTTATCCTGAATTGTTTGCTTGCTTGATAGAATTTTGAGGACAAAATTCCTATAAGAGGGGAAGTATGTTACAACCCCAATTTTTGGGTTTATTTACCGAGAAATGTAATTTCTCATATTATGGATATTTAAACAAATAATGATGTAATTCATTTTGAATAAATGGATTTTTTTTATAATAGCCTTGATGGTTGTTTTGTGGGCTTTATTGGCTATTGGGCCCAATAAAGGAAAAGATAAAAGAAACTCCATTATTGAGTAAATAAGAAAATAAAGAAAACAAAAATGTGGAAACTTCTAGAAGGCACATCCAAAGAGGATTTCATGTCTCTTGGGTTCCTGGGGTTCCAAGGAGTCCAAAGTTGCATAGAGAATGCAATAAGAAAAGAAAAGATCAATTAAATATTTCTTTGTTAAGAAATAAATTGAAAATAATGGTAAAATGTAGAAAACAAGATAATGTGAAATAATGCATATTGATGCATTTAGAAGGATAATGAGTATTCCTTAAAAAGGAATTTTGAATTAATAGAATTTCTTTGGGTTTAAGGAGTCCCAATGAATAAGAAGAAAGAGAAAATTCAAATAATACAAAGTAAGAGGATAATGTGATATATATATAATTAATGAGTTTTGGTATTATCAAAAGGAAATACTCTTGTTATAAGGAAGTAATTTTCTTGGCCAATGAATTAAAAGCCAAACTCAAAAAAAAAGATAAAGGAAATAAAATTCATATTTCCTAATGACTAGAGAATATGGATTAGTAAGGAGATAATTAAAAAGAATGTATTTTTGGTGTAAGAGTTATGGATTTTGACGTCAATATATTGGGATCTTATACTTTTCCTAATGGGATAATAGCAATGATAACATTATCTTGAAATTTGGTAATTAAGGGATAAGTTACATGCCCGGCGAAGACTCTTTTGTTAATTGAATGGAACACCCTTTTGGAAAGGGTTTTGATTGGTCCGAGATGTTGTATAGGAAAAGGGTAGTTACCTTTTAATATACCCTACCATATGTGGATATGTTTATGTGTTAGAGGTCTTTCCATCCACGTAAATCCTAATGTATGTTCACCTTCTATATATCTCATGTGCAGGAGGGGAACTCATGCTTCGGTGTCTCTCCCTCTCTACTTTTTGTTTGTATCCTTCGCAGTGGCTCCTACCCCTAGAGTTACTCCTAGGATGGTATATATATAAGATCGGGCAGCCTCTCACGGTCAAGGGAGATGGCCCTAGTCTCGGTAGCCAGGGCAACGAGTCATGTTCCCCAAACATGCCAAACCAATCTCCCCAGGGACCCCTTCAAAGACCTGCGAGATGGTGTCGCAGGAGGGTCTCTGGTCTTCAGAAGGAATCTGACGACTCTCTTCCCTTGCTTTTGTTCAGGGCTGCAACTCCATAGCCACCCGAAGGTGGCCTCCGCAAGACTCTATCGTTCCAACTACCTCACACCCTCAACAAGCAGGGTTCACCAAGGGGCTATCCTCTACAAACTAGATGTGGCCTAGGGAGTCCTGTTATCCAAAGGAGAGGAGCCGACATTGATGGATGGATGGGCGGCACCCTGTAACAGCACAGCAAGGGGAGCAAGAAGATGACTCCCTCGCTAGAGACATGATGGTCGGAGCTGCTCGACGGCGGTGGGGGTTGCGTGTGTGAGGAAGTCGGTGTCTAGGATGGGAGGGCCTAGGCGGAGGACGCTGAGTGGTGCTTCGGCGTGCACAGGAACGACGCTGGAATCCCCTACGTGAGCTTGAAGACAGCCAAGGCTCAAAAGACCCAAACGCCCCCACGCGCGATGGGAACTTGTCCACGCAGGTAAGGTTAAAAGTATAATTCGATTATATTTTAAGTCACAACCTTGCTAGAGCGCAAGACTGAGGTGGGCCTGGCCACATAGATTAAGTAAATAATGGTCGCTGGGGTGACGTGGCTCAAATCGATTGGCCCAATAAAAATAAACTTGTAAAAAAATCATAACTAGGGATTCGTAGCTCAGATGGGAACATACAATATATGAAAGTTTATCAGATTAATGAGAGAAATATGAATAAATTGATTATGGAACCTAATTAAGCTTCCTATTTGAAAATTATATGCAATGCATATTTAGAGGTGTTTAATGTAAAAGAAAACCTAGATTTGCCTTAATATGATGCTTAATTGAATAGATTCGTTCATGTTAGGCTAACACCTGATCTTTCCATGTATAATGAGTAAAACCCTGATAATGTTGAATAATGGACAGTTCCATATTAGTGATCTTATATATGTTGTTTTAGGGTTTTGAAACTAATGGGAACATTTTGAGATAATCTTAATGTTGATAATGTGAATTAAATGTAATAAGTAGTCTAATTTGCTTAAGATGATAATTAGGGTTTAACCTAATATGCATAAGTGAGATTGTAATATTAGAAATTGTGATATGATGGAACTAGGGTTTGTAACCCTAATGCCTGGTCCAAACACGAGATAACTCTAAACCCTACTTTAGGAGCAAATCTAGATCTGAGTAATGTAATGTGAATACATGGTGACACATATGTAGTATGTATATTTCAGATTGAATGCTTGTTTCTTAGATGTTTGGATATATTCTTAAAGTACATATGATGTTCTGCACAGTTCTGCAATGGCATAAGGTATGTGGTTACACTTATGAATAATCGCTCTAGTTTCATGTTGATTCTCGAAGTTTTAATCGGTTGTTTGAAAATAACTGTTGGATGTCTATTTATTTCATGCAACTATAAAGTGACTATGATTATCACTATAAATGTTTGTATATAACTGGGTAGATTCGGGTCCACCTCTATTGCTTTGAAAAGGCTAAAAAAAGGGGTAATCCTAGAGCAAGGTCTAGGTTACTGTGAGTTAGAAACTGGGCTACCTACATGTAGTGCCATGAGACTCATTATCCTGCTATGAGTTAAGGAGTAGGCTACTTATGAGTAGTGCCATGTGACTCAACCCTAGAAATTGGTTCACCTATAGGTGGGACCATGAGGGGTTTCATGGGGATCTACCATAAGGAAGGTAGTATCCAGGTCCACTGCAGGGATTGCACAGAGGATAGGGTACTCATGGATCGCGGAGTTATATTTAAAATGTAATCTTGGTTGTTAAATGATTAATTGAATGATTATGTTGTTATCATAGTTGCACGTTTATTGTTTCCCCCACATACCAGCTTCGGCTGACCGACGTTTTGTTTGTCGGTGTTTTAGGTACAAGCCAAATGGACAAACAATAAACTGTCACATTGTGAAATACATGAAGTAAAATGCAAGGAGGATTAGTAGAGTAGAATGCTTACATAGAAATCCAAAATTTTCAAAAGGTATGAAAATTTTCATTTCATCTTTTCAGTATAGATTGTTGAAATTTAATAATTGTTCTTGGTTAAGTGTCGAACCTTTGATCCGGAAGTTATGGGTGTGGCTTCGACCTCTTCGTCTCCCTTAATTGGGAGTTATCGGGAGGTGGGGTCGTAACAAATTTCTTTTTGTCGTGGTGAGAGACGGAAGGGTGGATGATTCCTGTAGCAAGATAGTTCACTTTGTCGGCATACCAGGGGAAACCGATGGTAATTTTCATTAGCTGGTCATCAGGGAGGGAGTCTCGGATAGGAACTTTATCATCATCCTCGACTTCAATGCGGTTTAGATGATCAACAATGACGTTTTCCACTCCGCTTTTGTCTTTGATTTCCAAATCAAATTCCTGAAGCATCAACACCCAGCAGATAAGTTTGGGTTTTGTATCTTGCTTCTGAATTAGATATCGCATGGCGGAGTGGTCAATGTAGACTATGACCTTTGATCCAATCAGGTAGGAGTGGAATTTCTCAAATGCATAGATGACAGCTAAGAACTCCTTTTCTGTAGTGGTGTAGTTCTTTTGCACTTCATCAAGTGTCTTGGATGCATAGTATATTACGTAAGGCTTTTTGTCAATTATCTACCCTAACACCGCTCCTATAACATAGTCGCTAGCATCACACATTATTTTGAATGGTTGCGACCAATCAAGTTCTCTCAGAATAGGCGTAGAGACTAGAGCGTTCTTTAAGGTTGTGAAGCTTTGTTGACATTCTTGTTCAAAATTGAACTCGGTGTCCTTGGTCAATAATTGGGTCATGGGTTTTGCTACTTTCGAGAAATCTTTAATGAATCTTCGATAAAACCCAGCATGACCCAATAATGCTCGTACTCCTTTTACGTATTTTGGCAGCGACACCTTTGAGATGACATCAATTATTGCCTTGTCTACCTCAATCCCTCTTTCACTCACTCTATGTTCGAGGACGACACCTTCAGTTACCATAAAATGGCATTTTCCCAATTTAAGATAAGGTTTGTTTCCTCGCATCTTTGTAAGACTTGTCCAAGGTTGAGTAGATAGTTGTCAAAGGAATCTCCATAAACTGAAAAGTCATCCATAAATACTTCCATTATGGACTCGGTTAACCCTGCAAAAATAGCAGGCATGCACCTTTGGAAGGTAGTAGGTGTGTTGCACAGCCCGAATGGCATTTTTCTGAAAGCGTAGGTCCCAAAGGGACAAGTAAAAGTTATTTTTTCTTGTTCTTCCAGGTGTAAAGGGATTTCATAGAACCCAGAATAACCATAGAGATAATAGAAGAACTTTTGATGGGCTAGGCGTTCGAGGACTTCATCAAGAAAAGGAAGAGGGTAGTGGTCTTTTCGTGTTGCTTTGTTTAGTTTCCTGTAGCCGATACACATTCTCCACCCCGTGACAGTCCTCGTGGGCACTAGCTCATTTTTATCATTTAGCACGATAGTGGTTCCTCCCTTTTTGGGGACCACTTGGATAGGGCTGACCCATTGGGAATCTGAAATTGGGTAGATAATGCCAACTTTCAGCAGTTTGAGGACTTCAAGGCAAACCACCTCTTTAAGATTGGGGTTCAGCTTTCTCTGGTGCTCTCTTGAAGGCTTGAATTCTTCTACCATAGGCAGTATATGCATGCATAGGGGTGGGTTTATACCTGTCAGGTCAGTTATTTTGTACCCAATGTCTTTTTTATGTTTCTTTAACTCAATAAGAAGCCTTTCGTCTTGGTCTTTCATTAGAGTGGAACTGATGATTACTGGACACAATTTTTCTTCATCTAGGATGACGTGCTTAAGTCCTGTTGGTAGGGTTTTCATCTCAGGAGATTTAGGTGCTTCTGTTGTTTCTAAAATAGTGACAGATTTGAGCTCCTCAAAAGTGGTTGTTGGTGCTTCTTTAGCTTTATCTAAGTGTTGCAAGCATTGTTGAACTAATTCGTTGGCTGAGAATTCGACTTATGGATTTATTAGAACATTTTCTAACTCATCAGATGGTTCAAATATTTCCAATTGGGACATTTGATGTATTGCATCTAAGAGAAAAACTTCCTCTTGAATATTGGGACCTTTCATGCTGTTGAGGACTCGAAACTGAATTGCTTCTTTTCCCAGTCTCAAAATGATCGTGCTAGCTTCAACATCAATGAGCATCCTGGCTGTGGCAAGGAAGGGTCTGCCGAATATTATTGGGTATCTTAGATCCTCCTTGATATCCATAATTACAAAATCACATGGGATATAAGAATCCTTGCCTATCCTGACTGGAATGTCTTCAATAATACCTAGGGTTGCAGTGATAGTGGAATCGGCTAACTGAATTGTTATCGTTATGGGTAGCACGTCAGTATAACCCAATCTTTTACACATGGAGTAGGTCATAATAGATATGTTAGCCCCTAAGTCAGCTATTCCCTTTTTGCTCAAAGAATTTCCAATACAACATTGAATACCAAAAGAACTAGGGTCCTTCTTTTCCTTTGGCATCTTGTTAAAATGATGTCGAAGGTGGTCTGAGGCATTTTGACCATCTCTTGCTCTTCAGTAATATATTTCCTTGATAGTAAGGTTTTTAGATATTTATCCCAAGCTGGTACTTCAGAGAGGGCATCAAGGAGCGGAATATCGATATAAAGTTTCTTCATCGCCTCCTTGAAATCTTGGAATCTAGTGTCTATTTTAGTTTCTCGCAATCTTCCTGGATATGGTATCCTAGGTTTATATTATAGAACTTCTGGCTCTTTGGGCACTTGTTCTTTTTCTTTACCTTTTGCAGTCTCTGCAGATTTCTCAATTCCTAGATTCAGGCTTGCGTTTGGAGTAAAAACAAGTGTATCATCATCATCGTGAGTGATTCTTGTAGCTTCATGAAAGACCCAACCAGATCTTGTAGTGACGAAATTCAATTTCTCTAGTCTATTTTGATTGTGTCTTGGGTTTGACTCCGATTGACCAGCAAAAGTACATGATGGTGGTTTCAATTGGGCGGAAATTTGTGCCAGTTGAGCCTCCATAGCCTTCTGTTGAGCTTGTTGATTGGCAAGCATTGTCTGTTGTGACTGTAACATCTGCCTGATCATAGTCATCTCGTCTGTTGGCTGGGAAGGGGCATTTTTCTATCCTTGATGTGGTTTTTGCAGAGGTGGTGTTAACTGAGGTTGATGTGATTGCTGCATCTGATTATGTAATTGTGGGTGCAGAGGAGGATGGGTATATTGATAGTAGGCGGAGGGATTTCTAGGGTAATTGGATCTTGGTTAAAGTTACTTTGAAACCCAGGTGGAAATCTATTGGAAGATCCGCCTTGTGTTTGATGTTGTGGTTTAGCAGTCCCCGTAGGATTCCCATATTGAAAACCAAGGTGGTTTCTTGGTTGATTCGGATTATAGTAAGCTTGCCCTGGTATGGAATGAATGGAATTTACTTGTTCAGTTATCTGATCTTCAGGGTGTTCGATGATTGGTTCGTATTGCTATTGTGGCAGTTGCATATCCATCATCACATTATAAAGTAAGCAACATGATAGTGTAGGGTGATCAGATGTGTGACAGGCTTCAAAAGTCCCTATGGTATCTTTAACTAGTTGTGACAGGCTTCAAAAGTCACTATGGTATCTTTAACTAGTTGGTATCTTTGACCTGAGCACGAGTGTCAGCAATGAGTTGTGCTCTTTGAGCGGCTATGGCGGCATTGACCGTATCCATCACTAGCACAGCTTGGCGTTGATCTTCAGCCATTTGTCTGGCTCTTTGGCGGTTAAGTCTGATACGGTGGTGGAAGCTTCTCTCAACCCTAGAGTCGTACTCTGGATTAGGGGAGAATCTGAGATTATGTGATGGTTGCGTACATGTCTTCTACCTGAGTAGAGGAAGAAACAAACCTTTTAGAAGATGCGGAAGGTGTGATGAAATCAAGAAGATATGGAGTAATGTTTTAAAGAAAAAGTGAAAAATCCTAACCAACTATCAATATGATAAATGAAATTAAAATATTCCGTTGTCCCCGGCAATGACGCCAATTTTTGATGGAGCTTCCACTCATTTGGAATTGCGTGCACCACTAAAAATCCTAAAGATAATGAATCTTTAGGTTTAGCCTTGCTTATACTAGATTAAAACTCCACTCACGTATGCTAGGATACGTGGAAGCCTTATCGTAGTATACTTAAGGGTCGAATCCACAGGACAACGGTCTTGTTGTGATCAACAAGATGGAAAACGTCAAAATTTCACTTAACTTCTCAACAATTGGTATTTAGATCAAAGAGTTGATTTGATTGATTAAACTAAGTGCAAGTAAAACAAAAGCAAGAAAGTAAATTTAAGGTTGTAAACAAGGTTAAGAAACCACTAGGATGTGATTGGCTTTCACCACCACTACACATGGATCAAAACACGCAACAAAAAAACATAACCTGCAATAAGAGTTTAAACAGTTAGCATCTTTGTATATTTTGTTTCCTTTCGGAGGACTAACTACGAGAAGTGTGGGAATGTTGCAACGCCAGCCATCCCCAAACGAATGGTCACATACTTTACAGCATTCCCTTCACAAAGTGTGTTCCTCGACTCATCAAGGTTGTACTTTCATACGTCAACTACTTCCATTTCATAGTATGAAAGTACAACGATTGAATTGAGTTTACTCCACTTCTTGAAAGACACTCCTAGATATTGAAACAAATGCATGGTGGATACATGCATCAGGAACCAACATTCAATCGAGATTCAAATCTAATAGTACAAATGTAGGCAATTCATACTAAAAGATAAAAGGTAACACAAGTTGGTGATCAAGCAACAAGCATTCATAAAACGATTGATGTTGAACTAAAAAGAAAGCGTATCTCTATTGCAAACTATGGATTACATTGCATGAAATGAAAACATGGGTAACGGGGCTACTCCCCACACCCTAGTGTATAAGACTACTCGCTCATGGCAAGGACAAAGAAGGAGGCAAGAATAGAGAGAGAGAATGTCATCTCCACGAAGTAGGGTGGAAGGTCAACCCCTTGGAGAGAGAGGGAGACGATCTTCACACTTCGTAGGTTGCTCGATGATGAATCCTCCTCTTCCCACCTTCTTTGGCAATGAGAGAGAAAGCAGCCTCTGGATGGAGTATGGATCTCAGACCGGCAGCCTCGGGGTGGTGGATGAAGGATGGAACAACTCTGGAGTAGAAAAGGCAGCCTTTGGACGTCTGAAACTTGTTACCTTGTGAGGACCGTTTGGGTCTTATTTATAGGCTTTGAGTGAAGTCCAAACGGTTTGGGCAGTTTTGGGCCCAAACAGTCTTGAAGAGTGTTTGGGTTCTGAGACCGTTTGGACTCTCTCGAATTCAAAATTGTTTGGAATCTCTCGGTTTGGAAACAGTTTTAGTCCTCACGGTCTTGAAATCATTTGCCTTTATTCAGTCTTGGGAATGGTTGGCTTTATGCAGTCTCAAGACCAGTTGGCTTTATACGGTCTTGGGGCCGTGTGATTTCATGTGGTCTTGGGGCTGTGTGATTTCATGCGGTCTTGGGACCGTATAATTCCATGCGGTCATGGGACCGTGTAATTCCATTCGGTCTTGGGACCGTGTAATTCCATGCGGTCTTGGGACCGTGTGGCTTTACACGGTCTTTGAGATTGTTTGGTTTCCAAACTGTCTTGGGACCATTTGGGACTTTTGTGATTGTTTTGTGTTTTTCTGTAAGAATAAAAAGGAAAAAAGTTTGTCTAATGGTATATCTGCAATAAAGGAAGAAAGTTAAGGATTCTATCTAATTCATCTGAGAAAGAGTATGGTAAACTGAAGAAAACTATTAAGATAACATCACAAAATGGGAGGTTATCAACCGTAGTAAAAGATCATAATTACACAACATGCTCTAACCCGTTGTAATAGCCATGTATGTTAACCCATTGTAATAGACCATCATTACACAACATACTCTAAACCGTGATAAAAGATCATTATTACACAACATGCTCTACCCGTTGTAATAGTCACATATGTTAATGTGTTCTAATAGACCATCATTACATAACATACTATAACCCATTGTAGTATACTATAATTACACAACATGCTTTCACCTATTGTAATAGTTACCTGTTGTAATAGACCACAATCACACAATAGGTTTGCACGTCATTTGTTTTATATGTACAACAAAGAATATATGTGTTGCATAAAATGAAACTAGTTCAGCGGTTTGAGATGTGCCTTACTTTCAAGTGGTCTCAAGTTCGAAACCTTGTGTCTAGATGTATTTTCCTTTTATCTCAATATGTCATATACAACACCCCTATTACAATAGGTGTGTTCAATGATCTACAACATGTATTAACCATTGTATAAAATACATATATTACAACGTGTGCAACACATATTGTATGAAGAACCCCCCCCATAAGATCACGCGGTCTAATACAACAGTTGACACCCGTTGTAAAATGGAAAAATGAACTGTTGTAAAAACCATTTTTTTAGTAGTGCGGGAAGGGTTATGGCGTCGGTGTTTTTTTAATAACTAACGCCTTTGATCATGATATAGTATCGGTTTTTGTTAAGAATCGACGCCTATAGTTCCTTTGTTGGTGCATTTTTGGTGGCGGGAAGGGTTATGGCGTCGGTTAGAAACTGACGTTGAAGGTGTCGACCTTTAGCGGCGCCCACTTGGGTGTCGCTTAGAAACTGGTGCTAAAAGCTCTAAATAACCGACGCCAAAGGTCTTTTCTGTACTAGTGAGAGTCATCAAACTTGTCATATAACTTTTATTCATCTATAGGATCTGCAATGAACTGCATTTTACTATGAAGAATGACAGATCATTTTTGTTTTGTAGGGTCATTGATATAGAATGCTTGCTTCACTTGTGATGCCATGATGAACTCCTCATCCTTCTTGAAATTTTTTTCAAAATTTACTAATGTGAAAACCAACTCATCCACATAAACTCCTTTGTTGTTTTCAACCCAATTACACCTAAATATGATAACTTAGAACTCTATGTTATCAAAATTCTCAATTGTCTTCAATGACACTGTAATAAGAGATCTTACATTCTCATAGAATCTTATCCTTCACACTAAAAAATACAACAAAGAATCTTGAAGGGTGCCCCATTATTTTGGTCGACAATCTAATCCTCTTAACACTATATTTAGCATGAAAACCCATTTATGTCAAACCTTTCATAAGGTACAACATCCAATATGGGTTTTAAAGTGAGCCATATTATATTATCAACAACATCATTACGTGTGTGAAATAATTGATGAAAGACTTTATCTTCAAATCATCTAATAGATTTTTCATTATGCTCTCTAGATAGGTACATTTAAATGGAACAAAGATATTTTCTCTTGAAAAAATGGTGTTTTTAATGACATAAATACCCACTTTGTCGATGATGTGCAAAATGTAAAAGTGTAATTGTTCCCACAGCTCACAACTAATTCCTTTCACAGGTTCTCCTAAAGTCCCTTTTCCTAAATGTGCATCAACAAATTTGCAATGGTAGGAATTTCCTTACAAGCCCTAATATAACCCTCAACATTACAAACTGCAAGTTGAAGTTTTGAAAATTGCCTTCAAACACACTCATATACAGTTCAAAAGGATATATCTAATGCAAGAAAAGTTGATCCAACATCTTCACTTCCCTAGTAAAATGGACAACATGATATACCATGACATCAAAGAATGAACGAGAAAAATACCTTTCAAGCAAGTAAAAGGTAGCGGTCACTTCTCTTTGTAACTTTTTAGAATTCTAAACAACTATAATTTTCATGCATAGAGTGTTGAAGAAGAAACAAATCTTGGTGATTATCAAACACAAATGCTTCAAAAATATATATTAAATAGCCATAGGAAATATTTGTTGAATTAGGATATGACAATTGAGAACTACTAGCTTCAGATGATTCATTTATACCAATCGATAGATATCGGAAGAGTATCCATGTGACCGCTTAGCATTGAGAAAGAACTCATAAAAAGATCTTTTCTCATGTATAGAAAAAGTGTAACAAGAAGGTACATATGTGTGGCAACCACTAAAAACCTCTATTGTTAATTATTTATTCATACCCATTTCATGTAGATCCATTCTAAATTTAGTCCCATATTTAGTCTTGTCAGATATTTTGAATAGAGTGCCAATGATGTTGTCAGATACATTTTTCTCAACATGCAAGACATTGATACATTTCCTAATTTTCAAAGAAATCCAATAAAGAAGATTAGAAATACTGACCTCTTCTTGAATAATGATTTGTCACGTGCATTGGAAGTACATGGTATCCAACCAATTTTGTTGACAATGTCATTTACTGTTAGTTGTGTACGCAAGTCTTGAATTTATAAACTCGAACCTATCCTACAAATATAAGGGTGTGTGTCGTATTATCGAGGTTGTCCAAGGAGCAAGGGTTTGTTAAACACAAGAGTGATGAAATTCAACAATCTAGATCTTTTTAGCAAGAGAGGTTTTGTTATTTTAACTAAGAAATTTAGAAGAAAATAAACTAAGACAAATACAATTGTATTAAGGAACAAATTGGATTATGAATTCATGAGGATAGAGTTTCACTATTATATCCTACCATGAAACAAGAATTACAGCACCTCTCCTGGTAGCGTAGAATAATTCTAACTTTATATATCACCACTGTGCATATACTCCGGAATAGAACCACTAGAAACCTTAGAATCCCATTCACTTCCAAGCCACTCAAATGGTCAAGGAAACAAAGTTATAGAACTCATCTCCTTACTTCAATGTACACCATCCCAATATGTGCAAGAAGCATAAGACATACATATAAGATGACCAGTCAAACATATATCTAAAATAAACACAGTTGTATCAATAAAATAGTGATTAAACCAACATTAAGCAAGAAAATTTGTTGTTGTATAAATCATGATGTGTGAGTTACTCTTCCATGCCCATGAAATGGATTGTATAAAATATATATAAGAAGTAGAATATAGTGCTAGACATGATAAAAGAAGAAAAGAGTTTGAACTCCAGTCAAGGAGTCATTACTTTGTCCTTCCTATTGGAAACTCTCCTAAAAACTTAACTCAAGGAATGAAGAGGAGAGAATGAAGTAGATTCCTGCTACAAAAGTTGGACAAGAAGGAAGAAGAATAACTTTCCCTGCTATGAGATGGTTTGGAGTCATATATATAAGCATGAAGTAGTTACACAACATTTTGGATGGACACAAGTGATACAACATTTTGGATGGACAACATGGCCTATTAGTTGTGATAACTGAAGTTGAACTGCCTTGATCAATTATGAAATGGTGTGTTGGTTGCCAACACAGAGTGTTCACACAAGTCTAGGAGTTCTTAGTCCAATTTTTGCACTGTGACATGGGGGGTTGAAATCTCAACATGGTGTGTCTGATGCCTTGACAGGGTGTGTTGAAATCTCGACATGATATTTTTAATATCTAAAAACAAGGTATTGCTATCTAGACACAGGGTGTCACTGACAATTTCAACAACATTGAATTTTCGCAATGGTTGGATGACTGAAGAATGTGTTGATGGATGAGATGATGGTGTTTTCTCCCCACATCGATGCCAAAATAGTGTACCTACAATCCAAGCCATAGATAAAATAAAGATAACAATAAAATGGAAAATCTAGCATGATTAAGAGTGATTATTGGGTGAAACTGATTTGGAAATACACCTAATAGTGGTCCAAAAGATGATAGAATGTATGCACATCAAATACCCCTAACCTTGAACCATTTCTTGTCTTTAAGAAAAAGAGAAGAAGGATACATAGCAAAAGAAATAACATGGAACATACATCAAACCAATGAAATGAACAATTTAATTATAACGTTCCAATCATTGTCTAGATATTACAACTAGGTATGAATTCATTTCAATCAGTCAAAATTGGAAATTTAGTTCAAAAAGTTGGACAGATTTCTTTGAAAAAAGTAATTAGGGGTAAATGAATGGAGGTATGATGACAAAGCCAAAAATATAGTGAATATGCGACTAAACCCTTATGATTATAGGGATGAATAAAACAAAAATTCCAGTGTGACATCAACTAATTTACAATGACTTATCTATAAGTATTATGATTTTGGAATTAGGGGCTTTGGGTATGGAACTCAATTGCTAATGTAGGCATATTCGCATGTGGAATGTTGTTTGAGATTCATCGGACCTCTTTCTAATGTAATTCTCTATCTTCATTGTGTTGGGAGATTATGTTGGAAACTTATCCATTTTTTTAGGTATGTTGAATTTGTTTGATTTTGAGGAAACAAATACCCCTTTTAAGCAAGATTTGAGTCCTTCTTTGGAACCTCACAGTCCTAGGCTAGTCAAAAATTCAAAGTGCATAAGGGTCATGTAGATAGGTGATTGAAAACCTAGCATTATTTAATTTGTGTCATCACAGGGGTGGTGGAAAACACACTAAATATTTGATAAAATCATCAAGATCTACACAAGGTCATAAAGTTGATTATCCAAAGCATTTGAACCATTACATGCATTGAGATAAGAGTGTGAAAAATGAAAAACATGATAGAGCAAGAATATCATGGCAACATGAGTGATTGGCCAATTGTTTTTCCTAAATTGTGGATGTGCATGCTAGGGTTCTTCAACTATTATCTAAATGAGTAAAATGATTTGGCTAAAACGGATTGGATTTTTACCCAAACAAAAGCAAGTTTTCAAAGTCATACTTTGATTTTCAATTAACTAGGAAAGATAAATAGAAACAGAAAAGAAAAATAAATAGAAAACTACAACTACCGGCCAATTTCTCTCCCCTTAAGCTCGAAATATACAATGTCCTCATTGTAGAAATCAAACTCAATGAGGATTGCAACTGAGAACCTATCATGGTGGAGAAGTCAAAGTGAAGGGAATGTGCTGTATTTTGAGGCTAGAAATTGTTGTTCCAAAGATCTAAGCCTCTTTGTCAACATATCTTTGGTTTGGGTCAAATATCTATGTTTGTGATTTGCATCAGAAATGGTCTATTGAACATCAGCATTGTTGGTCTCTACATTCTCTTCCTGAAAACAATCATTATCTTATTAGGAAATAGTTTTCTCATCATCATGAAAATGTGCCAAGGATGTGTGGAAAATTGACATTTGTCTTGCTTGAAGAATCATCGTGTGGATCATTTGTAGGTTTCTTTCTTTGAGATTCTATTTCATTTCCTAGACTCGAGTCAGTAACTTCATATAATTTTGTATTTGATGGTAAAAAAGATTCTCTTCTAGCAGCTCCACTCCTCAAAGTAACTGAATCAAATGTCTCCCTTGGATTCATTTCTGGTTGATTTGGAAAGGAACAAGAAGGTGATTTTTTATTCAAAAGGGATAGCTGAGCAAATTGGTTCTCTAACATTCTTGTGTAACTAACAATCCTAGCCACCTTAGAAGAGAGAGTGTGCATGGCATCCTTCATGAGTTGTCTTTGTTGGAGGAACTCATCATTTTGTTTCATTTGAGATGAAACAAAATCCTCTAGGATTGATTCTAAGTTGAACTTTGATTGTAGTTTTTCTTGATGAACTTCACTTTCTTCAAAAACTAGGTTGACTAGTTGAATTTTTTGGGAGCTCAACTTCTCTAGATTCTAAGACAATCCATATAGCTTAGCTACAATTAAGTCCACTTCATCAACTATGTGCATGCAAACTTGCGTCCCAGAAGCTATGGTTGAGGAAGATGGTTGACTGCTTCTTTTAGAGCTCTAATGGCAATGATTCATTGTCATGTCTTCAATAATGGCATAACTCTTCCTATATGATTTTTTCATTAAAGAACCATTTGCAGCAACATCAATAAACACCCATGTATTGTAGAATACAATTTTATAGAAAGTTTACAATAGAAGCCAGTTGCTTCAACCATGGCATAGACAAAGATGTTGAAGGTTTTTTAACCTTTCTCAGATGTCATACAAGACCTCTCTAGCTGTTTCAAGAAAGTTAGTGAGTTGGATCCTAAATTTTGCAATAATTCTTACTGGGAAATATATAGCTTAGAAAACTTTGAGGAGTTCCTCCCAATTATTGATGGAGTTTCTTGGAAAAAAATAGATCCACATTTTTTCTCTATCTCTCTAAGAGAATGGGAAAAGAAGAAGGTGAATCCTAAAAGTAGGAATGCAATTTATCTTAAAAATGTTGAGATACTATAAAAGTTCAACAATGTGGATGTTTTGATCCTCCATTGGTGTCCCTCTAAACTAGTTGTGTTGTATCATTTGTATAATTTTCAGTTGATCGAGAAATCACTTGCAACAATTTTGAGGATATTGATAGTCTAATTGATGTCAATAGAAATTTGAACAAAGAAGTTTTTAAGTAGATAATTGCCATTCATGATTGTTTCTTTGTGTTTATTTGAATATTTGGCTAAAGCTAGATGTGATGAATATTGTGATTCCTCCGAATCTGATTGAGGTTCACTCGTCCTTGCTTTTTGAAGGCTGCAACATTGTGCTTAATTTTTGGGTCTAGAAATGTGGAAGCTTCAAGACCCCTTTTAGATCACCTCATATAGTTCTAAAACTAAATAAGGCAAGTGAAGTACAAAAATGAAAATGAAAGATACAAAAATATGATAATGATGATGAAGATGATGAGAAATATTAATGGTGGATAAGACATGTGTTGGTGTGATCTAGTCTTGCTTACTATTTAACACTTCTTAATCTAACAAAAATATCGATGCTCCCCCACAACAATAGCAAAAACTTGTTATCTATGTGTACAAGTCTTAAAATTATAAACCCAAACACTACCCGACAAGTATATGGGTGTGTGTAATTTTATCAAGGTCCTCGAAGTAGTAAGGGTTTGTTAAATGCAAGAGTGATGAACTTCAACAATCTAAATCTTTTTAAAAGAGAGATTTTTTTATAGTAACTAAACAATTTAGAAGAAAACAAACTAAGACATAAATCACTTTTATCAAGGATCAAAATGGATTAGAAATTATTTAATATAGGGTTTAACTATCATATCATTCTATGAAATAGAAAAAAATTCACAAGAAGTAAAACCACAAATGTAGGTTTGAGTTCTACACCCCTCACTATCATATCATTCCATATATGGTACCACCGTGCATATACTCCAGAATAAAACCACTAAAAACCTCAGAATCCTCTTCACTTCCAAGACACTCCCATGGTTGTGGAAACAAAGAAATAGAGCACATCTACTTACTTCAATGCATACCTTTCCGGTATGCACAAGAAGCATAAGACATACATACAAGATGGCCAGTCAAGCATGTATATGAAATAAAAGCAGATGTATCCACATAACTGCGATTAAACCAACATTAAGCAAGAAGGTTTATTATTCTACAAAACTTGACATGGAAGATACTCCCCCATGGTCAAGAAAAGGAGATCTACTTGTCCATGACTATAGAAAGTAGATACAAGCAGTAAACTATAACGTTAGACATCATCAAAGAAGAAGTAAACTCAGATGTTCATGGAAGAAGTAGGAAAGAGTTGGAACTTCAGTCAAGGAGTCAAATTCCATCCTTATTGTTAGAAACTCTCTATAAAACTACACTACATAATAAAGAGGAATGAATAAAGGAAATTCCTTCTATAAAAGTTGGAGAAGAAGGAAGAAGAAGTTTCCCTCCTGATAAACCACCTTTTCTTCCCTTGAACACCTCTAAATTCTCCTCACTTTTGCTCTCTTGAGTCCATCTCGAACTGGTCTAAAATATTCTATGATAACTATCCCAAGATGGCATGGGGTCATATAATTAAGTGTGGGGTAGTTGAATTCACATTTGAATGAAATTTACAAGTGACACGACATGTTAGATTGAGAAAATGGCATGCTAGATATGATAAGTGAAGTTGAACTTCATTGATTGATGATGACAAAATATGTTGGTTGCCAACATAGCTTGTTGTTACAAGTCAGGGAGTTTTGGATCCAATTTTTGCACTATGACATTGGGTGTTGAAATCTTGAGACAACATCTCTGATATCTTGATAAGATGTGTTGAAATATCGACACTGTGTGTCTGATGTTTGGACATAGGGTGTTGTTTTCCGGATATGGGGTGTCGCTGATAGTCTCAACAACATTAGTTTTCTGAACATTTAGATGATTGGGGAATGTGTTGATGGATGGTATGATAATATTTTATCCCCATTTTGATGCCAAAATGTTTTACCTACAATCCAATCCACAGTTAAAGTAAATATAAAAATAAAATAAAAAATCTAGCATGTTTGAGAATAATTATTGGCTGCAATTTATTTGAAAATGCAACCAAAAGTGGTCCAAAAGATGATATAAAATATGCACATCATTTACTATTTCACAAATATCCTCCCCTATCATATGTTTAGGTACACTCCTTTCCTTAGTTGACCCATTAAATTCTTTGTGCAACCTTTGGCAAGGATATACTTTTAGTAGAAACCTTGGTTGAATATGATATACAATCTTTCCACCATATTTTAACCTATTATATCAATATTTTGTAAATATATAGGACATACTTTGGTTCCTTTTATATTGTATCTAGAAAAAATCACGTACGGTGGAGAGTTATTAAATGTTCAAAACATCATGGTGTGCAAAATAAAGGTCTCACCATGAGAATTATCATAAGGCATAACATATTTACCCAAAAATTTAAATGATTAACCAAAGGTTCATGGTAAACATCAATAATTGACAGGTTGTTTGAGCCCTGATATCATATCAATGACATGAAGTACTTATTTTGCATGCACAACCAAGGAGGAAGAATGTATATAACTCGTAACAGGCCAAGTGTCATATTAACTGCTTAATATATTGTATGGATTCATCCAGTCAATACAAAGCCAAAGTCTTAAATCTATGATTTCTTCACCAAATTGAAGATATAATAAATCAGTTTGATTCAATTATGAGCAATCAAACACATGTCTTAGGACTACATTATTGTTTTCCTTTTCCTCTACATGCCAAGATAAATTATACCCATCTTTCAAATTAGAAAATAAATGATCAAAATATGGTGTTATAGGTAAATACCACATAATCTTTGTAGGATAGCTAGTTTTGTCCATACCTGAAGTTATTATTTTATACCTTGATACCCCACATATCATAAAATCTTCCAAATTGGTTTCAAAATTTTAAAATAACACATAGTCACTCGTTGATGCATATATCCTCTTAGCCTCATTCCCTTTAAGAAGAAAATTTTCTTTGTTTCATATGTTAAGATGGGAAGCTTGTTTCCCTCAGGAGAAATTCCTTTAAACAAAGATAGAACAGACATGAAGCTTTTGTAACTCCACCAATTGTTAGACTTTAGGATATAGAATTTTAGCATATCACTCGTCCCGATAAACTTATTACAACCAATGTATAAAGGTTTCTCTACGTCATGCACCATGTTTCTAAATAAGGAAGGAGGATCAATAAGATTTACTCTACAACAAAAATGTCTTTTCCCAGCATATAATAATGCCGGAAAAAATTAGGAATCATGCCGGAATTGTTTTTTTCCTGCATTTTTTACTATGCCGAAAATATGTCGTTGAAAAGCATGCCGGAAAAGTTTACGACATCCTTTGACATGCCGAAAAATGAAGTATAAATGACATTACTCACATGCCGGAAAAATGAAAATCTGGCGTTATATATGTTCCAAAAAATAGCATATTTGGCATTCTATTAGTGCTTTAGAAAAAGAATTATTGGCTATTTTTTGTTTTTCTAACATAATTTACATGCCCAAAATCATTATTTCATATAAGCACTATATATACACATGTCGTACACATGCATATATATATTGGAATTCTAAACATTTATAATGCAAAGGGATCTAAAATTGAAATGAAACATTTATATTTGATATGAAGTGTTGCCTTACATGGGGAGGACATTTGACCTTGACCCTTAAAAAAATAAAGAAGATTAACTTAAACTATTAAAAAAGTACAACCACTTAAGTACATTGGATTACAACTTCTAGAAATAGGTCCAAGTGTAACATCTCTCATTGTGCTCCATTGAAATAGGTCCAAGTGTAACATCTCTCATTGTGCTCCATTGATAAATGGCATCACTTAATTCGATAATCAACTTCAAAAATCCCATTATGATTACTTGACATAGAAACAACTTATCATTCTCCAAACTTATTCACCATTTGTGTCTTGAATGATCTTATCTTCTCAAAAACCTATAATTTTTGTTCTCGTGTGCAGTACCTTCTATCATTATAATAGACTTTGAAGGATCTCTACAAGAATTTAAACTGAAATCAACACATATAACACAAATCAAGAGTTAGTCTAAAATTTATATGTTTTATAAATGAATTGCATTGAGACAAATACATTAAGAAAGCACTCTTGTGAAGAAAAATGGTATATAATAAAAAAGACAAAAGTCCACACAAAGAAAATGTTGCTACCAAGACATAACACAGTGCTAATAAGATCCAGATCTAAAAATCTTCAAACAAAGAAAAGTTGATGAGTTTTATTGTTAAGAAAAGAATTTACTATCTAGTTAAGTGAATTATTATTGAGGTAGGAACCTAAGAAGCTACCAGACATCCTCATTCTAGAAACAAAGACGTGCATTCTTTTAAAATAGTCCAAAGAACATAAACATGTACAAATACCAAAATAAATTTTGAGCCATAAAACAAATAAGATTTTCAAGTGGTTGGTATTATATAAGTTTCCATTTATTCCTCAAACATAATTTAAAGGCTTAACTAATAAAATATATTTTTTATTAATAGCTAGCAAAAAAATCAAACAATGTCATATGCAAGAAAGGGTCTGGGAATGACCATGTTCAAGCCCTACTTTTGTGGATATATAGTGGTGTACTCTTGAACAACATACTTAGAATTAACTATGAGAAGCTTAGGGAAAATTCTCCATATAAAATATCCATGAAAGATTATAAAGAGGCTATGGATATAGCCAAACTTGTAGAGATACCTACTCAAGGTCCCTATTTCACTTGGAATGGTAGAAAGAAGGATGGTATTTCTACTTATTGAATGATCAATAGATTTTCAAGAAACTTGGGGTTTTTGGATTGTTTTGGTGAAGTATGAGCTCATATCATCTCTACTATATAGAGTGATGATAGGATTGTCAGAGAGAGACAATTATCTAAGTTGGTTAAAAATGGCAAGCCATTTAGATACATAAACTCTTGCGTGAAACATCCTGGGTTTATTAATACTATCAAAGGGAGTTGGGAATCTTATATTACTTTAGGTCCTCTAGTGTATTAGCTAAATTGAAAGTTGAAGAACTTGAGAAGTTTTCTAATTAAGTGGAATAAATATAAGGTGGGGAATTATAATTATATTTCTTGGAAGCTTAAGTGATGGATATAGAGAAATCAATGTTGATAATAATCCTATGCACTTTGCTATCTCAACTGAGATTATTACTATCATAAAGACTGCAATTGAGGCTATGCAAGTTGAATAAATCTTTTATAACAAAACTCCAAAAACCTGAGGTTGAAAGAAGGTGATAATAATACCAAGTTATTCTATACTTCCTTGAAAAATACAAGAGTAAGGAACCATAATTCTATTACTGATGAGTTGCAGGTCTCTAACTAAAAAGTCATTAGTGATCATATTATGTCTTTCTTTGAAATTCTCTTTTATTTCACCTAAGTCTCTGTAAAAAACTGTTGTGATAACTGGGTTTTTCCTTGAATTTCTAAGGATTAGGCTAATAACCTCATTAGATGGGTTACTAAGGAAGAAGTTAAGGAAGCCATTGATAGACTCAAAATGCAATCATGATCCTACTCCTGATATAATGTAGATTTTTTTATAACATCTAGTATATTGTGGAGATTGATGTATCAAAGTTTTACTTGAATTTCTTTGACAATTCTATGATGTTGAAAGAAAGCAACATAACCTTTATTACCTTGATTGCCAAGCATAATCAGGATGAATATATTAAGGATTGGTGATGAAACCTTATTTTAGGCTCTATCTTGTGTCTTCTTGCACTTTAATCACATCTAGACATGTTAAAATACAAGTTATTTTCCCTAATAAATGGTTTTCTATGAGATGCACTTGTGGACATTATTAGCATGATTTTCATGTACTTGGACTGTGTCTTAGATAGATAGGAGAGAAGGAGGATGATCCTAGAAATATCTATCCATAGAGGAGCCTAAAGATAGTCAAAGAGATTCCCCAACCTACCCATAGTGGTCGAGAGTCAAGCTAAGGTAAACATGTCCATGGATAGAGAAGTTCAAAAATCAAAGTGCAAGTGAAGCCCCGATTAAGATCATGGTGACACAGACGACCGAGTTGTCGAAGCAAAAATAATAGTTAAATTCCAAGTTCAAGAAGCTCAAGTGAAGTTCAGCAGAATGGTCATACTACCCAGAATAGTGGTACCAAGGAGTTCCGAAAATTCACTTGCCAATGAACACAGTTGTGGTGCCAACATGCCAAGACACTCATAGAAGCAAGAACGAACCCCTTCCCAGTCACCCAACATGGTCGTGCAACTTAGCACACACCACGATCGTGCTACCCAGCAAGGTTGTTCTACCAACCTCCATTATCTATCTAACATGTCACCTCCACCCAGCATGCTTGTTCTTCCTTAGCATGACCATTCTACACCATACCCACCACGTTTTTACTACACAACACAGTCGTGCTAACCCCAAAACCCTAACTTTTTCTACAATAAATTTCTACTTTAGCCCCAATATCCTAGTGCTTCCCTACCACCTATATATAATTGGGGTGGAGACTTTAGCACAAGGTTACACACTATTTTTCATTCATTGACACCTATGTGATCATTCAAGGAGCTCTCACCTATGCCCACCTACCTCCACTTCATTTCCAACTTCCCCAACCTCAAAAACATTAGTTTTCTAAGGTTTTGGTCACTTTCCACCACCATTCCACGTTATCCATCCACCTTGGAGGGAGAAGGGTGTGCTCCAACTGCTAGGAGGTGAAGGAGTCTTCACCAAGCTTGTATGGATATTGTCACACCCCGATCTCGCATTACCCACAAATCACGAGATTAGGGCGCGACGAAGGGATTACACACAAGCCAACCCACTTTGATATTTTAAAACATTTTCAAGACATTAAAAAGATAATCTGATTTATGCTGTAAACTAAATCTAAACAAACTGCGGAAGCATTTTTATTAAACTGACTAGCAATATAAACAGAGTCTACAGCATATTACATTGATCAACATAAAATAAAGCATGAAAGTTATTTTACATCTTTATACACATTCTCTCTCACCCACACCATGTCCCAAAGATCGAGGGGAAAGGACTAAGAGACCTCTAACTACTAACTACATAAACCTTCTACAGACTGAGCGTTAGGATGAAAGGATCCTCCAGATTCCTGTGATGTTGATGACCTGAAAATGTTTTGAGTAGAGGTATGAGCCTACTCGCTCAGTGAATAGCATTTCACTTAACTATCACTAAACAACTCATCAGGTTTATAAATTGAAATAAAACATAAGTACAGTACTAAGCAGGGCAGTTCTAATAACATAACAGATTTGCAGAATATAATCACATTTCCATGCAATAACAGATAATTTGAATAGATAAACAGATATAAAGAAATAGCACAAAAGTTCGAATACTTTAATTTACTGTGATCCTATATGAGTATCAATTTATATTATTATTATGCCCTAATCATATGCAGTGTACCCTGCATATAAAGATCCGTAGCGAACTACGATCCCACCGTACAAGACTTAGTGACACACCCGGGAAATGCTAAGTCTGACGCCAGCCCTGCTCTGCCACAGGACCCCAGGCTCTCCGGCCTGACTCATAGGCTCTACGGCCTCAAGGCACTACTCTGAGTGCTCTAGACTCCTCCTCTAACCTGAGTACACAGGCGGAGAGTCTCACGGGGTTACCTCCATGACACAAGCACGGATAATGTTCCAATAACCCCCATTTTTCTCCAGTGCCACCGTGACACAAGCACGCATTGTTGTTGGACACTGCATCTCTATCCTCGTGTCTCCATGATACAAGCACGGATAATGTTGCAACACGAGTTTCACCCCTAAGAAGCAGATCTGTCAAAGGGGTTCTACGGTGTTATGGCACCTAAGTCTATTAACTGATTAACATATAACCATTTAAACAGGAAAATCACATTCCATACTTATTGCACAATCTGAATATCACATGAAGCACATATATCCTTTGTCATCCTTAAACATGATTCAGTATCATTTATCCAGTTTCGATGTTAAACATCTATTTTTAAATCATCAAATACACTACAACTATAATACAGGAAATTTCATCATTTTCATTAAGCATATCAAGTATTTCAAGTTCCAATGAATCTAACATACTCTATTGTATGTACTACACTGTTTAAAAGTTATACTAACTGATACAGAAGTAATGAAGCATTTAAATTGAGTTAAATAATGATTTCTAAATGAACTACTACTCACTGTACTGAAACTCGGCCTACCAAATCTGGGAACTCGGCCGATTGGCTGGAAACTCGGCCGATCCACCTGCAACTCGGCCGATCAAAACCCTGCTCGATAACCTATAAAGGAAAACTCAGTCGAATCACACCCAATTCGGCCGATCAAAACGCTTTTCGATATACAAATAAAGAAACTCGGCCGATTACTGTATAACTCAGCCGATTTAAAAACTGACCTTGCTGTAAATCTAATTTGAGCTTCAATCGAATGCTAAATCGAACTAATGGCTGCGGATGCTAGATTGGACCTCAAGGACGAAGTTAACGGTGGCGTTTGGTGATGCTAGTTGCACCCAAACATACCCTTGGCCGTTGTTGCGACTGTCGTGCTGCTGCTTCTTCACGCAGCAACTGCTGCTGCTAGGCGGAGTACTTGTTAGGATGGGGGAAGAAGGAAAGATGGAGGAAGGAAGGAATGGAGGGCGGTGTGCTAGTTCGAGGGTAGGAACCCAAGGTGGCCCTGCTCTTCTCTTCTGCTGCGATTGGGCAGCCTACCGCTTGAGGGCGCCATCGGCGCTGCTCCTTGGTAGACTGAGCTACAACTAGGTCGAGCTAGAAGAAGAAGGAGGGCGGAGGAAGGAGAAGAAGGACATCCGCCAACTGGATCGGGACCAAGGGCGCTCGGATCGCCCCACCATCTATTTCCCTACCCCCCTCACAGCTCCGGCCTGGTCTGGATGGGCGTCGCTTTTGCGGTTTCCCTGTTCCATCGGCCGCGAAGAAGAGGATAAGAGCACGGGGTAACCGACCCCCAAAGGAGAATAAAAGAAAATAAAAGATTTAATACTGGAAAAATTGCACCCAGGTCCAAAAACCTTAAAACTGTCATAACGTTTGACTCGAATGTCCGATTTGAGTGATTTCTCTTGCAACTTTTCAAACAAGGGATTCTCTACAACTGGAGGCATCAAAATCATGCTAATTAACTAGTAACACATGATCAAAACACTAATTGCATTAGTCAGCACTCAACTTAACTCAATTAACTTAACAATCATCATTACTATTATCATTAATTACCTCAGATGATTAAATCTTGACTATTGATTCACATGTTGTCTTATCTTAAATTTTCCATGATGTTTAACAAAGTGCTTAGCACTAATCAAGGTGTTTCACGTAATTCGAGGTATTTATTGACTAACCCTGATATGGGTCGTAACAGATATTTACTCCTCTACTCCTTCTCCTTTTTTCTTTTGTTTTGTTATGAGTAGTTAAGCCCCCTAGGTGGGCTTTTTGTAGGCAAAAATGAGACTTTGATACCATGTTGGGGAGAAATAACTTATAAACTCTATAACTTCATTTTATATTGATTGTCCATTACTTCTATCTCTTTTCTTGCTAATTAGAATTACTTAGCTAGGATTACACGTTAATTGGAGACCCATTTTGCTGTGTCATACTATCTATGAAATAATTACCAAAATCCTAGATAGTATAGAATGCAAGGTGTATTGCCTTCCAGTGTTGATCCAAATCAGGTGGTAATTATGAAAGGAAGGGAGATTGTTGTAGCCCTATTTCAGGGTTTCATCTTGTGTCATATTGTGATTTAATCACATCTATACCTTCTAGACTACATGTTATTTCCCCTAAAATGTGAATTCATGTAAAATGCACTTATGGATGTTATTTATATATTTTTAAGTTATTTGAACCATTCTTGGATGGAAAAGAGAGAGGAAGAATGATCCTAGTGTTTCCCTACCCTTAGAGGGGCCCAAAGTGAAATCCAAGACTTCCTTAACCTACCCCTAGTGGAAAAAATCAATTGAAGCAAAGATGTCCAAGGATGAACCAAGTAAAAGTGTGAAGTGCTGATACAGACACCAGCATGGTCGTGGTACACCAGAATGGTCATACTGGTTCACTTAAAACTAATAGAAGATTCATTCAAGGATCAAAGTCAGTAGCATGGACATGTGGCAAGTAGATCAACACTAGCATTCCATAACAAACACGTAGAGTTTCTCAGATCCCAAACGCCCGTGGTGATCACCACAGTTGTGCTACCATCCATTCAAAATCCCAAATTCCCTATAACTTTTCACCAATTATCACCTCACCCATTCGATGCCACCAAGAGCATTCTGACCCCTACCCACCACAACCATGCTACATACAAACCTAGCACAACTTTTTCATTGAACTCCCCATTTTACCCCTACTTACCCCCAATTAACCTAGTGATTCGCCACCACCTATATATACTTGGGTAGTGGCTCTTAATCAAGGTTAGCCAAGTAGACCACTCTCAACTCCCCCATTTTCCCCCCACCCCATTGATTAACACTCCATTCCACCTCAATTTCATCATCTTCTACCACAAAAACACCTATTTTAGGGGTTTTGACCATTTCCCACCACACACCCATGCCATCCATCTACTTTGGAGGGAGGTGCTCAAGCTACTACTGCTAGGAGTTGAAGAATAAGGAGTCTCCACTGAGCCCATCATGGCCTCTCAATCCTCTACTCATTCTTCTTCCTTTCATTTTGTATTTTCTTGTTCTATAAGCATCTAGGCCCCTTAGGTGCGTTGTTTGGAGCTCAAAATGTTACTTTGATATCATGTAAGGGATAATGATATATAAACATTATGATTCCATTTGTTAATGATTGTGTTCTACTTATATCTCATTCTCCATAAATTGCTTATTGGTTTATGCTTGAAATCACCTACGAACTTAGGGAAATGGATTATATGTGTGAATTTTGGGATTTTCTCCTAGGTCCAATTCATGGATCCCTAGCTAGATACCCATCTTCCTACTTGATAATCAATTCTCCTAACCCTAGGTGAGAGATCTAAGTAGCTAGTTTAGAGAAATTTAGTGTGATTAGCTTGGAACCTTCTCAAGGGTAGAATGTGGGTGATGTGAGGCCTAAAACCTCACTTCCACCTCCCATTACTACCCTCAACCCCTAGTCATCCTAAGAGCCTCTAACATAGAAACCAAGACTTGATTAGATCCTAATTGAATTCTACCTAAACCCTAATGCAAGTGAGCCACGTATGGGTAGGTAGGAGGTGTTAGGGACTAGTTCCCCTATACACACCTACCTTATTCATGGTCAATTATTAGTTTAGGAGAATTCATTAGCATCTAACCAGTTGTTTGGTTTGGTAATCTAGATGAAATAATAGTGTCACATGTTATCACCCCCAACTTAATTGATTAGTACATCCCCCAAACAACCCACACTTCTCGTAATTGCTTAAAACCCTAATTTGCCTTCTTTCTTAGCTAGTGTTAGATTGGTTAGCTCTTTACTTGCTTAATTAGTTTCTTGCCTTGCTCTTTCCTTGTTCTTTCTAATTTAGGTATTTGATTGATCTTTAGCCTTACTTGATATATTAGTGTAGTTTAGGCCTCTTCTTGCTTGCCTTAGTGTAGTTTGCTCTTTTCCATGCTTAGCATGTCTATTCTTGATCAAGAACTAATTGTCTAGGGTTAACTTAGGTTTTGATATTTATTGTCTTTAATTTTCTTGAATGTTCACCCTTAGTGAATCAAAAAAACCAACCATAAAACCCTTTGACCCTAGACTCCACAGTAGGAACCTAGCCAAAACTAACCTAGCTCTAGTACCCCCTTTCTCTTTTGGGTTTGGCCCTTAACTTGCTGCCCTCCTATACTATAACATGGCCTCATGTGCTTGCAGGTAAGCATGTTAGTTTGTGTGAGTGAGCCTTGTATTAGGGCTTTATAAAATTTGAAAGATACTCATTGTGTTTGAAAACTAGGGTTGCATCTACTCACCATTCAATTGATTAGTGTGTGGCCTTAGGAGAAATGCACCAGAGACTAGTAATGCTCTATTGCTAGCAAATGAAGTCCTAAGCCACTTCCTAATCAATATGGCAGTCCTAAGATGTGTTTGAAGCCCGATGTATCTAAGGAATATGATACTATATATACAAAGTTTATTATGTCAATAATAATGAAAATGGGGTTTTTCTGACTGTTTGAACCAGAGGATGGGCTCTTGCTTTGAATCGACCTCTTTTTCTATTCTTGTAAATGGTGTACGATCTAGACCTTTCAAGGATTCTAATGGTATATGACAAGGTGACCCCGTTGCACCTTACTTGTTTGTAATTGCAACCTAGAGACTTAACTCTATGATAAAGTATTTTGTGGAAGACAAGAGAATTGAACCTTTGAAGACATAAAAAGTCTTTGGTGTGTCAAACTTAATCTTTATTGATGATATTTTGATTTCACTAACTAATATAATTCTCTTTTGTCAAGAAAATGTTAGCGTAGATATTGGAAATTAGAGGACTATACAATTATACATTTTCTTTCCCAAGAAAGCATATTAATGATGAAAAAATAATTCTTAACATTTTTAAAAACTATAAAATAGTGGGAAATGGGCTTATAAAAAGTTGATGTTGCGGTCATTATAAAAAAATAATGAAATAGTAGGAAAACTACTTTATTGGCATATTTAAGTGTAATATTCCTAATTGTAGAACATGTCAACAAAATAGGCTCAGTAGATAGACGCACCCAAAGGTAGAGAGATTTGGTCCATATTGCAATTTTCTACGTGGTCCTTACATAACAAAGTTTTCCTTGACAGACCTTCATGGAAAATACCTTGTGCCTTGTTATAGATTTGTCTCCATGTTTCAAGAAGAAAGATTTTATAGGTATTCGGTTTATTTAGATTGTAAAATTTTGATGTTATCTTCAAAAAACAATATATACAGGAATTTAAAAAAAAAAGAAAAAAATTGTTCATGTTAGCTTTTGTTTAATATTGCAAGGAGTAACATCAATCAAGAGAAAGCACTTATTGTAGTGACAAATCCATGTTGTTGTCTTATAACAAAAGGAGGCAAAAAATTGATCTACAAAATGACAAGGAGTTGTAAACCCAAAAAAAAATGAGATAAGGTACAAATATGTAACACATTGTGATATCGATACAAAAGTAAATAATATAATTAAAATAGTATAGAAAAGGTATACCTCTGAGATAAAATCATTTTTTCCTCCAGCTCGTACAATCTATCTAAAATTCTACAAAGAGGAAAAAGATAATGTTGGTTCACACATTATGAGGTATTTGTTACTTCTTATTCCATGTTATATGGAGAAAGAACTTGGTAGATTCATATATATCACTAAAATGTAGGTAAAGATTTGAGGCTAATAAGGAGTAAGAATTTAGTTGAGGTCAAGAATCATTGTAATAGAATGATACTGACCAAAGCATGCCTATACACAAGGAGATACTATTATGTGTCCCCCACTCAAATTACTTTTTCTCTAGTTATGAGTCTGAAATGATGAAAAATACCACCTCATTCTCTTTGCTACATATAAACTAATTCCTCAGTTTTTTCATTAAACTTATAGTCTTAGATGTAAAGGAAAATATAAAATGTTGAGTAAGTAGACCACTCTAGTTATCTGGTATCAAGAAACAACTAAGATAATTATCAAGTATGCTTTTCAAAGTTACCTCGTTGCAGCATTCTACTACCACTATGGGATTAGATGAAAAAATCCCTTGAAAAATTGGTCGAAGCACATAGTTTAAAAAGATCTCAAGAAGTGTGGAAGAAAAGCTAATCCGGCACGTTTGGAAATAAGTTGCACAATATTATATAATGAAATATTAAATGCATAAACAATGAAACATTTAGAAGTACTAAATGACATCAACAACTTCATGGATCTGTTCTTGTAACAGACGAAGATATATCATGTTTGTATAAAAATTGTATATTTAACAATACATAAGAAACATACTACCGACTTGTAGTAGAATATCAACTATATATAAGATAGAGGAGTAAATCATAAATTCTAAATAGTTAATAATTGAATTAATTTCTTATGTGTTCTAAAGATTGAGTTTGAACTAACAAACCTATGAGTACAAAAACTTACTACTTGAAAGTTTTTTATGTTGAGATAACCATTTATGACCTATTATTTATCACTAAATGAGTTGCACATGAAACCAAATATATAATCACAATGATAAATTAGAAAAATTGATGAATGCAATTAGCATTCAAAAAAAAATTTATTGATCCTCCCCACAAGGTTGAAAAAGTATCATCATTTTCCCCTTCTCATTATTGCTAATATTACTTAGTCATAATATTCCCAAGTTTCCATTGAACAATCAGTACTGTTAGGTACATAATTTTTACATATTATTATCTTTTAGTTTTTGTACTTTCTCCATCAATTCTGAAAGAAATTTTATAGTGTGATGCTTCGGCTTTGACATACATTTTATTTTTTCCTATTCTAACGTTATTGACATGTATACACTCTTTTTGCTAAACTTAACTTTCTATCTATTTTAGTTGACAATTTATTTTCCCACCACAAATTAGTTTGTTTCACTTAATGTCTTCAGCAATGAGATGTAAGTTATCAAAAAACTGAAAAAATGTTTGAGGGAGTTCAACATTTATTTTGGGAAATGTGGGTTACCATTGATTGCACATATTCAGTCTAGACTTTTAGTTTTTTATTGGTAGATAAGAACACATGTTCTCTATGTATGGGGTTCCATTCATGTTCATAGTATGCTCTATGTTTCATTTATAAATGTCATACTAATTCATAGCTGATATGAAACAATAAAAATCATTTTAATTAAGCTAAGAACTTAATTCAGTCTATGTTTAAAATATAACCATTTTGCAATAATATTCAAAACAATATGTGCAAACATAAATATTAAAAGGGAAATATTCCATGTTTCCAACTATTGAGAAACTACTACTAGTTCTAAAGAAAATATTTGTGTAAAAGGTAGTGGTCGGGCTCCCTACATTAAGGGTTAAACATGTCAAACTGGCCTCTAGCTGAAAGCCTTTGGTTTTTAAGGGAAATGTACAATTCTCAAGCGCCATTTTTTCAAACAGAAACAACAACTTATAATAAAGTATGTGATGGACTAGATTACCTCGTTAGTTGACCTTCTTTGTTGCATATATAAATCATTCGCTTTTTCATCCACGTTCCATAAGAAACTCCTCAATGCTAATGACAAACTCCAACATATGCTTTATAAGAAAGAGGTATTAGTTAATTGCTGATTGGATTTTAATTAATCGATCCCTCTTTCATTTCGTACCATGCTTGACACAATGGAAACAAGTCACATGTGTGTTTAATCATAAATAAAGAGTGTCGATTAACTTTGAGTGGAGGAAATATTAAAAAAAAGTCACACAATTAAATTTTTATCTTACTCAAGCATATGATATATAGATCGTCCAAGCCTGTATGCGACGGAAGGGGGATTGCATTTAGGGAAACAGATCAACTGAGGAAAGGAATCATAGGAGCAAAACGGACGAGTTGAGCAACGCATCATGAATAGAAAGGGGCCGAGATGGGTACTGCATCTACGAGTGCACGGTGATGTGCAAGAGATCATCGGTTGCATGCGCCTTTGGTGAAGTGAATGGGACACAATCGCTCGTGCTTCTTGTATAAAAACTGAAAAGGGAAGGCAAGGGTGTCGCCGAAGGGAACGGAATAGGATTTTTCTTGCTAACAAATTATAGGAAGTGGGCCGAAAAATAAGAGAGAGACGGGCTCTTTTTTCCATTTTTTTGTGGAAGGCGCTAAATTTTGGCGCTATCTTATTTTCAGGACAACACCTTGGGAAGTTAGAGATAGTTCTGGCACCGCCTATATTTAAATGCCGAAAACATATGCCGAAGTTAGGGGTATTTGTTGTAGTGTTACCCCATAACTATATCTAGCATCACATCAACCATGTCATTTGAAATTAGTGTTCATTCAAATCAAAATCATAGGCTATTTCTTCTTCCACAGTAGTACCACTATTGACATCTATTGATCTCATAATACGTTTCTCTTCATGACAGTTCATTATGTATAGTCATATATAATCTCATAGCACATGCCAGTTCAACAATTTAGACTTATACGTTGTTATTGTAATTCTTATAGGAGAAATAGAAGCTAACTCCAAATTGTCTCCTATGTTCCTCCATAAATCTTATCAACTCATCAAGAATCCTGGTAAACTTTTAGTCTAGCAATTTTCAATGGACATCTAGTGTCAATCCATTCTCACACTACATCGATGTTGAATTGATATTAAATCAGTTTGGTGTTAGCTACATAATTTTTTTAATAAAATATTATGAATTGAAGTCAAATTAGTTTTTACATTAGTATTTAGCATTTATCTTGATGAATGTGTACCATCTATCCCATTTTTAAACACTTAACCTCACGAGCAAGTATATAGTGTGTGCTTGGATTTCAAAAATATTCAACAGTGTTTCCAGGCAATTTCCAAGTACACTAGTGCATATTGACATATACCCACCTACATATGTACCCAAAGCACGAACTACGGAACAACTTAAAAATATTCTTGAAAATAAAATACAAATTATACTCTCACATACTAAGTGAGATTAGTGCTCCATAACACTCACAAATAAAAGACTATCTATGATCTAATTCTAGTGGGAAAGTCATTGACGGGTTTCTAGGGTAACATGATGTATGTATGTAGAACTCATATTGATGAAAGTGTACTACCTATCTCATTTTTAAACACTTAACCTCAAGTAATAAGTCTATAATGCATGATTAAACAATATTTCTCTGTAGTTATTCAAGTGCACCAATGTAGATGGGAAAATACCCACTAGATGTGTACCTAATGAATGAACAAGTAAACGATAATAATTTTTTTTTTAAACCAAACACACAAATTATACAGTAACGTCCTTAACAAGATGAAATATTCAAATAGCGACTAATGAAGACTTCTAATGAGTAAATCTTGGATGACTTTTTAGTCCAACATGATACATGTATCTAGCATTCATAGTGATGAATGTGTACCACCTATCCCATATACTTGAACATTTAATCTCAATAGTACATGTATGGTATGTGATTGACTTTTAAAAATATTTCGATAACATTTTTCCACAACTCTTTGAGTACACTGATGTAGATAGGAGAATACCTACCTACCAATGTACCTAGAGAAAAAGTGGGAAAGTGACCATTGAATTATTTTTTTAAATCAAACACACATTATAGACTCACATCTTAAGTGAAATTAGGGGTTCAAGATTAGTCCCAAATTGGAGACTATATAAGAGACACTCTAAATGAGTAAATCTAGGACAGTTTTCTAGGCCGATATGGGATATGTCCATTTAGAGATTACGATATAGGGTTTAGATATAATGGGATTATAAATTTTTATTTATAATTTAGGTAAGTGCATATTAATTTTAGTCTAAATCAATTACATTAGGTGAATTCATATCAATTTAGTATATTAATATACCAATGCACCCAATATATAGACTAAAGGAACATTTGTCATATTGAATTTGTACATTATACATTCTAGACAAATAAAACAAGCAATTATACACACATTTTCAATTCTAATTAGATATGTAGGACATTTAACATACATTCTAATTATACAAAAAAGTAAATCCAAAAATAAACAAAAAAATAAAGCAATCACATATTATACAAGAAATTATACAAACAATTATACATTAAATCCAATTATACAAAAATTCAATACAAAAATAAAGCTAAATATAAACAAAAAACATATAAAAGATAAAATAAAAAAAGACTATAAGAACATAGGTAAGAAGTAGTTGACGTGAAGTGGCTAGCAGCACTGGAGGCAACAACTAGAGTAGTAGCAATGAGAATAGAGGTAGCAGAAGCAACATATGACAATAGTAATAGCAGCAACAGTGGCAGTGGAGGATACAATCACAGACAGTGGTGAGTACATGTGAAAGAGTGGGAAGGAGTCAACAATGGTGGCAGCATCTAGGGTGTCTCTAGATGAGAATGGATAGGTAATCGGGGCTGAAAAAAATAATTTTATGACAGAATTGAGATAGAGAGAAATAGGAAAAAATAATTCACGGGTGTTATTAACATCGTTACAACATAGTTTCTAGGGAAGCAAAGGACATTGTATCCTAAATGGCATCAAATTTTTATATGATATGTCAATTTCCATGTAGCATTTACTATGTTGATTTAGGACCAAAAATCTATATCCCACTTCTATACCATCCAAACATTCGGTGTTGGTTTCCTTACAAAAATTGACGTAAAAGGCTAAGACAGAACAATTATTTGGTGGGAGCACTATGGGAAATTTATTATACCGATTTGTGTCTAAGAAACTGAAGTTGAAATTATTAGAAAGAGATATAACATTTTAGGTTTTACTTCAAATTTTCTCTGAAAAATTGACACTATAGGTTTTTTAAAGGGAAGAATGTGTTTGCGGGTAGCATAGTTGGGGGCTATTGTGTCATTTTTGTCGATAACCGATCTGGTATTTTCTGTTCCAAAATTTGCTGGGAATTTTGGCTATTTTTAACATCATATTCATTTTAGGAAACTGACAATTTAAATGTTGTGATACCCCGAGTTTCCCTTAATGTCCATAGTTGAACTATTGTGAGATTGCATTTAGGTAACTGACATTGAAGTATTATTGTGTTAATCTTTGATAATAATGACCTAATGCCATGTGACACTAAAGATCAAATATGTTCTAATTAATGAATATTCTTTTTGAGTTGTTGATCTACTTACTAGAAGATGTCTAGAGGACCAACTCCGTGGCTTACACAATTGTACTTATGGTAAACAAAGTCTTGTTGTGATTAACAACATGTCTAGTTCAACTCGGTTTATATTCCTGGCCCAATATCTAGTGGGAGAGAATGAGGAGGCCATTTTGTTCACATCTAGTTCCAATGTCCCACTACGTTTAAAATTCATACGGACTTATTCTATTTGTATTTTGTTCATGGTTTCTATCTTAAAAGATTAATTAAATTATATCATATCTCATGCTTATTCTTACAAAATTTCCATAGGGGAACTTCACTATTTACACAATTGTACGTGTGGTAACAGAATCTTCTTCCAAGGTAATGACTTATTGTAATAAACGCCATGGCTTGTTTAATTTCTTTTATGTTTTGGACTTGTTGTCACATGTATCAAAAATGAGAGAGACCACCTTCACATCTTTTCCTAATCTCCCTTTATGTTTAATAGAGATATTCCTTTAGTAATGTATTTTGTTCGTGTTATCTAGCTCAAAATATTCATTGAAAAATATATCAAATCTCAATCTCATCATTGAGGTAGGAGTTTGACTCTCGTTATACCACTTGATAGCTTAAATAAAATAAAAATAATGATCTTATTCTCATAATCCCACATCACCTCTATTAATATCTTCCCTCATAATGGTCATGTTTTGTATGCTAAAAAAAATTTCTTACGTAATTGTTAAAAACAAAATCCCAAACTGTGTTGTTTGTGTATATTGTGGATGTTTGAACAACAAGTTTTTTTTGGCCCGAACACAATACTGATCAGTTTCTTAATTGACTAGAAACTTGTATTTGATGGGATCCCAATTCAAGGAATGACCCTAGAAAAGGAGGGTTACTCGAGGGGGTCCTTTATTGTACTATCTAGATAAATGTTGATAATGCTAATTCTTCGTAATGCACTTGTTTCCAAATTATAACACAAATGAGCCCTTTGAGATGGATTTCTATTCGTGGTATGTTGATCTCCTTTTACAACGAAATATGTAAGGTGCTACTTTGAGAAACATTTTCCTTAAGAGTGGTAATATGTTAATTATTTTTGTAATAGTATGCTATATTAATAATATGTGTATTGCGTACATCATATAAATATCAATAATTTATTATATCGAGATGGAAGGAAGACGGACAATAAGTTGCACCATCAATTCTTTCCTAAATACTTATAGAAATCAGTTATCCGGGCTATGACTGGAAAAATGATGCGGGCTCTGTCTAAGGCAGTGAAAAAATCTTTTTTTTTTAATACTTATAGAAATGATATATTGATTTTTCTTTCATATGTATTCCTTAAAAATACATTCCCTAAAAGATAATTGAGAGAGAAAGTATTATGCAGTATTACACAATATAGATATCCTATAGGATACCTATGGAGACTTTACGCAAGAGTTTGAGAGGACTAATATCCAGAAGAGAAAACCAGCGCATGGTCCTTGCATGCCGCCACCTCCCTGTCGGGGCAATAGGCGATGCCCATTATCCGACTTAACGTGGCAGTCGATCCTTTTTGCCACTGTATGTGTCGTGAGAAATCCCTAGATATACATAAACAACATTCCAGATACGACTGTGAAGTACTACTTCACAGACGCGATTGCGTGGAGGCATCTGTACAGAGACGCATGCATGCCACGGTTGGGATGGTGCAGTGTATATAGACTTTTGCTGTGTTTAAAATTTTCCACCTCTAGATCTGACAATTATAGAAGCATGCATGATAAGTTGGCGTGCGTAACAGTTGAGAGTGGAATCTCCACGATATCAGGCGTAGTACGTGTTCAACACATGCAGTTTATGTGGCAGGCCGATCCGTCGTGTTCTTGGTCCGTCGTTTGCGTTGACAGAGGATAAGGTGCAGACAGAGGAAAGTGAACACGAAATATACATTACGCGTGGGAATTCCTAGATATACAGATACAAACATTCAGATAAACCTGCGAAGAACTGCTCGGTAGACACAATAGCTTGGACGCATCTTATAGCTCAATATGCATCGACCCGACAGCTCGACGAGTGCGGCATCTGCTTTTGCGATCTGTAGCTGATTATCAAGCATGCACTAATACCTGATTATTTTACATTGCTCGCTACAGCTTGGATTCTTGCTTGATAGGCGTGCTAAAGTTGAGATGGGACGATAAGCTGATCCGCTTTTTACTGCCATAATACTACAGTCCCAGCTGGTCCCGGTGCTGTTCTGATTGATTTTTTTTAAGTTAAACATACAAATTTTATTATAGAGGAGTCATACGACATCTATATGAGGAGAAAAATAAACTAATAGACTACATAAAGATCAAGAACAGATACATACCACCATAAAAATTCATATCGGAATCTGATAAGAACAATGTATAGATCTCTCTTCTCTTTTGCTGCCTAAGACAGTCTTCTATGAGGAATACCTTCAACCTGAGTATGTATATGTGGTAGAGTATCTGCACCAAATCGGTGTTCTAAAAGGATATTTTTTCCGCACTTGCTGTCATACAAACTCCACAACAAAATTGACTGAGAAGGAAAAATCTACCACGAGAAGAGAAAACAGCGTTGATTAACAGCGAGATGGACAAAATAAGAGAACAATCTAAACAGAAAGCCAGTAAAAGAAAAAGGGAATAGGAAACTCGTCGCAGTCGGACTCAACGACAGGGAGGAAAAAGATCGATGTCTCCAAAGACACTACGCTCACACGCCTCCCGAAGAAAAGACTATGTTGATGACAGGCGAGAAGAGGTCGAGGGGGAGCGGGGCACCGCTTTGCGGCGTTCAAACCCCCTCACCTCAGCCAGCCGCCTATGGAGGAAGAAACTTTTGCGAAGCTAGGATGAGAGAGCGGACAGAGAGGCGCACACTAATGGGTTTGCTGCTCTGATTGATTGGTTCCTTTTTTTCAATCTGAAAAACAAAGCATATATCATGCCGTTCAGGTTTCTCTCCCGCCTACTTTTGTTTTTGAAGGGGGCAGAGACTTAGTTCAAGGTACGTCGTTATCGTACTTTGTTGCATATCGCGAATGTGTTAGACATCAGCATACCCCCAAACTCGGTATTGCCAATCTAGTTGAGGTAAAAATAAGATTTGTTGTATTGTAAATTTAGGCTAAATGCTAGGTGGGGAAAGGGCTACATTTAGGGATGAACACCGGGCTGCGTGGGTTTTGGTAATCTCATGCTCAAATTCATATTTTTAATTAGGTTTCAGGTCGGATTTAGGTCCAGATAATGTTTGGAAAACTTAGTCCATACCCGACCCGCATAATAGAGTTGGGTTTCGGGTCAGATTCGGGCCGGCCCAGATAACATAATAAATAAAGATATTTTCAACATATACATAAGACAAAATATTAACATAATTTTTTTGAATGACATATCACTGGCACATGCAATCTATGTGTATCAAGAGAGAAACTAATACACTTACACACTATTATAAATATAGAATCTAGGTCAGACACAATTAAAATTACAATCTTAGCCCATTCATTTATGTAATATATTAATACCATCCAACCACTGATGGGATTTATTTCACTTTGAATAGAAGATAGCACATTTTTATTTCAACTAATCGTCTAATAATGTACCCGTTAAGGTTATTTAGAAACATGTGTAAGTAGTATAAATTCACTCTCTTAGATTATATCTTATTATAATTCTAATCAATACATAAAATACAAGATGAATGCGCATATCCTAGATTTTCTCTAGTTTATTGATCTTTTAGTCAAAATATTATGATTGACAATATATATATATATATATATATATAGAGAGAGAGAGAGTATATATATATAGATATATATAGAGAGAGAGAGAGAGTGAGAGTCAGGCTAGAATACACTCAAGTGTACAGATCACGCCGTATACCCTGATGGTGTTTGCCTTTTTATATCATATTTTTTCAAAATCTAATCCATTGATCTTCATGGTTACAATAATAATAGGTCACATACAAAATTTGTACTCAATTGGATGAGTGTAAGTGACTCATCCAAGGACAAAAAATTGACGTACAAAACTAATTTGAAATACATGATTTTTGCCTCATTTGGATGCACGACCTATAAGTGTTCAAATGAGCTAAATTTTATTATATAGTATGTTCTTATGATAATTAAGAAGTTCAATAGTTTAGATTTTTCAAAAATTTATTGCATCTTCAAAAATGACTGAGGTGTATGGTGCCTCCGGTACACTCGAGTGTAGACTAGCCTGACTCGTTCTCTCTCTCTCTCTCTCTCTCTCTATATATATATATATATATATATATATATATATATATATATTAGTCAAATGTGATTTTAAAAGTTTGTACTCAAATGTATCTTACTATAAATATATATCATGTATAAACACATGGTTATGCATACACGTGTATATAAAAAATTTGGACATCTGGGTTTTTGGGCATGGGTTTACCTTGGCCCTGATCCGACCCATATACAAATCTGAGTCAAAATCTTAGGTCCAGCCCACCCATGTAAATTACATGGAACGGGCCTATGTCAGGTTATATGGTTGTAGACATGGGTTGGATCGGGCCAGCCTGGTCTGATGCTCATTCCTAGCTACATTGTGTCTATAGCCAACCTGCCTAGGTTGTACGTTGTAAGAAATAGAGGAGATACATGATACATTTTCTTTAGTTCTTCACTAAATGGGACGAGTTAGGATCACTAGTTAGGTTTTCCACCCTCCTTAATCTTGCGTTTTCATAACCTTAGTGGCTATTTGAAGGGTTTTAGAGGTTAAAGATGAAGTTGATTGTGCTTAGGACCTATGGTTGGTAGGTCATAACATTTGTAGATGACGGTCGACAACCATTTGTATAGAGCTGAGGAATTATATTATGGTTATGGTTGAGTTAAAACCTACTTCCCTTGTGATTAAATATTTTTTCTACTAAATCAGCTGGATGCACATCATGGAAGTTCACTATTTCTTGTGAGTTCTTAATAGATCACTTAAACAGACTCTTCATGTTAGTGTCACATGCCAGAGGATGTGGGTGCACATTTAAGTGGTGCCCCACTTTCTTGGTCTTCAAAAACTATGTGATAATGCAATGTTGTTGATCATTTCACAATGGAGTTTGATACTCAAAAGTGGGAGGTATACTTGTTATGCACCTCACCTGACCTCGGTATTTATGAATTCTCAATGATGCTTAGGTGTCAAAATGGATTTGAGTGTCAGAAATAGATCAATGTGTGTGAGTGGTGAGAATGCAAACCATTTGGATTTAAAAGACAGTATTGTTGTAATTATGGTACCTTTTTCAACGATTTAAATTGGGTTATGGATATGCCATGGGTTCCAAAAGTTATGGCATGATGATGATATACAAGAAAAGCAGTATGCAATAAAACATCAATTAATTGAAAACTCATTTCAGTCGGTCGTGTTAACATTGTGAGAGTTATTATTTAAAGTGTATGTTTGTGAAATGAGAGAGATGAGGATTTGTCTTCACTAAATTTATTCTAACAATTTTCAATGAAATGATTATTGAGTCTTATCTGACAATGAGTATCTAGTCAGAATTATCATGTTTTGTAGGATTCATTTATCATTGTGTAGAATTAACTCCTAGTATTATGATGTCGCTCAAGCAATAACTCGGGGACTTGATATGTTGATAAATAATTTTCTCACTCTAATCAAGCATTCATCTCTTTCAGACTATATTTTGATGACTGTTGTTGTGCCCATAGCATTGCATTGAATTGGTTTAATTTTTTATATGTTGATATATCTTCATTTTATTAATCATTAATCAAACTAAAATTGGTCACAGTTTGGTATTCATATGGAAATAAGTTTAGGTTGACCAAAAATGAGTGTCAACAGATTGCTCCTCTCAACATGTGGTTTGAAGTGTGTTTGTTGAATGAATTTAAGATGTGGGTGGTATCTTGAGACTAACTAAGACATTTCATGTAAATTTATGTATGAAGGAATGGCATCAAATATTGCATATAATGGGTCACAATCATTCTCAACAAGGGAATACAACGGAACAAAGTATCATAAGTTTTACACTTGGATAAGAAATAGGTATGTGCTTATCATATTAAAATTTGGTTGGGGTGCTTTTCAAAACAAGGCTGTGAAGAATTAAGTATGTTGTTTGAATTTAGAAGGATAAAATTGATTTTCTAATTACAGCATGGCTTAATTGAGTTGCATGTTTCAACGAGGAATTCTTGAGGGTAAAGTTGTGGTGAAGGTGAACAAATTGGGTTTTTCAGGTGATGCATACGCTATTTGGGTCCAAACAAACATTAAATGACTTAAAAAGGATGCAAAAGTTGAAAATGGATTGTTTGGACCTAAAAAAGTTAGCCCATTTTTTTAGGGCATGTTTTAGTAGCATGCCTGACCTATTCACCTAGATGTGTTTTGTATCCACGTGGGGTATGCACCGAACCACGCCCCAATGGAAAAGTTGTAGGGTTTGTATTGAGGGTTGAGTTTCCACCCATGATATGATTATATTCTTATAACTAAATAGGACAATAAGTGTTTACCTCTCTTGATTAGGGTCTAACTTATTATTTCATGATCATCCTTATGTGTTACACCCCGATCTCACAATTTCCTCAAATCATGAGATTAGGGCATAAGATAGGATTTATATGTAACACAAAGAACACCCTTAACTTTTTGCTTTTCTTTAAAACTCTTATTTCCCCGCATTGAACCACATAACATCTTAACAAAGGAATCTGAACATTTCTTTTACTAATCAGACTTCAATAGTAAAGATACATGTATAAACATTCATGATGTCTCTCACACCTTATGCACATAAAACTTGCTAATTAGCATACATATCAAAAGAGGAACAATATTACATATCATGATTACAACTCTCTCTTATCTCTTACTGAGGACCTAGAGTGACAAGGACCGACTGACTCAACTAATCTTGTACTTAACTCTTGTAGAAGATCTACACTGAGCTCTGACCATCTTCAAGTCCATGCGGTTAACCCCAAAATTTTTGAGTAGAGGGGTGAGCCTACTCGCTCAGTGAATGAGTACTTCAAAGAAATAGTCTAAGGCACTAATGTGATTACAGATATAACTTTGAGTAAACAATATGAAATTTAACAACAATAAATACTATACTGAGCAGTTCTAAAATAATATAATTGAAATAACAAGGAATGTAAATATTACATCCAAAGAATAACTACTATAAGACTATGCTCTAGTCTTCCTTAACTCTTTCATTTATAAGAAACTCTGTGAACCTATATGATCATATTTTAGCTTATGTCCCAAACATATGCAGCGCACTCTACATATGAAGATCTGTAGAGAATTACAATCCCACCGTACAAGACTTAGCGACACACCCGGGAAATGCTAAGTCTGACTTCTCGTCCTGGTCTGCACAGGACTCTCAGGCTCTCAAGGGCCTCAGGCACTCAAGGGCCTCACAACACTCTCAGGCTCTCAAGGGCCTCACTGCAGTTCTTAGGCACTCAAGGGCCTCACTGCACTAACTCTGAGTGCTCTAGACTCCTCCTGCAACATGTAGTGCACAGTCGGAGGGTCTGGGTTACCACCGTGACACACGCACGGATTATTGTTGAATAACCCCTATATTACTCCAGTGCCACCGTGACACACACACGGATTATTGTTGAACACTGGTCACCGACCATCTAGACTCAGGGCTAGATCGGTCGTTTCACCCCAAAGGTACAGACCGCGCAATGGGGTTCTACGGTGTTGGGGCACCTAAGTCTATTAACTGATTAACATATAAACACTTAAACAGGAATATCACATTTCATACTTATTTCACATTCTGAACATCACTTGAAAACACATATACATCATTTGTCATCTTTAAACATGACTCGGTAACATCCCTTTCTAGGGCATGTCATATCTCATCACCTGCAATTTACGAGATATGTATTGAAAATAAGAAGCCCTGCAGTATGTAGATATCAACTCAGGAAGAACAAGCATATAAAGTTAAATGCACTAGAAACATACAATTCAACAGTTAAGTATCACCACACTTCATATCGAGACCTTTCATGTCACCATAACATGATTCATTAAACACCCTATCCTTAGGGTTTCATTTGCCTTATTCATTCATCACATGCCAACACCCTACTCTTAGGCTTGCATTTGCCTCATTCACCTTTTCATTTACCTCATTCACTTGTCACATGGCTCTCATAAGGATTTCATAGGATATAAGCATTCACTAAATAAAGATTGTTTCCAACAAATCATATGCAATCAATATAGACATGAAACCATGGAAATTTAACTAAATTTAGGTTTTCCATATCATTCAATGTGATATCATGTATCCATAATAAAATTCAATTAAGATAACCCATGAGGTACATCCTAACCACTTATAGGATTACTAGTCCTTTTCAATAAGGTTGAAACTCTAGTGATGTCACAATTAGGTTAAACCCTAATTACATCATTTGATATAAATCTGAAAACATTCTCACTAGGAAGTGTTGTATACGTTCCTGATATGAATCTACCATTTAGGAATCATTCAAACAGAGAAGGAATCCATATCATATCAATTTGCAACAATCTTAAATCAAACGGACATTTCAGGGTTTAGAATCACATACTAAGCATTTAGGGATTTGGATGCTATAATCAAATTTCGTGCATTACACTATTTGAAGGAAGAACCCACTCACCCCAAGGTGTGAAAACACCTCAAAACTGCAGCTCAACTCAGGGGATCTCGAACTCATATCAAATCCCTAGCAAATCTCCCAATTCTTCTTCCATTCCACTAGGAAACCTTGAAAATGAGGGATTATGAAGAAAGGGTGAGAAAAGAGGGAATTTCGAGATCATCTTGGATCAAATCAGAGCATGGAAGGAATCTTGACATGAGAGAGAAGATTCACCATAAAAGTCTATGCAAAGGATCCAAACTTACTTGATTTCACCATTCCTCGGACCGCAAAACCCTAGGTCAGCAATTTCTCCTCTTTCTCCACTCAAGCCCTAACTCTCCCTCTCTCTCTAGATTTTCGTTTCTTTGGGATGGATGACGAAGAATGAGAGCTGTGTGTGTGTGTGGTCGATCATATAAGTCAATTGAGCTGCTTGGGTCAATTGCATATTGACCCAAAACTCAACTTTAATTATATTGGCTGAATATTCAGTTATACAAAAGTTACTATAATTCGTTCATTTCAGAGATCAAACATTCTCCAAAAATTATGATAATTTACAAAGTTGTTTATAATTGATATATAAAGCTTCAGTTAAAATTTGAGATCATTTGTAATTACCAATAAATAATTAAAAATAGAACAGTGCACTGCTATATTGCAGTCTGCAGAATATTCGGCCGAGTTTGTCCTGCACAGAACTCGACCGACACCCTTACTGTAGAGATCAAAAAGTCATCCAAAAATTATTCCAATTTAACAGAGTGTCTAAGACTGTGTTTGTCAAGCACAGTTAAAATTTGAGATCAATTGGATATACCAATAAAAAAATAAAATTCAATTACCACACTGCTGTATAAATCTGGAAATATGATCGGTTGAATTTGAAACTCGACCGATAAACAGGTTAGAACATTCTTCAAAAATTCTGATATTTTCCAATGTTGTTCACATTTTATATATACAAATCATATCCAAATTTGAATTAAATCAGAGTTACACATAAAATACTAAAAATCATTTAGTGAGACATTCTACTTATCAAATTCTGTATTCATATGTCATTAAAACCCTATTTTGGGCCGATTAGGGTTTATGCTTCTCAAACCCTAATTCTCAAGACAAAAGAACATTTAGACTTCTTATCATAGTTAAAACATCATAATTGTGTTATCATCATTAATTAGATTTCAAGAATGATTATTCTAATTAATCTTTGCAATTGTCTAGGTAAACCCTAGTTTACCAATTAAGCTCAGATGGGGTCGTAACATTATGTCTTCAACCTTAAGAGTTGTGCCTCAAACTACATCGCTTATGTCATACTACAAAATGTGCCCATAGACCGTACATTTACAAACTAGCTCCATATCCAGTGTAGTATATGTCATTCATCTACATTAGTGCTATGGAGATGGTAATATCACCCACATTTGGTCTTTTTTAAATGGGTGAAACACAATATATCACTCATAATGTATGTCTTTGGTATTGTCCTTTTAGGGTCCTCTTGTATTCATTGGAGCATGACCTATTTGATGAAGACATGGTTTGGTGGACTTGCCTACTTGTGCAGGGTATGTATAACCTCCCATGTGTTGCGGTCGATATTGAGTTGTAAATATGTTCATTCAATTCAAGGATCCTCAACCTAATAGCTTTGGATTTGACCAGACACATTTAATGTCATAATAGGAGGAGATGATGTATACATTTCACCTATGGTTTCATGATCACATTTCCATGCAATGTACTCATGAGCCTCCACTGCATCTTCTCATCATATTGTTGGGTGTGAAGAAGAATGTTTCCATGATTTTCCTTATATGATACAGTATATTGGTGCTTGTATCACAGTTGTGGGATTTTTTAGTTCTTAGTACTTCCTGACTAGGTGTCACAGCCTACGAGATCATTTACCAAAATTTGGATCACTTTATCTATATAGACATTATTTTATCTTACAAGATAGCAAGTGTTGGTAGATTACCTCTTGTAGTGGATATCATTCTACAAGGAGAGTGCATCATCCTAGTTGTAGTCTCTGAGTTGTACCATGGTCTAACAAATGTCAACTGTATTGGTGATGTTAGAAATGGAATTTTTCATCCATAGTGGATTTAATTGGTGATGCATATAGATTGTGCCAAAGTTTCTCTATCACTAGGACATAATGAAGACATAGTGTATTTGCTTCAAGTACCCTCCAAGTTTGCCAATGTTGGTTTTCATCAAGGTGGGGCTGATTGGAGAAGTGGTTGGGTAGTGTCACAAACAAGGATCTTTGTTAGAGGTGGGTCATAGCTAGAGGAGGTTCCCATCCACGTGAGTTCCTTCAACAATGTGATAATCACCAGGTTGATTGTGCCATTCTATATGAGCTACCTACTCTGGTGTTAAGAGTACAATCCTTGCAATCCGGTTATAGTACTACATGATTTGTAACATCGATATTGTTGTGGGATGATGCCAACTATGGAAGCATACTCATAAGACTATATCATATGTTGTAGCTATACTACAAAAATTCCCCCTACATATATGCCAACAATAAAAAGTATTTCACCTCTACCACTACAAGAAAAATCAGAATTGGCTATATTTAATCTAACTACATTTACTTTCAATGTTGTGAAAAGTTGCTTCTCTTTACAAGTGTGTAAAAGTGTACCTAAAATAAATGTAACAAAGAACAAATTTTATATTAATTCAAAATTTTTGACTATCCCGCTACCTTGACCTGCCCGGGAATACCTCCAAATATCAATTTTCTTTTCTACACTCTCTTTGTCTAAGCGAATCCCCTGTTCTCCTAGCACAAAATCCCTAGACATTTGGTGATTCTTCCCCTCCCAAAAAGGTGATCCTAGATAAGGAGACGCCTTCCTCTATACAGAATGGCCCTTGCCGATGAAGAGGAGTCTTCCTCCTATGCAAGTGATCCTTTGGTCGCCACCGCATGACTGGGGATGACAAGTGGAGGCATTTTGACAGCTCCTTAAGCGTTGTCTCGTTTGGCTTCATCTCCACCGTAGTGCTCATTTCCATGTTCCTCCTCATGGACATCTTTGAAGGGTTTCTTCGCCTGCGTTCGTCGGCGTCGTCGTCAAGTAGGATTGGGGATCGGATGAGGGGGGCGAGGATGGTAGTGTTCAAAATAATGCCCTATCTTAGAGTAGTTGTAGCGGTACGGCTCGGGTATCAGAATGATGTTAGGTTCGGCAAAAAACTTGGATGCGCTTCACCAAAGATGTCTATGTACTCCAAAGGTGTTTCTATGTTGATGCCTTATCAAGCAATACCCACATTCATAGCACACCCAGCACCAGTTTCGTGCCATCCAGAAAGGATTTCGTAGCCCCATCACGATGCTTCATCCCCAACTATAGAACCTACTTCAAATCATTAGAACTAGACAAGTCTACCGTTTCTACTCCTTCTTGGTGACTGGATGTGTTCGAATTGCAATCATATTATATCTTTTTCTTTGTACAGTCAATGCGTTGCAGCTTCTTAGCAGTAATTTGCCCTGGTTGCTATGTGTGCATTTCTTAATCTGGAAATGAAATCCACTTGGCGCTGCTCTCTTCTCAATTATTACATAGTGTCTTGTGATTTATGGGGTCGGATGGCTGGGAAAGGAATCTATTTTAGCCGAAGTTTCTTTTGGGAGTCATGTTTGTATATATATGACCATTTTTGGATTATATTCAATGTCAGTTCGATCTCAACCATGACGTGCCATAGGTAATGCAATTTGCATTGGTGCTATTCCTTATATGTAACCAGTGGATCAACTACTGCTTCTCAGGTCTCCTTACGCTTTCCGTAAGGTGATGGGTGTTACCTCACCTTGTGCACCCAGAAGCAAGAAACAACTGCTCCCCAGGTCTTTGAGGAGTGGTCCTGACCTTATCTAATGTTCAATTTAGGCCATTATATAATATTTTTAGTGACATTCATCACTCAAATGATTTGTCTGTTTTGGAATCCCACTAATATAGCTCTATTGGAAAACACCGATCCTTGAGTTTGATTCAGTTTTTTCTATAATCTACTTACGCTCTTTCTTTTTCATAAAGTAGCTTCCATTGTTCTAGAAAATTTTGATTTTAGATTGAGGCTTAGTGTTTGGAATGTGGTGTTTTGTTACATTTCACCTTAACTTTTACATGTCTTAATATGATCGATTTATCCATGATAACTTGTTCTCTATTCTACAAGTTCATTGTCTCATTATAACGTTTCAACCATTTCTACAAACCAGATTACAACTTCCAGTCCAGCTAAAGATGATAATACCAAGAGTTGCAGCTTCTAGAAAGAGAAAACACTACAAAATCATCACAATGAAGGTCAGTAATTCATTTGCTTTATGAATTATACTCTAGATTTAAATTGTATTTTACCTTAAATGATGAACTCCCTAAGGTCCAATTGCATTTTTCTTTAAAGTGTGCACTATGTAGCATGCCTTACCATTTACATGTGAAATCAGCTTCTATAATTCAGTTTCAAATTTTATGATGCTACTATTTTTTGCACGCATATCGACCATACCAACCAAAGAATCATTTATGTTTCTTTTAGTTTTTGACTATACATATCATGAAAACAACCTTAGTCGCTAGTTCTCTTATATGCATTATAAATGGTTCTAATTATAGCTCGAGATACATGTTGCATATGGAATAGAAAATGGGTAAATAGCAACAGAATGTATGGAAAACGAATCATTCATCCCTCATGTAACAGATGCCATGGTATATTTTTCATAAATATACAAAAATGTTTCTTTTCTAACAACTAGCCTTGAATGAAATTAGTGGAGAATTTTTAAATGAATTTAACTTTTAGGTTGTGCAGGATCACTGATTTCATCATAGTAAATTTGGTTGTTTTCTTGATATAAGGGCCAATTTTGGTTGATAGAGGGGTGGAAAGGTTCGATGGTTTTTTATATTTTTCTTGGTATCCTACTTTATGTGTACCTCATCTTATTAAGGAACATAATTTAGGAATTGTTGCTCATCTTGTCCCATGCCCGATAAGTTATCTTAATGAAATGATAGGTTTATTATAAAATTAGCAGCATCCCTAAACCATGGTCTCACAGTGTGAAATGATGTATATGTCAAAGGGGAAGGTGTAGGTCAGATTTAATTTAATAGAAATGCAAATTTCTTGATAACTAAAGAGTGGATACTAAGAATAAGCTATAACATTTTGTGGAATACGATAAAGCAACTTGGATTATGAGCACTACGTAAGAATGCCAAATGTTATTTTAAAGTTGAAATTGACAATTTCATAGGATCTTGTTAATTTCATGGTGCCAACTATGGACAACTTCCGTGGAATGTCTCTAGTCTGTATATAAAATTATAGGTTGTAATTGTCTGTGCAAACTGGTGGGAGTTATGATTCCATCAGAAGTTAAGTAATGGTTTTAAGAACATAAATGTGTGAAACTTGACAACAAATAAGTCATTCTTTGGTTCTGGAATTTGTCAAGGGATCCTATCATTCTCCCCTACATTGTGATGTGACAGTTTATGGTCGTAATAAACTACAAATGGGTTCCTTATTATGGGTTAGTTGTAGTACCTTTAATGAAGACTGCAAATCACCTTTATGTTCTGTTAAATGAAGTTTTTAGAGATCTTAATTAGCCTATGTTAACTGGTAGAAATTTCCTTGTTATGGGTTAGTTGCAGTACCTTTATGAAGATTGCATATAGATCAATTTTTGTACCCTGTTTTCTGGTTTTAATAAATTCTTTATACAAGTCATTATATTACCTTGTTCATACATAAATATTATGTGTTTGTCAATAATAATATAGATTTACAAGATATTCCCTAAGCTCTGTACATAGCATGTCATATAAATTCATTTGTTTGGTGAGTTTGTTATATACATATGAAGGAATTTCTGTCTATGTACATAGTTGTGGCTGCACATGCACCACATGGTGAGGGAATCTATATTAAACTTGAGAGGTAAAGAATACTTCAAAATAAACAATAAATAGTTTCTCTAAACAGAAAAAGGGTCAATGTCTTATCATAGAAAAGGTGTTGGAACATTAATAGCTGGAAATCCTTTTAGATTTTGTCTTATAAACAAATGGTGGTATTCTCACTAGATCAGCTCTTCTTAAGCATTATAGGAACAACAAAAATTACTTACTTGGACAAAAAAATAACTACATGACAATTCATGCCCAATATCAGGATAATATTCTATTAAATTGAAACCACTTTTGTTGTTTGCTTTGTGCTGATGTTGACTTTCACTCCCCATGTATATAAAGATATCACGCTAGGACATTGACCTTGCTCTATTCGTGGTTGTGACATCAAACACTTATTATTTATAGCAACATACCCTTGTGTTGGAAAACTTGCATTGGCTTGGACTCAGATACCTGCTGGTAAGAACCATACTAGAGTAATATGTAGCATGTCATAAATGAATTCAATTAAACTATATATCCTACCATTTTGATTTGACCTATTTCCACATAGGTATAAGTGTTCTTCTTTAGTGCAATGCTTGCTGGAACATACTGTTTCTATTTGACCAGAACATATAAAAATGTCATAACTGAAACTATGTTGTGCTTGTTGGCACAGTTGCTATTGTTCATGGTTTAAGTTGGTATTTCCTCTATAAAAAAAGGTTGATGATGAAATGCATCATCAAAGTATGAAAGAAGGATGTTCTAGATGCGACTCTTGTTGGTTAATTTCTTTACTTCACTTGGTTAAGTGTTTCTTTAAAACTTGTCATCTATTTGTGTGAATTATTAAGTTGAAGTTGGTAAACCTATTACCAAGAAAGCAAGCAGCTTTAGTGTTTGCTTTCATGGTGCCAAAAGTCAGAGGGACCCAACATGTTGTATTACTATAAGAAGGGTTCTGGTTCCAATCAGGAACTTATAGTTCAAGGACTTGTGTTGTTTTGTACAGTATATAAAATCAGTTGCTATCAACAATATTTCTGGTTGAATATTGCAGAAACTAGATTCATTTTACGACGTCCAAGCAGCAAGATAGTTTGAATAAGTTCTAAATGAGCAACCCCTTGAGTTTGGTTAGAACCCAGTACTGTATAAATTATTGTGGAGTCTCTTGGTATGTCACTGGGTTGTTGCAGCAATAAATCAAATACATATTATGGGCTTATGCTTTAAAAGTTTTATATGTGATAATTGGTCTAGTAATTGGTTGTAAGCAATGGATTATTTTGACCAATACAGAATCCTTCGTAACAATAATGCCAACTGCAATGTTATTTAATTACTCTAGTATCTAGTAAACAATTTGTAAGGTTTCTACTCTACTTCTCTAACGTCCCTATTACAGTAGGTAACTCCATATCAAATGGAAGACCTAGTACAATAAAGGTAACACAGTTACTAGAATTCTTAGCTAAATCATTGAGAAGGTGCAATGATTCATAGTCTAGGTGTTTTGAGAAGTTAGCGCGGCAACTTGATCTTTCACTATGACCTTTTTTGCAGGTCAGGTTATTTGATGCCAATAATGATTGTAGAGAAGGCCTTCGTATCACATATTCATCCTAGAAAAAGTAACCCATTGCATAACCTTGATTGGAGTATCGTAAATTGTTGTTCATGTACATGTGAAAGGTAAACTATGCAATAATTTCATTGGTTTGTTCCCATACATGTCATTTTCTCAAAATTAGTGTCATACTCTCTTACTTTCACCCGCATAGCACAAATTATGTTACTACAGATTAAGTTATAGCTGGTTGCCATATCTCTTGTACAAGAACAACTGCCCCAACAAAAGGAAGAGAGAACAAAGGAATTACAATATATAGTCTCAGATTCACAAAATATGTGTTGAGATATATGGAAACCTCAAACTTGGGGACCGAGAGGAACTGCCAATTGTTGATGAGAATGATTTGTCTTTCAAGAATCTCCATGAATATCAATATCAACTACATGAGCTTACTATGGCCAATCAGAAGCAGAGCATGGATAAGTTCTCTATTTTCATTCAAGAAGAGCAATCAGAAGATCTTTCTATTCTTATGAGTTTATCAATGTTATCATATTCTTTGATGATACAAATGACATAATTAATACAAAATAAAAATCAAGATAGAAGAAGATGCACATGATCATGTGGCATATAGAGTCTGCAGTGGATAGAGATAGTCAGAAGAAGATATTGTATACATGTATCTTTTTTCCATGCATATTGTAAAACAGGGGCTAGGTTAATGTCCTCCCCATGTGTACTCATTGTTCAAATATAAATAAAAGTATCATTGTTGACATTGTAAACACAACTCGATCTTGATTAACATTCATCTTTTTCCCCTTTATTGGCAAAAGATTGACTGGATACATAATGGCTCTTACTACATATGTATGTGTAGTACATGATGTCTTTCACTACACACTAGCTATAATTACAAGTGTAGTAAGTGATAATTTTTGCTAGACATGAACTACATATACAAATTGTAACCAATGTCATCTCTCCCTACATATCTTAGCTACAAATTGAATTGTAGTCATATATTTAGCTACAATGGAAACTACATTTTTATGTGTAAGGACATTTTTACCTACAATTAGGGTTACACATGAATTTGTCGCCAGAGGAATAATTAACTACAACTTTGAAAATTGTAGCCTAAACAATTAGCTACACGGGTATTAGCTTCATATTCTAAATGTAAGGATAAATGTAGCCAAAGCTTTTAGCTACAAATTTTGGGGTTTTCGCTACAATTTTTTTTGTAGTTAAAGACCATATTTTTCGTAGTGTACACTACCCACATCTACCACAAGGGAATGCTTTATCAATATGTCTCCTTGTAACCCATATTAATAACATTATACATGGACCCATCCATCTGATGTACTTATAAATTGCAACATCTAGTCAATGATGTTTGCATATACCTCTTCTCATCATTAAAATGTGGGAAACAATGAACAAAATGTGTTTGTATGAAGGGCAACATCCAACCTCGACATTTACTCAAATAAAAAGAATTCTTCATTAACTTTTCCAGAATGAAAAAAACCTTTATCAAGCCAGAAAATACTATAAAACGGGGGAAAAGGGACTTATCCAACATATGTGCAATGTAACTACCAACCTATTCTAGAAAGGCATATGTGCACAAACATTAACAAGGCTTCTATATGATATGTTTTTGATGGGAAAACCCATTCCATGTTTGATGGGAAAACCCATTCCCATCATCTCATCAAGTACTTTGTAATCATCCGGAGGGTGACCTTCCCTACAAAATATGAAGATGGTTGTGATGACTTCCATGATGTCGGGTTATTCCCATTTTCCACCATTCTACACAGAATCTTGCAAGCCTCGCATAGCTTTTTCTTTGTGTAGAGGTTGTTGAGGAGGAGGGGAAAGTGTACAACAAAAATTTCTAAGAGTAAAAAGATCAAGGATGGTCAGTTCTCAAGATGGGATGATAAAAGGAAGGAATCATGTCCCATGAATGTATTCTGAATATCTTAGAGTAGAATGTATCATACATGCGCTAAAAATGGGTTGGGTTATGGCTATTTTGATAGTTGTAGTAAATATTGGCATGGTTGCATGCAAGTGTCCTTCGTGAAAACCATTCAAATGTCATTTGAGGACACAAAAAAACCTAAAATGAGGTCGAGTGTCATTTATTGTACCCATGCCCCATGAATATAGTTGTCACATCATGCTATCGACCAAAAGGATGGATGTTGGATGAAAACATTGGAAAAAAAATTTGAGGAGAAGCTTGATTTGAGTAGAGTAGTTAAGAGTGAGTATAACTGAAACTTCCTTTACCTGAATAGTTGACCAAAGAAAGATAGTGAATGACTACAACTACAATGAAAAGGCAAGATGGAATGGTGAATCTACTTCTTTGACCTTTAGAAGACTAAAAAATTGAGACACAAATGTCAACTGGATGGCACTAGCACAACCGACCTTTAGAATGCAACCCCGGAAAATGTTGTTACAATAGCCTCATATGTAACATCCCTGACCTGGGTTATGCTCTAACCCTAGATGTTTTATTTAAGAAAGATAATTATATGCATGCTCTTATCTTTTGAAAAGTAATTAAGGCTCAAGAGGAACTTATGTTTCAATTTTAGTCCTTTTTGAATAATGTTGAAAACAATGTTTTGTCTGTTTTAGACTAAAGTGCAAATTACCCAAGTTGAGGGGTTAAATTCCAAATGTTACATGATAAAATGTTCCTCAAGTGTTATAGAATCATAAGAATGAGAATGATGCAGAGGTATGGCTTGTGAAAGCCTGAGCACCAAGAAAGAGCTTTTTGAGCAAGGTTTGTGCATTAAAACCTAGTTTTGGTGTAATGTGCAATTTACCCAAAACCTAGGGTTCAATATGAAAAATACCACTTATAGAGAGTCCCTAATGTTTCTTGGTATCAATTAGAGACAAAAAATTAGAGGGGCATCTCATTTGAATCTCTATGGAAGATAGAGAATCTCGATATTAAAATAATCAAGATTTAAGCATAATTGAAACCCTAATTCAATTTAATGAAAAAATAAATATATTAATGGAAGTGCCCTTCATCAAAAAATGAGATGTTTGAATTTTTATAAGTATGGACGTCCTTGTGCCTTGCAATGGCACTGAAATATCCTAAGAAGGTGAAGCAATCCACTTGCATTTGTTAATTAGAAAGAATTGTCCACTAAAAATGGATAATAGTATTATAATGATTAAGGTGCCTAAAGTGGTTGCTTTTAATTCCAGGATAAATGATAGGTTTTTGAAGGAGACGATGATGGATTCGTATTCAAGGAAGTCAGGGGGATAAGTGGCACCAATTTTGGGAATTAAAATATTTTTATAACACTTTCTCTCTCTTGAAATTTCCTTACATATATCCCATTTTCCACCCACATGAAAGACTCTTTTTTACTCTTCTTTCTTTCCTTGATTTCACTGTGGGAGCTTAGGATCAATAGGAGGACGTATCCCAACCTGTAGGTAAGCTCCATAGTCATCTTCAACCTTGATTTCATGGTGAAAATCAACATTCAATGCTTATTTTCTTCTTTTCTCCATTCAATCTTCAACTTTAGCCAATCTTTTCACTCAAGGACTTGAGAAAGGACCTTGGACAGTTGTGAGAGCTTCATTCACCATTGAGGACGTGAAGCTTGAATCTTGGATTCAACTTTGAAGGCAGGTTATATAATTTGAACCCTTAAATGTTATTATTGATTTCATTATCTTCATCATATGTTGATTCCTTCTTCATTCTCGAATTTTCTTTGGATTAATTGATGAAATCACCACAAAGATCACAGCAATTTTTGAAGGTTTGTAGCTTGAAGATGATGATTTCATCTTAGCACACACCTCAAGAAAAATCATATGCAAACAGTTTCATCTTGATGACCAAACAGTCTCAAAACAGTTTGGTGATCAAACGGTCTCAAGACCGTTTGAGGTCAATTGCTGATATAGTTGGATGAGGATCTAATGGTTCAAATTGATCTAATTAAAATAGTTTCAAGAATGGATGATCCATTTATTACAAACCCTAATCGGATTGATTTTGTTGAAACCCTAAATCGATTGGGTCATTTTCTATGTTAAATGGCTCAAACGGTCTCAAGACCGTTTGAGGGCAAACAGTCTCAAGTCCGTTTGAGGTTAAGTGGGGTCACGGATGGATGGAGATCTAAGGATTGTAGTTTGATGTACTTTCAATGGTCTCAATGTTGGATGGTTCAATGAGTGCAAACCCTAAAATCGATTGATTAGTTGAAGGAAACCATAATTGATCCATTCAATTTCAAGGTGGTTTGGACCAAACGGTCTTCAAACCATTTAATGTTCAATCAGTTTCTATGATGAGTTGCTCATTCAGTTTCAAACCGTTTGGGGTTAATTATATTTAATTCAAACGGTCTCAAACCGTTTAGGGACTTTGAGATCAAGACCATTTAAGGTCTAACGATCTTCAGACCATTTGGAAGTGCAATTGAATCAAAGACCATTTGAAGGTCAAAGTACTTCAAGACCGTTTGAAGGTCAAAGTACTTCAAGACCGTTTGAGGGTCTAATACCTCAAGACCGTTTGAAGGTTTAATTGATTCAAACCATGTAAGTACAATTAACCCCATGATTGTTGATGATGTTTATCAAAGATAATTACAATGGTTGTACCTTTAAGGTACTAGGGTGATTAGTATCCTTAGAGGGGTTAATCTTTGATGCTTATGGAAGCAATGCCTCAATACATTATGCTAACCCTAAATGTATGCAATTGAATGAAGGGTTAACCTAATCTAATAAAGTTTGAAGTAATTATCATCCTAGAGAGGATGAGAGAGAGGAATCCATACATATATGATAATCATGTAGTGGTTAAGCCTCAACACTCTCAACATGAGTAGAATATGTAATTAGGGTATGATCCTTGATAAAGAGATCATGAAATCCAAATTGAGAAGGTTGATAAGGCCCTAACCCTAATTTAGGGCAATGCTAGGTGTAACCCTAATTTAGGGTAATGATGTAACCCTATTCTAGGGTAATGATATGAGAAATACCAATTCAAGATAATATAATGAAAAACCCTAATTTTAAGAGGATGCTTAATGAAACCCTAATTTTGGGTAAAGTTACATGGAACACTAATTGGGGAAAAGTTATAAGGAACCTTAATTCAAGATAATAATGTCATGTGAATCCCTAATACAGAGATGTGATGTGAAACTCTAATCCAGGGTGATGCTATGTAACGCTATATGAAATCCTACCCTAATATAGGGTGAAGGTATGTGAAACCCTAATTTTGAGGAAAAGTGCATGAATCCCTAATCCTGGGCAATATGATGATGAGCTATAACCCTAATTTTGGGTAATGGGATAAGTATCCCTAATTGACATGAATTTTGGAAATCCTAACCCTAATAAGGGAATAGTGATGCTACTCTTACATTGCTTAGTGTTGATATGTAATTGATATAACTGTCATCATGTATACTAACCATGCGGGTATCATGAGATGATGAGCATAGCGAGGTATGAGCTACGATGTGTTAATTAAAATGTTTTATGAGCCCTGTGAGCCATTATATGCTATGTTACATAATTAAGAGGTAGCAAGAGATTAAATGGGCTTTGAGAGCCATGTGAGATGCTTGTGTAGCAAGTATCATGTTTACCTTAGTCAGATGACCTTAAGGTATTAGTTACCTAATAAGTGGTAACAAGTGTTCTGTGTTAAACTGAGGGTTTGAATACCCATATTTCATAATCATGATGATGATATGTTATGTGATGAGAATGCCCATGATGAGATAAAGGATTGAGATCCCAATACTTTATAAAGTTCTGAACAACACTTGATAGAAGTATTACACACTCTTTGTAGCCTTTATCATAACTATTGATGTTTGAAAACTTGTTTGATGCTAAAAGAATATGTAATACACTTAATTAATCAACTAAAATCTTATCATGTAGAGCCCTGACCATAGATCCATCATCGTCAGTAGTTGGTGATGGTGAAATAGGTTTTCCTATGGAAATTCCTGGAATGCATATTTTGAATATGTGGGGGTAATGGGTGAATATATCCTTACGCCTTAGAGGAATGACTGCGGGCCATATCCTATGTACAAGAATGGTTATGGACCATATCCCAATAAGAGTATGGCTATGGGCCATGACTCCACATTACGAGGCATTGGCTGAGGGCCATATCCTGAAGAGAGTATATGCTACGGGCTATAACTCTATAGTGAAGTTGCCAGTATACCCTGGAAAGCTATTTAGCAGAGACACAAGATGTCCTGCATGAGATCTCTTACTGATCGAGATAAGGGATGTTATGGAAATATGTCTCTTCCTTAACCTATGTATGGTACCGATTTCGATTTCGCAATGGTCGGTTGGAGTATGAGCGGTATACCTCATCTCCTTAGGGCTTAAGTATGATTGTAAAATGTAATCAGCCGTGTAGTGTATTTGCTTAAGGTTCAAACACAAGAATCAATGGCTGATGTTACCTTGCTTATCGTATCCTGGATGGATAAATATTATTCATGTTCTTCAAATCCTTATTGGATAAATGACATACTGCTTTATCAAGTTACAAGGTGAAATTCTTTGAATAAGAACATTGCTCTAATCTATTTAGATATTGATTTATCTGTTGTTGATTAAATATGATTTCGCTGCTTAGTTTCATTCTATTAAATTGCAATAATAATGTTTCTAGCGGAGAGTTATATCTCTCACTGGGACAATGAGGATTTTCTTAGAGCATGTGTCCTTCAGTTTGTAGGAAGTTGGGATCTACACCTGAGCTTGATAGAATTTGCTTACAATAATAGCTATCAGCACAGTATTGATATGGCACCATATGAAGCATTATATGGTAGACGTTGTAGATCTTCTTTATGTTGGTATGAAACAGGAGAATATAAACTTTTGGGTCCTGAGCTTGTGCAGTAGACAACTGAGAAGATTAAAGTAATACAACAACAATTAAAGACTGCACAAGATAGACAGAAGTCATATGCCAACAAATGGCAAAGACCCTTAGAATTCCAAGTTGGAGACTGAGTATATCTCAAGGTCTCGCCATTGAAAGGTATTCTTATATTTGGGAAGAAGGGAAAGTTAGCTCCTAGATTTATGGGGACTTATCCAATCATTGAACGGATTGGAAAGGTAGCCTTAAATCTAGAGTTTCCACCTGAGCTACATAAGTTGCATCCAGTGTTCGATATCTCCATGCTGAGAAAGTGTCATCCTGACACAGAGTTAGTTTTGCAACCTGTGGAGGTAGAATTATATGATGTTATATCATATGTTGAAGGACCTGTGATGATCCTTGATAAAAGAATTAAAAAGATGAAAAAGAAAGACATATGTCTTGTGAAAGTTCTCTGGCATCATCGTGGCATTGAAGAAGCTACATGGGAGCTAGAGGAAGAGATGAGGAGGAAGTATCCTTCTCTTTTCTCTTGATGATTTCGGGGACGAAATCCATGTTAGGGGTGGATAATTTGTAACATCCCTGGCCTAGGTTATGCTCTAACCCTAGATGTTTTGTTTAAGAAAGATAATTATATGCTTGATCTTATCTTTTGATAAGTAATTAAGGCTCAAGAGGAACTTATGTTTCAATTTTAGTCCTTTTTGAATAATGTTGAAAACAATGTTTTGCCTATTTTGGACTATAGTGCAAATTACCCAAGTTGAGGGGTTAACTTGTAAATGTTACATGATTAAATGTTCCTCAAGTGTTATAGCATCATAAGAATGAGAATGATGCAGAGGTATGGCTTGTGAAAGCCTGAGCACCAAGAAAGGGCTTTTTGAGCAATGTTTGTGCATTAAAACCTAGTTTTGGTGTAATGTGCAATTTACCCAAAACCTAGGGTTCAATATTCAAAATACCACTTCTAGAGACTCCCTAATGTTTCTTGGTATCAATTAGATACAAGAAAATCAGAGGGGCATCTCATTGGAATCTCTTTGGAAGAGAGAGAATCTCAATATTAAAATAATCAAGATTTAAGCATAATTGAAACCCTAATTCAGTTTAATTCAAAATAAATATTTTAATGGAAGCGCCCTTCAACCAAAAATGAGATGGTTGAATTTTTATAAGTATGGAAGTCCTTGTGCCTTGCAATGGCACCGAAATATCCTAAGAAGGTGAAGCAATCCACTTGCATTTGTTAATTAGAAAGAATTGTCCACTAAAAATGGATAATAGTATTATAATGATTAAGGTGCTTAAAGTGGTTGCTTTTAATTAAAGGATAAATGTGCGGTTTCTGAAGGATAGGATGATGTCTTCATATGCAAGGAAGTGAGGGGGATAAGTGGCACCAATTTGGGGAATTAAAAGATTTTTATAACACATTCTCTCTCTTGAAATTTCCTTACATATATCCCATTTTCCACCTACATGAAAGACTCTTTTCGACTCTTCTTTCTTTACTTGCTTTGTCCATGCACAAGGGAGCTTAGGAGAAACAGGAGGACGTATCCCAACCTGTAGGTAAGCTCCATAGTCATCTTCAACCTTGATTTCATGGTGAAAATCAACATTCAATGCTTATTTTCTTCTTTTCTCCATTCAATATTCAACTTTAGCCAATCTTTTCACTCAAATACTTGAGAATATACCTTGGACAGTTATGAGAGCTTCATTCATCATTTAGGACGTGAATCCTGAAGCTTGGATTCATCTTTGAAGGTGGGTTATAAAACTTGAACCCTTAAATGTTATTATTGATTTCATTATCTTCATCATATGTTGATTCCTTCTTCATTCCCAAATTTTCTTTGGATTAATTGATGAAATCACCACAAAGATCACAGAAATTTTCAAAGGTTTGTATCTTGAAGATGATTATGTCATCTTATCACACACCTTAAGAAAAATCATGTGCAAATGGTTTCATCTTGATGACCAAACGGTCTCAAAACTGTTTGGTGATCAAACGGTCTCAAGACCGTTTGAGGGTAAATGGTCTCAAGACCGTTTGAGGTTAAATGGTCTCAAGACTGTTAGATGTCAATTGTTGATATAGTTCTATGAGGATCCAATGGTTCTAATTGATCTAATTAAAATAGTTTCAAGAATGGATGACCCATTGATTACAAACCCTAATCGGATTGATTTGGTTGAAACCCTAAATCGATTGGGTCATTTTCTATGTTAAATGGCTCAAACGGTCTCAAGACCGTTTGAGGGAAAATGGTATCAAGATCATTTGAGTTCAAACAGTCTCAAGACCGTTTGAGGTTAAGTGGGGTCACAGATGGATGGAGATCCAAGGATTGTAGTTTGATGTACTTTCAATGGTCTCAATGTTGGACGATTCAATGAGTGCAAACCCTAAAATTGATTGATTGGTTAAAGGAAACCCTAATTGATCCATTCAGTTTCAAGGTGGTTTGGACCAAATGGTCTTGAGACCATTTGACTCCAAACAGACTTGAAACCATTTGGGATCAAACAGTCTTCAGACCATTTGGAGAGCAAATGGTCTCAAACCGTTTGATGTTCAATCAGTTTCTATGATGAGTTGCTCATTCAGTTTCAAACCATTTAGGGTTAATTATATTTAATTCAAACAGTCTCAAACCATTTAGGGACTTTGAGATCAAGACAGTTTAAGTTCTAATGGTCTTCAGACCATTTGGAAGTGCAATTGAATCAAAGACCATTTGAAGGTCAAAGTACTTCAAGACCATTTGAAGGTCAAAGTACTTCAAGACCGTTTGAGGGTCTAATACCTCAAGACTGTTTGAAGGTTTAATTGATTCAAACCATGTAAGTACAATTAACCCCATGATTGTTGATGATGTTTATCAAATATAATTACAATTGTTGTACCTTTAAGGTACTAGGGTGATTAGTATCCTTAGAGGGGTTAATCTTTGATGCTTATGGAAGCAATGCCTCAATACATTATGCTAACCATAAATGTATGCACTTGAATGAAGGGTTAACCTAATCTAATCAAGTTTGAAGTAATTAACATCCTAGAGAGGATGAGAGAGAGTGGAATCCATACAGATATGATAATCATGTAGTGGTTAAGCCTCAACACTCTCAACATGAGTAGAATATGTAATTATGGTATGATCCTTGATAAGAGAACATGAAATCCTAATTGAGAAGGTTGATGAGCCCTAACCCTAATTTAGGGCAATGCTAGGTGTAACCCTAATTTAGGGTAATGATGTAACCCTATTCTAGGGTAATGATATGAGAAATCCCAATTCAGGGTAATATAATGAAAAACCCTAATTTTAAGAGGATGCTTCATGAGACCCTAATTTTGGGTAAATTTACATGGAACCCTAATTGGGGAAAAGTTTTAAGGAACCTTAGTTCAAGATAATGATGTCATGTGAATCCCTAATACAGAGATGTGATGTGAAACTCTAATCCAGGGTGATGTTATGTAATGCTATATGAAATCCTACCCTAATATAGAGTGAAGGTATGTGAAACCCTAATTTTGGGGAAAAGTGCATGAAGCCCTAATCCTGGGCAATATGATGATGAGCTATAACCCTAATTTTGGGTAATGGGATGAGTATCCCTAATTGACATGAAATTTGTAAATCCTAACCCTAGTAAGGGAATAGTGATGTTGTTCTTACATTGCTTAGTGCTGATATGTAATTGATATAACTATCATCATGTGTACTAACCATACAGGTATCATGAGATGATGAGCATAGCCAGGTATGAGCTATGATGTGTTAATTAAAATGTATTATGGGCCCTGTGAGCCATTATATGCAATGTTGCCTAAGTAAGAGGTAACAAGAGATTAAATGGGCTTTGAAATCCATGTGAGATGCTTGTGTAGCTAGTATCATGTTTACCTTGGTCAGATGACCTGAAGGTATTAGTTACCTTATAAGTGGTAACAAGTGTTCTGTGATAAATTGAGGGTTTCAATACCCATATTTCATAATCATGATGATGATATGTTATGTGATGAGAATGCCCATGATGAGATAAGAGATTGAGATCCCAATGTTTTATAAAGTTCTGAACAACACTTGATAGAAGTATTACACACTCTTTGTAGCCTTTATCATAATAATTGATGTTTGAAAACTTGTCTGATGCTAAAAGAATATGTAATACACTTAATTAATCAAGTGAAATCTTATCATGTAGAGCCCTGACCATAGATCCATCATCGTCAGTAGTTGGTGATGGTGAAACATGTTTTCCTATGGGAATTCCTAGAATGCATATTTTGAATATGTGGGGGTAATGGGTGAATATATCCTTACGCCTTACAGGAATGACTGTGGGCCATATCCTATGTACATGAATGGTTATGGACCACATCCCAACAAGAGTATGGCTATGGGCCATAACTCCACAATACCAAGCATTGGCTGAGGGCCATGTCTTGAAGAGAGTATATGCTACGGGCTATAACTCTATAGCAAAGTTGCCAATATACCCTGGAAAGCTATTTAGCAGAGACACAAAATGTCCTGCATGAGATCTCGTACTGATCGAGATAAGGGAGGTTATGGAAATCCGGATCTTCCTTAACCTATGTATGGTACCGATTTCTATTTCGCAATGGTCGGTTGGAGTATGAGTGGTATACCTCATGTCCTTAGGGCTTAAGTATGATTGTAAAATGTAATCATCCGTGTAGCGTATTTGCTTAAGGTTGAAACACGAGAATCAATGGATGATGTTACCTTGCTTATCATATCCTGGATAGATAAATGTTATACATGTTCTTCAATTCCTTATTGGATAAATGACATACTGCTTTATCTAGTTACAAGCTGAAATGCTTTGAATAAGAACATTGATCTAATCTGTTTAGATATTGATTTATCTGTTGTTGAATAAATATGATTCCTCTTCTCAGTTTCATTCTATTAAATTGCAATAATAATGTTTCTGGCAGAGAGTTATATCTCTCGCTGGGACAATTTCAATTGTCTCACCCTCGTGGGATCTAACCTTTTTAGGTAGGCGCGGAAGAAAAGGCAAAAACCCTATAGTAGAGGCAGAGTAGCAGCAGCAACAGGTACAGTAGTGATATTCCAGGTTGAGGCACTGGCTGTCATGTTTTGTTTAGAGAGTCCTATGTTTCGTCTCTGTACTCTCAGGTCCTTAGAGTTATTAGTTAGTACTTTTAATGAATCAATCTGAGATTTTGGCTTAAACCCTCGAGGTTCTTATGATGCATGTGTACAGTTTTAACGGATCAGTTGATTCTTTTAACCCTCGAGAAGAGACGGTACATGATATGTACTTATGAACCAGGATGTAAATGAAATACATTGGTTCTTGATAAAAGAGTTTTCCTGTGTTTGGATCTCTTTGTAAATGGTTTTAATTTTTAGTGATTTTCAGTAAATCCGCTATTAATTATCGCTTCCACTTAGTGAATGACGTTTTGTTCGAACGGTGTGTCATATCGTCCACCCCTCAAATCAATAGATAAATTAAATATGATGCCACATTATGGCCCATTTTGTGAAGGGTCAAGTTGTGACACCCCGCCATCATACAGACAGCAAGGTGACACATGAAAACGTGCGGAACCACAAATTACTAAAAATACGGGTTAATTAAAATCGATTGCGGAAAGCATACATAAGAGAACTTTTACATCTAGATCCTATAGAGAAACATGTTATAAAAAGATTACAAGCCTTGATATATGTCCACAGCTTATCGAAACCAGCTGTACTGTCAGCACCAAAGTTCATCATATGTTTATACATACATAACGGGCCATGTATGGCCAGTAGAAGGATATATAAAATTACAACAACTAGTCATCGTGAAACGTCGTCGAACATCTCTGAGGACCTGGGAGTACATGGATGACTCTAGGACTCTACTACAAAACTACCAAAACAGCAGCATGTCCATCTCTTGCCTTCTACTGCTCTTCCTCTTGTTGTTCGGCCACACCCTCGTGATCACCACCACGTCTAGCACGACCACCTAAAAAGGTTGCAAACCAACGGGGTGAGACACACAGTTCCAGCAAGAAACATAACTCCCCGCCGAAACTATAAAACCTCAGAAGATTAAAGAAATAAAAGTAGATAACTGATAAAGCATATAACAAGAGAAGTATATTGAGCAAGACCATTACCCCCATCATTCTTACCAAGATATCCAGGAGGCATATAAACAAATATTTCTTTATGGAACATGATTGACAAGATAAGCTTTATAAGAACTTATCACAAAATATAAGGATCGTGCACATAACTGCAAGGTATAACAAGATCAGCTATATAAGCAAGGCCTCAATCAATGTTCCATGTTTTGCTCTAAGCAGTATGCTATTCGGCTGGGTTATGTCTTATTATGCACTGAGGAAGTGAGTTGTCCCTTCTTAAATCCAACATTTGGCTGTGAAGCCCAAAAACCGGTGCCATACAAGGTCAATGGGAGAGTCATACTCCATGACCTCTCCTCCTCATGGTCAGTACACGAGAACCAAAGCAAGACTACAGTCTCATGCTTATATGGCCTCAGCCTCAGGGTCAGCTCCACAAGCTACCCATATCTCTAGCTCACCTTGACATAGGTGCTAGAATATACCTTTGAGCCACAAGCCTGATCACCTTGCTCTTAAGCCATGAACGCATTCATGCTCTTTCATGGTGAGTCATGGGCCTGTTCACCATGCTCTATATATATCCTGAGTCTACAACCATAGTTGCACTCAAATTCTCCTATTTTAGGCTAGGGGAAACCTCACATATTCAACAATATGCGTTCTAGGTAATCCCATAGGATAAACCTGTTTCACCATCACCAAATTCTGACGATGATGGATCTATGGCCAGGGAAACTACATGATATGTTCCACTATAATTAATTAGTATATTTTAAGTGGATTGTAGAGGCAACCAAGTTACACAACATCGAGTTACATTATCACTGCCACTATTATGGGATCTCAATCCCTCCTCACAGATTGCTACTGCCTCTCAAGGCATCAACATCCTACATCAACATCTTGGGATAGCAATCCCTTATCTCATCATCAAAGGATAACACCTCAACTAGGCACTCAGCCTTTATCAGGTCCTCAGACCCATCTCATCATACCAGTGATGCATGTTATCTCATCAACAAAGATTATCATGATGATTACAGTGTTAATCAAACACATATGCCTCATAGCTCTTAGCTAGCTATGAATTCATCTGATACACCTACATGGTTAGTATGCACATCAAGAGAGATAACTTAAAATCACCAGACATAGCTCTTACTGATTATCATGTTATTAGGGTTTGCAGATGCACATGTCATGATCATAATCGTATGAAGCATACATTGTATCAGTTATATTATTGCTATCAAATCATGGGCATCCATCTATGCTTTTTACCTTATAAACATGAACAAGCATCTTATCATCTTAATTGGCATTATCTTTAAACATCCAACATAGAATAGGTTTGCAAACTAACATCCATATTTCATTATCAACAAAGATGTGATTACATGATAAAGGACAACTAGGTAGGGTGTCTGGGTCAGACATGACCCTCACCAAAAGTGTATGCTACCCTCACTAGAAGTGTGACAGGTAGGGCAACCCTTACTACATGTGGTACCGGGCAGGGTAGAAACCCTCACCAAAGGCTCTATCGATTAGGGCATCCAACCCTAAGGTGTTATGTCGCCATGTTGGCCATCATCATGTCGTACACTATGCATAGAGGGTGATGAGCATACCAACACCTAGGGTATCGTGCAAACTGGTTCAAGAACTGTGTCATGTAGCCAGGTGCTAAGGGATGTGTCGGGCGTCACAACTACCCAACGACCAAGAACTCTATGGCCCATCTAGGGTTAGGGTTGCATGTCGAGCAACCCACATCACTTCATCAGCTAAGGGTCATATCGAACAGGAGCATGGCGCCCAAGACCAAACCCTAACACCCAACCAGCATACCATATCGTACAAGACATCATGTTTTCCTAGACACACTATCGTCTATGGGCAAGGTGGCCACTAAGGCACCATATCGGCCAACTCAACTTAGGGTGTGTCGTGCAACCACAAACCCCATGCCTGATATAAGGTTTACCCATCATACTCATATCATTCAAGGAAGAGGCTAGGGTGTCGCCCACCTATAACAACCAATACTAAGGCACCACAAGAAGGCCTATTATCTATCCAGGTCAAGCACCTTATATCAGCCACCACTAAGGCACCTATTATGGTTTCACCATGCAACCACCATATCAGTCAAATCAAGACCAAACTATGTCGCCCAAAATAGAGATAACTTACTAGACACCATGTCGGCCAAGGGAACATCCAAAGCAAGGAAAAACATCTCGGCCAAATCATATCATCCAAGAATACTAACAAGGTGAAAGGGTCATATCAGACACAAAGCCAACAGGGTTTCACTGAACATATCAGCTAAGCTAAAATCCACAAAAGGGTGTATCGTGCAAAGGCACAAGAACCCCACCAAGATGGTCATCTTCAACCTCAAACTCCTTAGCAACTATCCCTAATTGATCAAGATAGTTGGCTCACCTCTCAACAATCAAGAGGGTTTTTGCACAACCTCCATCACAAATTCGGCAACATGAAGAAACATCTCCAACTTAGGTCATCACTCATCCAAAGGCTCACCTCTCAAATCCATGGTGAGAGGAGGGTATTGCCCAAGAAACTAGAGTATAGGCTCACCTCTCAACAACCAAGAGAGAGGGGTATTGCCTATATCACTAGGGCTCAAACTCACTTCTCAAAACCAAGGAGAGAAAGGGGTATTGCCCAAAAGGAAACCCTAATCTATGGGTTTGACCAACTAGGTCCAAAGGTACACAACATCAACCACAAAAACAAGATCACTATATCCTAAAGATTAAAGGTACATGCTAGAGCAAGAGACATATCTAACAACATGCATGGCTGATCAAGATCATATATGAACATGTAACATAAAAGAAGGTAGTATAGTTAGGGTTAGAACTTATGTAACCCGCCTTAAGCAAGCCCCTCAAAATCCAAGGCTCCAAGCTTTAAGCTTCTAGCTCCAAAGCACACCACCTTTGGCCACCTCAAGGAAAGGGACAAAGCTCATAACCACCATGGCCGAAGAGCAAGCAAGAAGGATATGGAGAAGATAAGGAGAGAGAGAAGATGTTTACCAAGGAAGCAAGGATCACCTATAGGTCGGCCACCAAGCTAGAGGAAGAAGAAGAGAACTCCTTCAAAGGGATCGGCCACCAAGAACCAAGGGAAGGTGTATCATGCACCAAGGAAGAGAGGAGAAACAAAGAGCTAATAGGGATCCTAAGGAAGTGAAAGGGAAGATATATATAGAAAAGGATGAAGGGGGAAACAAGGCAAGGTGTCGCCCCTCTTAGGGACACATGTCCAACGTCTTGCCACCTTGCAAACTACATGTCCATGTCATGCCACCCACTATCAAAAGATAGCCACTTGTCCGTGGTATGGTGACACAACCAAAGCTAGGTCACATGGGTGACACACCCTCTTCGACGATACAATCCTAGGTGACACACTTCTTGGCCGACACAACTCATGGCCGATACAAAGCTTCAAACACATCCTTACCTGATACAAGGTCCAACAAGGCAAGACAGAGCCCAAACAAGGCAAAACAAGGCCCAAGGCTACTCAAGCAACGAGCCCAACCCATCCTCTCAACCCTAGAGGATGCAAGGAGAGAGAGAGCATCTCTCAAGGTGACAAACTTGCTCATCAACCCTGATACTTGGGTTATTTGCAAGTAGCATGTCATGGGACCAGAATCCCAGTTCCATGAAACAAACATATACCAAAGGCGACATGCGGAAGCGTAAAGCTTATCACACATGAACAGATAACAAGATACAAGCACCAACCTAATCTCAACAATCAACAAGATATTTTAAGCAACATCATTATATTACACGATTTGAATTACATATTCAAGAGTCACTTTGTACAAGTCTGCTCATGTATATTATATCTGGATCTTGTAACAAGTACACCTAGCATAGCTCACCAAGCCCTGCATCTTTCTAGCCATCTCTGAACCTAAAAACAACATATGAGAAATGGGTCAACACACGAGGTGTTGAGTATGGGGCATAAAGATACATATATGTATAAGCTTTGCATAATTTTGAAAAGATTTCAAGACTAAACGACCAAGAATAAACATGTTAATTGTTTAACAAATGTGAAACCATATTTTATGTCATTTTACTCCATTATACCAACAATATCAAGCATGTTTAAGGCCTTTGACCATCTTCCCGTCGGAAGGGTCCGTAAGGGTGCTCAAGCTTAGCTAACCCTTTTGTATGAGAGGGACCTCAAGGCCGTAGCCAAGAGATAACCCTTTATCAACAATATTATAATGGAGTTCTATCTATATATGTGTTTAAGTTATAAAACTGATGAGGCAAACATCAAGTAAGACATAGCAATAGTACATGGCAATATTTCAGCAAATAGACAAACAACCATACAATATATGTCTTTTCAAGCAAGAAAGCGGTAGTCATATAACTAGATAAGACCCATACCTGATTTAGAGATTCTTAACTTAACACGTCCATTACCATCTAGATCATAAGCCAAACCTAATTAAGAACAAGATTACATATATGCAATAGATTCTCATCATTAACCCTAATTAGATGCATTTTAGGGTTTTGGCCAAGGTGGGTTCCAAGTTGCTTATTGGTTCATTATATGATATTTTACTGATCTAGATGTCATCATGATGGTGTGGTTCTAGTTTCATATCATTCTAAGGTTCCACAGATTACATATGACCATTTCAAGGTTCAAGTTCCTTAGTACATTAAAGGATCAACGACTCATAATAGAGTAATCCAGGTCAAAGATTATCAATTCAAGGGGACCAAGCATCAAGGATGGTCAAGATCAGCAACATAAAGACATAGAGACATGCATAGGTTAGGTCAACCCAACATTGGTTCAAAGTATAATCAAACATTCACATAATAGGGGCATATACATGCATTAGATGTCAAAAGAAACAACCATAGAAAGGAGGATGCTAGGGGATGATATTAAGGTCATGCAGAGACATATATTACTTCTTTGGGATTGATTAGACATTATTTCATCATTAAGTAGCTAGATTATCAATTTAGGGCAGGGTACATCATTAGAATCGCAACACTAGTATATACATCTACAACTAGAGTAATGTATAAGAAATAGGGATGATGATGACTACCATTAAACTCAATGTGTACAAAAGTTATTGACTTCAAGGTTAGGAGGGTTGGTATACATCAATATTCAAGATTCATCACAAATATGCATTAAGCATGGTCAAAGAAGTCAAAGATCACATATCTAGCATTATCAGAGATTTAGAAGAAGTTTGAGGGTCTGAAACCATTCTCATGTTGTATCTCTTTTCGAGTTGATCGATTTGATATATAGGTTTGTGCATTTTGGACTTAGGGTCTAGGATTTATCATATTCAAAGAATTGATCTTGAAAAGGGGAACTATACCTTATTTTAGCTAGAATTTGGTCTATTCCTTGATTGAGCCTTGGCCGTCCATGATTGCTGGGCCTCCGGTCTTGCTGGTCCAAGCCCAAGCAGGCGTCTCCTCCTTCCTCGCGATCCTCTATTCTGGGGTTGGAATAGGGGACAACAGGGGAGCTCTGATCCCATTCCTTGGTGCTACGGAGGCTGCGGCCGGCCAACAGAAGGGCAACACAGCTGGTTCTGTGGGGCACGTCGATCACCCGCTAGCACCCTGGTCCTCTTCCGCAACTTGGGGTGAACAGGAGGGTGTCTTACCCTTGTGGCACAAGCCGCACAGAAGGATGGCACAACAAGAATCAGAGGGCACTGGGGAGAGCTAGCACGTGATGCAAGAAAGGAAAAATGAAGAGTGACGGTGGCTGAGAAGGGTGGGTATATAAAGCATCATCTAGGCTAGGGTTTGGGTTCACTTCATCTAGGAATTCCTTTCCCGATCTGGCTGGAAGAAGCACTCCAGCCATGCGATCCTTTTCTGAAGCAGAAGAAGTGGGTTAGGTGGATGGGCCACGCACCTGCTCTTGGGCCCCAAAAGGGCCGGCCCAAAGAAACAAAAGGAGTAGCATTTCGACTTAAATCAAATTAATTCAAGGAAAAATTCAAAACTTCATAACTAGAGCTAGGGAGGTCCGATTGTGGTGATTCTTGCATTGTTGGAAACACAATTGAATCCTAGATAACATGAAATACATTATAGAGTATGAAGATCAGGGTGTTGGTGTTCATAATTAGATACAAGAAGGTGACATGATATAGTAAGATGCTTAGTTAAAAGTACAAATTAAAATCACACATTGCAGAATTGACCATGGTAGTCGCCAAATTGGAATATCACAACCATCCAAAAGTGTATTTAATATCAAATTGAGTAAGAGGCACTTGATGAGAGAGGAGTAGTACAATAGAATAGAGAGAAAGTCGAGGTTGTCACATCCTTCCCTCCTTACAGGGAATTTCATCCTCAAAAGTCATGGAGTCTAGGTGTCCAACCATAGTTGTCAAGTCATTCCCCACAATATGGTGTACACTTAGGTTATCATCATTAAAGGTGTACTCATCTCATCTATGTACATATTACTTTGTACTCTAATGTTGCATTACGACATCATCACAACATTAGGGTTTACCCATCCCTCAGTGTCCGCACATTAGGGTTTTTGTTCATATCTTTATATGAGACCAAGGGGTAACATCAAAATCTATTTTATCAATTCTGAAATGAATATATGCATGGTCACGACTTCCAATAAGACTATTATCAAGTGTTTATCTCATCTTTACAGTAGATTTCATGCATGTTTTTGCTTTCCCCAAAATTTCTACCAACTCTATTCAATTATGTTCTTTCTTTTCCATTTCAAATCTAAAATTAAACAATGTATTCATCATGTTTATTCAGGTTATGATTCCAAGATCATTGGCATATCGAGTTAATCATTTTTTTTTTCATTTAGGGTATGAGATTAGGCATGTTACCCCAACTATTCTAGCTAAGATATCTAGGCATCACCGTATTGAGTTCATGATTTCAAAACTACATCTTCATGTATGGTTTGATTTCATACCAGGTCTAGCTTATGAGAGTGGATTATCTAGAATATATCAGTTTTTTAAACATAAGTGAGATATTTCATGTATCAAGCATCATTCGAGGAACAACATTATCATCAATATTGAGGTTTTGTAACTTTCTCACTTGTATCTAGAAAGAGCTTCACAATCTCAAGCCAGTCAATCTAAGACATATATGTGTCCAACAAGACATGTTAACCACAACCATCTACCCATAACAAAATTTTCTACCCATCATTCGAGAAACAAGGGTAACCACTAGATTCCTTTATATACAATTACTAACCTGATTATGAGGCTCATCATGGATATCACACATCGTATACATCATCTAAGGGTCTTGGGACATCTCCCTCACATATATATATATCAAGCATCGCATTTTCAATTGCCTCTCTCTCTAGGGTTAGATATTTTCATAGGATATCTAGGGTTCAACATTTTCAAGGAAACCACACACTAGGTCACTCAACTCAAGGTCACTCAACTCATATACTTAGAAGCATTCTAGTTAGGGACTCATCATCAAGTATTTCATCATCCATATTTTTTTTCAACCTTTCAAATATTTTGGAGTTTAGGTACTCTAACCTTCCCCCGATACGGGTCAACTCATATCAACATGTCACTTTATTCATATGTCCCATGCTAGAGGTCTTCCTTTGTAAAGAGATTGAGGCCCGTGTTGGTCTTGAACCATATATCATATCTCCACACATACAAGACTAGGTACAAGCAAGCATGTCCACCCACTAGCTATGTTTAGCACATCAACCAAGTGGTATGTATCATACAAGGTGCTATGTTTAGCTAGGGTTGCATGGTCAAACTCATCTCATATCGTCAAACATACTTGGCCCTCTCAAGGAAAAACTTGGGTCTTATCAACATCAACATCATCATCAATATCATTATCATCAGCTTAGGTTTCTAGGTTACTCACTTGCCTAACCTATATCATGGCTCTAGACAACTCTAGAGAATATCACTATCATCTAAACTCTCTCAGCTAGACTTGATGTTACATCTCTTTCTCCTAGGTCACATGGAAACTCACTACCTTTCTGTGTGTGGTAACATTTTTCATATGTACATATAATAATACTTGAAATATGTTTTCTCCAACATTTAACCAGGTGATGAAAGCCACCATACTCCATTCGAATAAAACCAAAACCAAAACAAGTTACCACACTCATTAGGCAGTCTAGTATCATGACACCTAGAGAACTAGTAAGAACATGGTGCATACTTGTGTAGACATCCAAAGCACATGTCGTGAATCATGTCTAGGGCGGTAACTTACACAAGTCTACACCTAGTTCTAGAACATTTAGGTTCTAACCTAGAGGCTAAGTCAACCTAAACCACAAGGATATTTCATTAAGTTTCTAGGGTTGAGATGTAGGGCGAGTTTAGTTTGTGTTTCATGTGAACAATGTTTGGTGTAGTTATGGTTCATGCGCTGATACCATCTGTCACAGGACCAGAATCCCAATCCCATGAAACAAACTTATACCAAAGGCGACATGTGGAAGCGTAAAGCTTAGCACACGTGAACAGATAACAAGATACAAGCACCAACATAATATCAACAATCAACAAGATATATTAATCAACGTCATTATATTACACTATTTGAATTACATATTCAAGAGTCACTTTGTACAAGTCTGCTCATGTATACTATATATGGATCGTACAATAAGTGCACCTAGCATATCTCACCAAGCCCTGCATCTTTCTAGCCATCTCTGAACCTAAAAACAACATACGAGAAATAGGTCAACACACGAGGTGTTGAGTATGGTATAGAAAGATACATATATGTATAAGCTTTGCATAATTTTGAAAAGATTTCAAGACTAAACGAACAAGAATAAACATGTTAATTGTTTAAAAAATGTGAAACCATATTTATGTCATTTCACTCCATTATACCAACAATATCAAGCATGTTTAAGGCCTTTGACCATCTTCCCGTCGGAAGGGTCCGTAAGGGTGCTCAAGCATAGCTAACCCTTTTATACGAGAGGGACCTCAAGGCCATAGCCAAGAGCTAACCCTTTATCAACAAAATTATAATGGAGTTCTATCTATATATGTGTTCAAGTTATAAAACTGACGAGGCAAACATCGAGTAAGACATAGCAATAGTACATGGCAATATTTGAGCAAATAGACAAACAAGCATACAATATATGTCTTTTCAAGCAAGAAAGCGGTAGTCATATAAATAGATAAAGCCCGTACCTGATTCAGATATTCTTAACTTAACACGTCCATTACCATCAAGATCATAAGCCAAACCTGATTAAGAATAAGATTACATATATGTATTAGATTCTCATCATTAACCCTAATTAGATGCATTTTAGGGTTTTGCCCAAGGTGGGTTCCAAGTTGCTTATTGGTTCATTATATGATATTGTACTGATCTAGAGGTCGTCATGATGGTGTGGTTCTTGTTTCATATCATTCTAAGGTTCCACGGATTACATATGACCATTTCAAGGTTCAAGTTCCTTAGTACATTAAATGATCAAAGACTCATAATATAGTATTCCAGGTCAAAGATTATCAATTCAAGGGGACCAAGCATCAAGGATGGTCAAGATCAGCAACATAAAGACATAGAGACATGCATAGGTTAGGTCAACCCAACATTGGTTCAAAGTATAATCAAACATTCACATAATAGGGGCATATGCATGCATTAGATGTCAAAAGAAATAACCATAGAAAAGAGGATGCTAGGGGATGATATTAAGGTCAAGCAGAGACATATATTACTTCTTTGGGATTGATTAGACATTATTTCATCATTAAGTAGCTAGATTATCAATTTAGGGCAGGGTACATCATTAGAATCGCAACACTAGTATATATATCTACTACTAGAGTAATGTATAATAAATAGGGATGATGATGACTCCCATTAAACTCAATGTGTACAAAAGTTATTGACTTCAAGGTTAGGAGGGTAGGTATACATCAATATTCAAGATTCATCACAAATATGCATTAAGCATGGTCAAAGAAGTCAAAGATCACATATCTAGCTTTATCAGAGATTTAGAAGAAGATTCAGGGTCTGAAACCATTCTCATGTTGTAGCTCTTTTCGAGTTGATCGATTTGATATATAGGTTCATGCATTTTTGACTTAGGGTCTAGGAGTTATCATATTCAAAGAACTGATCTTGAAAAGGGGAACTATACCTTATTTTAGATAGAATTTGGTCTGTTCCTTGACTGATCCTTGGCTGTCCATGATTGTTGGGCCTCCGGTCTTGCTGGTCCAAGCCCAAGCAGGCGTCTCCTCCTTCCTCGCGGTCATTTGTTTTGGGACTGGAATAGGGGACAACAGGGGAGCTCCGCTCCTGTTCCTTGGTGTTGCGGCGACTGCGGCCGGCTAAGAGAAGGGCAACACGACTGGTTCTGTGGGGCGCGTCGATCACCCGCTGGAACCCTGGTCCTCTTCCGCAACTTGGGGTGAACATGAGGGTGTCTTACCCTTGCGGCACCGGCCGCACAGAAGGATGGCGCAGCAAGAATTGGAGGGCACTGGGGAGAGCTAGCGCGTGATGCAAGAAAGGGAAAAATGAGGAGTGATGGTGGCTGAGAAGGGTGGGTATATAAAGCATCATCTAGGCTAGGGTTTGGGTTCACTTCATCTAGGAATTCCTTTCCCGATCTGGCTTGAAGAAGCACTCCAGCCGTGCGATCCTTTTCTGAAGAAGAAGAAGTGGGTTAGGTGGATGGGCCACACACCTGCTCTTGGGCCCTAAAAGGGCCGACCCAAAGCAACAAAAGGAGTAGCATTTTGACTTAAATCAAATTAATCAAAGGAAAATTTCAAAACTTCATAACTAGAGCTAGGGAGGTCCGATTGTGGTGATTCTTGTGTTGTTGGAAACACAATTGAATCCTCGATGACATGAAATACATTATAGAGTATGAACGTCAGGGTGTTGGTGTTCATAATTAGATACAAGAATGTGACATGATATAGCAAGATGCTTAGTTAAAAGTACAAATTAAAGTCGCACATTGCATAATTGTCCATGGCAGTCGCCAAATTGGAATATCACAACCATCCAAAAATGTATTTAATATCAAATTGAGTAAGAGGCACTTGATGAGGGAGGATTAGTACAATAGAAGAGAGAGAAAGTCGAGGTTGTCACATATCACCTCCAACCCTCAACAAGGCACAAACAAACCCTAATCACCACTTAAGGTGATTAGCAAGAAACTAAACACAAGGGTTAGGTAAAGCAAACATGATAAGCCCAAAATGGAGGTCATGGTCCTTACACAAGTAGTTGAGAGGTGGGAGGTGATTCCATGTTGAGTAGAATGAAGGGCTTTAGCATAGGAAGCCATAAAGGTAGCTAAATCCTCTCTACTAACTACTACACCTATATTGATATATTATGTAGTCCTCAACTCTATTTCATAATAGTCATGTAGTCTACTTTAAACCAAAAAGAGCTCCACTTTTAACAAGAAGTTCTCCCCTCAAATCGATGCCTTCGAGAGCCATTAGTGTATGGATGGGGGAAGTGTTGGGTTTGAATGGAAGGGGATTCAATATTTGGACTTGCGCAACTAATCATAAAAGTAGATCGTGTTTTTTTTTGTTCAAACATTGGATGAAAAATTGTATTAGTAATTATAACTATAGATTATTAACTACTTGTGTATGTACACTTTTACAAGTTGTAAAAAATATAACTTTTATCAATGTTTCTTTTACATAAAACTTGAGTCGTGTATTTAAATTATATTTATCTCATAGAGATGTCTTACATGTACAACTCGTTGGAATACAAAAGAACATAACTATTATCTTTCTTCCTTGATAATCTTTATTTGATAAAGGTGAGACCCTACACATCGTATTGAGATTAATAGTAAAATTTTTATGTCAAGGAATGATGTATCATAAATATGTTTATGTATTTCTAATCTAGTAAGAAATCTAATTATGTAATAGGGAATTACTTATGCCTGTCAAACTGGGTTAAAATCGATGAACACCCACGGGTCGACCCGTTTAAGTTGGATTTGGGTGATGAAATTTGCCACCCACTAGAAATTACCCAAATCCAAACCCACCCGTTCAGTTAGTGGGTTTCGTGGGTGGGCCACGCGCACCCGCGGGTGCCCATTTAACTAAACTAAATATATTAATATGAATATAACACATATATGACTCTTAAAACATGCCCCACTCATATATGTATCCAACAACTCAATTAGTGATGTGTAATGTATATAATATAAAGAGATAAAATCTAAATGTCTTGATTGATATCTTTTGTCAATTGTTTATACTAGTGAAAACAAAATAATTATTTCTATATTGTTATTTATGTTAATGGACACATAGTGTAATGTATAATTTATATTCTCTCACAACATTCTCTTTTTATTCACTTTATGTTGTAGATAACCGTAATAACATGATATACAAAGAGTTTCTAATATAAAATTACAAGATATAATACTGTTATAGTAATATATTATGTCATTTCATAACTTTTTATTTTACATTGCAACATCGATTGTTTCTTTTTGTCATTTACAATTTTTTTTCAAAATAACAAAATAGATAATACATTACATTTGACACAAAAAGTATTGAATTGTTGCTCTCATTTTAACACAAAGATCATTCAACATTTATTTTGAAGTAGAAGTTAGCAATATCTTTTTACTGTGTACATATTATATGGGCACCCGCGGACGACCTAGAACTAGTTGAGTCGGGTTTGGATCTGTTATTTCTTCATCCTTTTAAAATTGTATCTTTTTAACCGACACCCGTGAGACACAAACCCGCAATGACCCAACTCAAACTCAACCTACCCACCCATTTCATAAGTCTAGAATTACTACACAATCCGGTGTCCTAGTGAAAAGGAAACAATAGCTTGACATCAAATTGTATGTGAAATAATTATTACAATCATGTGGATCAGCATATGCATTTACTAGTACACTTATACAAGCTTACCTTTGGCACCGCCCAAATACTTCTCAGTTATATTTGTGTGTCATATTAAAGTAATTCCTGAACCCCATTGCCAAATGTGCCCTAATTTGAGTGGAATGCCACCGTTGATCGGCTTGTCTGAGTCATGGGCTATGTTTTTTTCCTCCTTAACGGTCTATGGAATCTCACAACAGTAGTGAAGTGATTTCCCTGCTGTGCTTGTCCACGCAACTGGTTGAAGCGGCTTGTAGTTGTAGGCAGTACTTGTCTTCTGCGCTGCATCGCTGGAAGTCGTTCGATGTGGGACGTGCGTTCATCACATGTCCTCGGATACCCTCGTCTCGTGACTCTCGTCTGTGCAGTAGGGCGTACCGCGTGGCCGACACATGCAGTAACATTATCCTTTTCACGCGGCAGGTCGATCCGTCGTATTCTTTGCCGCCGTTGTCTGTTGTAACAGAGGATGACGAAGAGCAATACTGTCCATCATAGCGCAGACATTAACATGCGACTGGGTTGAATGGAAACGATTGCATTCAGGCTATACTGTGTACATTCCATTGTTGGGACGGAGCGGCGTGCAGTAGGAGATTACATGATGTACTACTCCCGACAACTTATCTCGTGATACATAGGCGTGCGTAACAGTTTTCAGAGGAATCTCATCGATAAGCTGATCTGCTTCTTGCAAACCAGACTACTAGATCCGTAGCTCATGGATCAGAAGTTCATTAATACTTAATAAGTTAGAAGCCTACATCCTTAGAAATACCTTTATGTTGGATCTGGGAATTGAGTATGTAATGTGCTTTTTTCTAATCCCTTGCCCTAAGCGTGAACATATTTATATCATTTCACTCAAGAATGTTGTAACAGCTGACTAGATGTGAACGGTAACTGATATATTTACGGAAAAAAAACCCAAATAGCACACTTTTGTAAAAAAATTACCGAAATAGCACCATTTGCAACTTATTTCTCAAACTAGCACACTTTCAGACTAAAGCGTCACACTAGTTGGTGTTTTACTGTCTCGAGAACAAAAAACGCCACATTATGTGGCATTTTCAGGACAAAAGCGTCATTTTATTTGGCGTTTTCGTACTGAGCGCCACACTAGTTGGCGTTTTACGATTGCGGGGATAAAAAATATCACAATAAGTGGCGTTTTCAGGCTTGAGAACAGAAAAATGCCACATAGTCTGGCGTTTTTAAGGAAAAGCGCCAAAAAGGTTGGCATTTTATTGTAAAGCGCCAGATAAGTTGGCGTTTTATTATTTGGCGTTTCCGACGACCGAAAACCGCCAAACAGACTGGCGTTTTCATGATTGCTTCATTGGGTTCTCAAGCAATACCACAACCAAAGCATGTTTGTTGATAGCGTTTAATGTATGTATTTGCTGCATTATACGTTCAAGCATGTTCTAATTTTGTAAAAATTCAACACATATTTATATGGTATTTGCTGCATTATCTTAATATCAAACACATATTCATATAGTGTTTGTTGCATGTTCTAAATTTCTAAATATCCAACACATTCATATGGTATTTGTTGCATGTTCTAAATTTTTAAATATCCAACACATTAAGCTAGATTATGATTACAATATCATAGAAATATGTCCAAAAGGGAACAAGGTAAATGGTGAATACAAAATGATCCAACATAGAACAACAACAAAAACAAACATCACTGTAAATGCATTTAAGAAAGATACATGATTCAACTAGGAAATCTACAATATTTGGAAATGACAAGTAATCTTCAGATGCTGCAACAAAGACGTTCAATCCTGCAATCAAAATAAAAGAAATATTTGACCAAATTATTAAACTATAGTCAACTATACAATATATTATTTAGAATATAAAAATATTTGAAAGAATTAATACCTGTCACTTTTGACTCTTTAAACCTTAGGTTTGGTCACCAGATTGTTGCTCTATGTTTGGAGAATCTTGGATTGGGCACAACTGTGTAGTTTGAGCTCCACGTGTAGGCCTACTCATAGGAAGTGGTGGTGTGAGAGGTCGAGTGAAGGGCATATTCCAAGATGGTGGAGGTGATCCAAACATGGTTGTGTGGAGGCCCTGTGACCAACTAGGTGGTGGTCCATGTGGTGAAAATGGATAAAAAGGTCCGTGTTGGTCAAAGCCTCGGGACGGACTAAAACTTGGTTGAGACCATGATAAAGTCGAAGGAACCCGAAAGTGATCAGATGGTGGCGACGAATAAGAGTAGAACATTCCTGGAAATGAAGAAGGAGTACCAACAGGAAATTGTCTTACAGATGTAGAATCACCTATAGACAAGGAGTCGCTTGTTGTTGTAGAGCAACCTGGTACAGTAGAATGCCCTTGTGGTGTAAAGTGTCCAGTTGTTGTAGAACAACCTGGTGCAGTAGAATGTCCTTGTGGTGTAAAGTGTCCAGTTGTTGTAGAAGTTGCAAAAGGAGTGGCATCGACTGATGTTGTCGTAGGAAGAGCTATACTTTGATTTGGATGCATGTGGCTAGGCATTTGCTGAAACCATGCATTCTGTACTTTATATATGTTATCCCGTGTTGTCAACCAATCATCAACAGGTGTCTCTGGTGTGAATGCTTGTAGTGTCTCTTGGATTTGCACATGAGTTTGGACCTATCAGAATGAATGCTAATTAAAATTGATTTCATTTCAACATTAATATCTATATAAATATATATAGAGATATATAAATATATATGTATACTTATACAATCTCGCTCTATGTATCCACGAGGATAGTACAAAGTAGGTGGATCAACTGGCCGTTGAACATGATACTCAAGTTTGTACCATGTAGGGGGCAGCTCGACAGTCAAAGGATCAGGAAGTTGAACTATACTATTATGTCTGTCATTCCATGCATTTAGCTTTGTGCTATATTGGACCAACCAGTCATTGCTGCTATGCCCTCTGCCATTAATCCTATGATATATAGGAAGGTCTTGGGGTTGTGGTTGATAGTGAGCACCAAATTGTCTTAGGACTCTATCAGGAGCATGCCACTCCATTACAGTAGAAGAGATCATTGGTACGCGTGCCATCCAAATATCTCTACCTTGTTGACATATAGGCGGCAACTTGGCCAACAATTCAACACTGTAAGGTCTCCAAACTAACTGCAAATTTAAATATTTATAACAATTTAAATATATATAACAATAAATATAACAATACATTAGAATAAATATTTTGCAAATAAAGTTATGTAAAATTTAAGAATAAAATGAACTAAAACTCTCACTTGACTTGGCTGATGGGTATCAATCTCATTAAGGTAGAACGTCATAGTTCCTCGTGGTACACGTACACGCTCCATCAGATGGTTCCATCTATTTCACATAATTTACCAACAATAAGAATATTATGAGATTATACTTTCTAAAATAGAGTATTTATATATTCCTATGACTTACCTATAGCCTAGTGGAGCATGTTCAGGCCACTGAAAATCATCTCGCATGTCCAACATTCCAGGTCTACCAACATGCAATCTTTCCCAAGACCACAGTTGTAATAGATGCACACACCCAGATATTTGTTTTTGTTTAGAACTTGGACGACACCTATACAACTGACGATATAAGTATGCTAAAACTACACCGCCCCAAGAGTATAAATCGCAATGGTAAAAATCCATTAGAAGAGGCAAGTAGCGAAGATGAACCTCGTTACCAGTACCATCTGGTAATAGAAAACAACCTAAAAGGTGTAACAAGTATGCACTTGTGTATCGGCATTTGACTTGATCGTCGACATTCTCCAAGTCAATGCATATAAATGTAGAACACAACCAACTCAACTGGACAGACCCATGATCAAGCCCTTCTGGATGTGAACCTAAGATATGGTCACACATGGAAGACCAAGAACTAAATTTACCTTCATTGGGACCTATAGGATGATGAGCTACAACTGCATCGCCATCAACATGTAAACCTAGTAAGATTTCAACATCCTGAAGTGTGATCGTCATCTCACCTAAAGGGAAGTGGAAGGAATTTGTATTTGAGTGCCACCTTCTACTAAGTTTTGTTATCAATGATGCATCAAAGTGAACCCTAGAAAGGGTAATGATTGATCTGAACCCCGCTGTACGAACATACCCTAACACATCTGCATCTGTTAACTCCCACCTAGAAATTTCAGTGGAGTGGCATGTAATCCGCAATGTATGATCTCCTTTCACCATGTCTATACAAAGAAAGAAAAAAATATATCAAAATATGGTGTTAAATGACTAAATGCATACAATAAAATTACAAAGATTTGTTAACAAGATGTATACCAAAATAGAATCTAATAGTTTCACTACTACAGAAAATGCTTTTTACAATGGGAGATAGACAACAGTTCTGATGATTGTGTTGTAGTTAGCATACTTATCACAACAAGCCTATTTTCATGTTGTATAATGTATATTTTACACAACACAAGTCATTTACAACATGCCAAATCCGTTGTAGTATACGGGGATACTACAACAATTGCTAAAGTGTTGTAATAGGCTGTAGTATCATAACATATTTAAACATGTTGTAAAATATGTTAATTACACAACATATTGTGACCCGTTATAACAGTCACACATAATAACATGTTGTAATAGACCATCATTATACAACACAGGCTGACTCGTTATAATATATAGTAATTACACGACATGCCTTCACATGTTGTATTTGGTACATGTTGTAATAGAGTACGATAATGCAACATATTGAAACTCGTTGTTATATACCAAGATGACACAACAGACTCCAACCTATTATTATATATTATAATTACACAACATGTTGTGACATATTGTAATATCCACACATAATAAATCGTTGTAATAGACCACCATTACACAACGTAAACTAACCCATTGTAATATACTATTATCACATAACATGAGATCACCTAATGTAATAGCTACATGTTGTAATAGACGATAGTCACACAACATGCTATAACCTAGTGTTGTATGCCAAGATCATACAACAGACTCCGACTTCTTGTTATATACTGGGGATTGAGACGAACCCAATTTCTTTTCAAAAAAAAAATCATGAACATGTAATCAGATAATTAATTTTTTATATAAAATTATTATCAAATATGGGTCTGAGTTCTTTTTGGGATTTAATTTTGTCAATATGGTTTTTTTTTAGATACGTGGTAACCACCCCCTAGGACGGGCCGCGATTAAGTGAGACCCGCCCTAGCGGCGTAAACTCCTAGTCCCCCCTCACCTACCCGCACAACGGAGAGAACATTTAAATCACACAGTGGCCCGACCTGCGCGATGGGACAAATTCGTTTCCGAGGAGCCCAACATGTGTTTTGAACCCGTGTCCCTTCATTGGGGAGCCGAGCTCTTAACCACCCGAGCTACTACCTCCCTGGAAATATGGGTGGGTTTTGGTTTGAGAGGTCTGTAGAACAAAATCCAATTTCGTGTGGTAATGAGAATGATAGTTTTTCACTCTGGGTAGATGTTTTGACCCAGAACTGACCAAATCCCAATATAATATAACACAATATAATCATGAGCATCTAATCAAAGATTTTTTTTATAAATATATTATCAAATCTGTGTCCAGGTTGCTTTTGAGAATTTATTTTTTTCAATCCAAGTAATGTTTGGACCCGAAACTGTTTGACTCAAAATGAATAATCTAACACCCAATGTGATATTATCACAGAGTAAATAATTAACCTACATGAATCATACTAAATAAACATGTTATATTTATATACTAAAATACATAAAAAATAACCCCACGTGTGTTTTTTCTCCTCCGCTACGCACTATTCCTTCAATTCTCTCCAAAACGCAATCGTGTGAGTGATGCGGCATGCCCCAGCTCTCCCCGCCTCCTACTCCTTCCATTGTCGATCGACTACTTCCGCAGTCTCCTCGTCCTCCTTCCTCAGACTTCTATCATAGTCTCCTCATCCCCCTTCCTCTGCCGCCGACTTCTACCACAGTCTCCTCATCCTCATTCCTCTACCGCCTCCTGCCTCAGGTCTCCGTCGACTTATTTGGGAAGAGATTTAGGTGAGTATGTAGACATTAATTTTTTTTGTATAAAAATGGTATATTATATTTTTTGTGTATATAATTTTGTTGCTTGTAGGGTGTATTCACTACTAAAAAAATGCATTTAATAGACACACTTTAATTTTCACACTTTAAAAAGGGTGAGAGAGAAACCAAGTCATTCCTTTTTTTTGTGGTGTGGTTAGTTGAGGGACACAACTCATCAGTTTCCCCCCCCCCCATTTTCTTTTCTCAAAGCGCGGGTTGGCGGGTTCACATTATTTTAGAAACTGATAACCCCTTTTTTCCTCTTTCCCTATTCCAGTTCACCCCCCTTCTCCCCTCGACTCCTCTGCCTTCCCCCTTTCTCTTCATTCCCAATCTATTATTTCCCTCTTCCCTTTCCCTTTTCCGCTTGGTGGCTCTCTTCTCGCCTTCTCTGCACAATCACCACCCACTTGCACTTGGGCTCTCTTCGTAGAATCAGATGGTTGGTCCATGGAAAATGAGGCAAGAAGATCTGACACTGTAAAGAGCATGCACGCTATTGGTAAGACTTCCGAGAGAGAAGCAGAGAAATGGGAAGGCCAAGAGTTTCTCTTGGCGATGTGGATGATCCTCTTATATTTTGCTAAGATCAGGAAGTAAGCAATGATTACATGTTGCAAATCCATGCGTCCTGCGTCTGCAAACGTGTAGGTGAGGAAGTGATGAACAGAAAGGGCGTTAGAGCATCTAAATAGAAGGTTAGATAGTAGATTTTTCCTTCAGAAATAAATTATCTTTTTAGACTCATTTGCAACGCTCATTCTCTTGCTTATCCATCTCATCTGATTTTAATACCATCGTAATCTACCTACCCAAATGTATTCCTAGGAGAGTCTATATAAAAGGGAACTCACTTTCAGCATGAGACACATCTATATCATCTAAATTTTAGTATTGGTATGCATGCTCTGGTTGAATAGTAATTTTCCTTAATACTAAAACGTGTTTGTTTGTCCCGTATACTGTTTCATTTAGCTCCCACATTGATTACAAAATTGTCTATGTAGGTACGGTTACAACATAAGAAGGTGATGGTAAAGAAACTGCACACATATTGCGATGCTAGTATTCAGGTAGTGACTTTCTTTAGTCACAGAGTTGGTAACAATTCAAACTCTTCCCTAAAATTTTGATACATGATGCTTGTTGTTGTATTAGTACTAGTGATTCCTTCATTGTACAACTTAACTTATCTTCATATTTACAAGGACATGGCATCATTAGCTTATCTATTTGTCTAGTTTGACATATTTCCTCATGTACAAAGTCATAGGCAAAATCCTATTTCCAAAAAAAATTCATAGAGTGCCTCTTTATAAAAAGTGCTCCTACTTATGCAATACCATATATTTTGTAAGTTTATGACTTATCTCAAATAATAATTAAAACAATGACATGTGTAAAGCATAGTCACAAATTCGGTATTCGGGATACGTACAACAGAGCTGAAAAAATTGGAATTCGGGAATTATGCGGGAAATTCGGATAAAAAACGGTAAAAGAACGGTCAAATTTGGTCAAAGTACGGTCAACTATTCGGGAAAAAATCGGCAAATAGTTGGATATATATATATATATATATATATATATATATATATATATGTATATATGTATATATGTATGTATATACTTTAGACATCACACAATACAAAGACAAATATAAAAGTGAAAGATGCAACCAATGTTCTCTAAGATCCGATGTTCAAATATAAATTTATAATCAAATACTGCTATTTTTGTCATGAAATTCAAGCAATAAAGCAAACAATATCACTAATACAATTCCAAAATTGTAATAAACTAAACAATTTAAATTGCTAATGATATAGAACAAATTACAGTTTGTTACTAACTTACAACTCAATACTCAATCATTAGTAGCTTCAACCTGTTGCAACCACCATACAATAGCGAATAAAATGGGAAAAAATGTTTAAAACGCGTTAAATACAGAAGTCGCGTTTAATACACGAATAAAATGTGAATAGTGCATATAATACGGCAGGATAGTATTAAATGACCGTCACATACGACAACTGAATTATACTTGTTTAAAATGCAAATTTTTGAAAAAAAACGCCGATTCTTGTGACTATGGTGTAAAGTACATGAAAGAACATGCATGTATACTTTACTATTACATAGATTGTACATAATTTAAAGTATATGCCATATTTTTCTGTATATTTTTAGATGCGTATAGATTTATATTAAATTATTTTGCATATGTTGTAGCATGAGCATGTGAGACAATCGATATGTACATAATATTAACACACATATTCTAGCATCTATATTTAACATATATGATTCTTCATTACTTCTATATCATTTTAACAAATACTTCATAAAGCCAACACAACTTTTCCATATCTTAAAGTTTAAATCTTTAATATACTTATGGAAGTGTATAAACCAGCTTGATCCTGCAACCTTACGTTTTAACCCCTTACGTTTCCATATCTTAAAGTTAAAAATCTTTAATATAATTATAGATTAAGGGTTATAATTTGTGACCATGAAGGAATCCTTTGAGCTATTTCTACTGAGAAAAGAGAACATTCACTGATATCTAAGATAGTAGAGGCTTTTGTATCCTTGGTTGTAGTAGGGATGACGAAACAGTTGAACATGTAGAAAATCTAGTTGGCGTCAGATTCAAACTTGCTTGTAATGCAACTAGAAGCCCAAAGAAGAGGTGGGACTAACTTTCTCTTATTCATTATTTCATCTATACTCAAAATTGTGGACTGCAACTATGTACCTTTGGATACCGCTCTCTGGACTCCCCATATACTTATCTCTAACATCCCACTATTAAGCTACTACCTTGAAGTTGTTCTGACTTTATCCTCCATGAATGTGACCTCACATTCTCACAATCTGTTTTCCCTATCCTACAAGGCAATAGACGTGACCGGTCTAGGTGTGAACATTGTAACTACACACACAAGCATCCACCATCCTAGACAATATGGCTTGAGATGGAGATCACTATTTCTCTAAGAAAAAATAGTGATGCCAGATTTCTAATTGATCTGCACCACCCTAGGCTAGTAAATTGATCGCCTAAATACTGTAGCACATGAGCCTACATGTTAATGATGTGTGCTCGTATCCAATGAGGCAAGGCCTGAAGGAGCCTTTCTAACCCCAAAAACTCCTAGAAGAAACTTTTCTACCTCCTCTTGAGTCTGTCACGATACCCCATTTTGGATTTCACAACCATGTCCTCTGAGAAAAACCTTCCACCATCACCATTCTCATCACCAATCTTTGAGCCATAAAAACCTTCCTCTTTGTTGTTGCTTTGGAAAAAAGTTTACAATATCCTTCCTAGAATCTCAACCCAAACTATCAAACCATAATCCATCCTAAAAGAATGTCCCATGGAAAAAGAAACAACTATTTGTTATTGAGTGTTCCCAAATTTACCAATACTTTTTTCCCTAAAAACTCAACATGGGCAAGGCATCTGTACGGGAACTCAACTTTTAGAATGACAAATAGCCTACTCTAAGGCATTCTTCCATAATTAACCCTTTACAATATTGTTGTGTTAGTGACATTAAAGATGTCATTTAATTTATGCTATCATCTTGTTATTGTTCATATACTTTGAGCAAATATCTCACGACATCAATCATCATGTTGGACCCCTAACGTGATTTTATCATCAACTTTCCAATATGTCTACCATGATCGACTTGGTCATTACTGAGATGCATTTTCAATCATGAATGTTATAAGAAAAATGTGTATGTACTTCTTCTAAAACTTCAATATAGGAAAGATCATGAAATATATGCTCATAAAAGATCTTCCATACTCTCTTTAAGCATGTATTTTGATTCATCCTTTTTTTTCAAGTTACCTAATCTTTCTTATTAACTGCTCATGGTGTATTTCATTGTTGGTTTATGGTCTTCATGTCGATGAATGAAAAAAATGACAGAGTTTTAGATAATCATATATGGATGATTATAAAATGTCACACTAAGTTAATTAAAATCTACAAACCACATGCACGATAAAACCACATAATTGAAATTCTCAGGCCATCAGGCCTTTTAGGATAAAATGTGTGCTCACACCATCTGTCCCCTCCTTCTGTGAATTCATTCTCTGGTTTATGTGGTGAACTTCTTCCATGGATGGGACATCCATATTGGCTCTCATCTAATCGACATTAAGGCTTCTGAACAAACCTGGGTACAACTCATATTCACTTCTCCTCTCACCTCTAGTATCTTAAAGGACATTTGGATATGGTACATGACCATGTTCATTAGTTCTCATTCATTCTATATTTACTTACACATTTCAGTTTCTTTTGATACAACTGTGTATTTGTTTTTAATTAGGACTTGTCTCCATGTCTGGTGTTTATTAGAGTATAGGAGATGAGATCATTAAATACAAATGACGAATGTTGTTTGGCATCGGTATTTTGTGCCACTGCTTCCATGTACTTATTTTGATTCTTTTTTGGAATCGATATTTTTGCCACTACTTTCAGCTCTTGGTTGTCTAATCAACCTGTCCAGATCACAAACAAGTCTAGGGACCCTACTAAAAAACCTCCTTTGAAGAGCACATGTGAGTGGGGTTAAAAAATTTGTCCTAACAATGGAAATTTGGATGACATTGTCTCCAGTTTTGCAGCTATACATAGATGTTGAGGAAGGGAAGACGAGTTGAATGGAAACATTCAATGACAAGAATGTCTAATTTATCTTGGAGAATTGTTCTTATAGAGCCTAAGGTGATCAAGTAAGTCGGGTATTTACAAATTATTTTGTTTGGAAAATTATTAACCCCTGAGAACCAAAATTAGCACAATGGTATGCCCTCACTATCCATTCACCTCAACATAAAAATATGATGCTCCCTAATACATAAGCATCTGCTATATAAGAGGGTATCAATCTACAATATTTTGGACCTATTGGTCTATCAAAACTATAGTTTTCTGTAATAGCGTGCTCATCTCATAGAAAGTGAAAGACATGATGTGAATATGCCACTTGCTAAACTTGGTAGTACTCTCCTGTTTATACAGTATAGGGGACCTCAACCAATTATCATAAACAATATCAGGTACTTGATATTAGTGAATGTTTGACAAATTTCTGTCTTGTCTAGCTCATTATTCCATATCACATGTTAGGTTCGGGTTATCTGCTTTGGATTGTATTGGTTTAGGCTGGGCAAATAGCTATTTATTTCTCTTTTGTTTAGGATGTCTCCCTATTGAACTATCTTGGAGCGGTATTGTGCAATAAATTTGTACTCTAAAGAAATGGCCTAGGGAGCACTTATCGGGTTAATTTCTGTTGGTACTTTTCTGCATTTTTCATGTCCTGTAGCATGTAGTTATGTAAAGAACTAGCATGCCCTCTCAAGCCATTAAAAATCCTTCTAGCATCAATGATATGCCCAGTCTTACAGTAAAGGTCGACGAGAGAAGTGCAGACAACCTGGTCAGAATCCAAGCCAGCAATGTTGCCAAGGACAAATAGATGTTCATCAAGCATGACAAAACAAACATTCACACAAATACTTAAAATGTGATGTCTAGGTCCAAATTTGTTGACAATCTATTCATTGTAATGTGGTTAGTAGTAAATGTCGAGCTCAGTGATACACTGCCTTAGTTGCAGTTCTGCTGGTACCAGTGGGGACACCATATAGATTGATATGATGTGGTGGGTACATGGTCGTCATGTGAGGGTATTTGTACTATAGATATAAGAATACTCAATACCTTGAGCTCCCTGTAATTTGGTACATGGTATGCCTAACTTGGAAACTCTTGTTTACTTCTGCACCTTTTAAGATGTTTATCATTATAGCATTTTTTTTATTCTGTATACACATCTTTTATTAGATTTGTTGGTTGTTTATACTTTTCCATCCTCTTTTTTGCTAACAAGTTCTCACAATTATTTGGATAACAAATTCATATTTATTTTATACAGTGTCCAAAGCAGCCGAACAATACATATTGTAGGTATTATGTATTAAAGTACACGAGAGACATCATAGATTTGAGAATTAGAAATATTCCTGAATGTGTAAGCTACTTATCATTATATTCTTTTAGTTTGTTCAAATTTCTAAATAAATTAAAAAGATAACAATATGTTGATATATTGTCATATGATTGCAGTATTATTCAAAGTATATTGGTCATTGCTTCAACCAAGAAGAAATCAACAAGGTCCAAAACGAGTGGGCGACATGTGTTCTTGAGCACACATAAGATTATGTGACATGCGGGGAAGACATTTGTTCTTTAGCATACACCAATGTGTGGAATTTTTTTAATTAGTTTTCAGTTTAATTCTAGAGTGGATACTCAATACTTTGTATTATTGAATCTTTGTATGGATGATTGAATATTAATTAAATTCAATACAAGTTTCTTTCAAGGTTTGATGGAAATTTTGTTCATTTATGTGCTTGTTTGTGAAATGAAAAAAGTATAATTGCATATTTATTATAATTTATTAATAATATGGTTAATTTGATCAATAAAATTGGTTCGATATATGACCTGCCAAACTCTAATCAAAGACAACAATTAATAATATGTTGAAAAATGTGTGATACTACAACAAACAACACATATTGTGTTATCCACACCTAATACAACAAGTGTGTCTGGAAAAAAGATACCTATTACAACAGGTGTTTCTAGTGAACTACAACATGCATAACCTGTTGTATAAAATGTGTATATTATAATAGACACACAACATGTTGTATAAACAACACTATTACAATAGTTGAATGTATGGAAAGACAACATGCTTCAACTATTGTATAAACATGTATATTACAACATGTGCACTACATGTTGTAATAAACATCCCTATTACAATGGGTGTGTTTAGTAAAAAACAGCATGCTTCAACTGTTGTATAATATATATTACAACGGGTGTATCGCATGTTGTAAAAAACACCCCTATTACAACGGGTGTGTTTATTGAAAGACAACGTGGTTCAACTGTTGTATAATATATATTACAATAGGTGCACCACATGTTGTATAAAATACCCATATTACAATAAGCCATTCATTAAAAGACAACATATTTTAACTATTGTATAAAATACATGTATTGCAACATGCGATCACATGTTGTATAAAGCACCCCCCATAAGACCATGCGATTTAATACAACGGTTAACACCTGTTGTAAAATGAAAAAATGAAATGTTGTAAAAAGCTATTTCTGTAGTAGTGTTTATTACATGTACTATTACTATTACAGAAGTCAGGAGGAAATTTTATTCATCCCGCCCTCCTCATGCGAGTTAGCAAACTAAGATTACAACTAGAGATTTCAAAGTAGAAAACTAAGATTACATATAGAGATTACTAATTAGAAAATGAAGATTACATGTAGAGATTTCAAAGTACAAAACTAAGATTACATTTGGAGATTTCTAACCATTTATTTTCTTACATTTTCTCTCATTATGACTAAACCACCACATTTTCCACATTTGTAAGAAGTGTGATTAGGATCAATATCCATATTTGTCATTTTGCGCTTCACCTTAGGTCTTCCTGCACATGTTGTAACAACTGGTGGTAGAAGATATACAAGACCCATGGTTGGATCAAACCCTGGCTAGTATCTTTTATCTGGGATTTCACTAAACTGAGGGGCATATGTCAGCCTATAATTGTCTAGCTTGTACCAACTGCTGACAAACTAAAAATAGTCATAGTGTATGAAACTAGTGTAGGCCAGTACATATGAGCATGGGATATGATAAACTTGTGGTTTACCACAAGTACACTGTGAAGGATAGGGATTTCATAGAATATGCACCTGATAACTATTGCCTGACACATCATTGACAGTGAATTCTAACTCATTTACTCGGCAACTAATGTGATGTTTCCTTGCCTCCTACTCCAACTTCTCCAATTTATAAGCTATTATCACGGTGAATTGGCCAGTTAATGATGTTGTGGAGTTCCTCCTTTTAAAGAAAATCGTGACCAACTGATAATATGTGCTACATATGAGGGCTTATATGGGAAGATTGTGAGCACACTTTAAAATTCCATTAATCGTCTCAGAGTAATTGTTTGTTTTTGTACCGTATCGATAACCACCATCACAAGACATAGTCCACAATCTTGGGTTTAAAAGCATTAGCAAACTGTAAGAAGATGGGTCAATGGCTTTTATAGCACTCATGTGTTTATCAAACTCTACCACTTCAGTCGCCTTAGCTGCTTTCCACATCAAGTTATATAATTCAGTAGACTTAAATTTCTTATGAAAGTTGTCTCTATAATGTCTTAAATAGTTACGTTGAGTGGCATATGGGAACATCTCAACCAAAGCTTGATGAATGTTGCACATCCTATTAGATATAACACAAAAGTCATTCCTTTGTCGGACAATTGGAATTTGATATTTCATGCAATTCAAGAACCATACCAAAGAAGAACGGTTTTCTTTCTCAACAACTGCAAAAGCTAAGGGAAACAATCCATTATTTCCATCAATTCCAGTAGCTATAAGTAACGTCCCTCCATATTTACCATACAAAAATATGCCATCAACACTAATCACTGGCCGACAATGAGCCCAACCTGCAATAGATGAACCACAACTCCAAAATACACGTTCAAATCGATGGCCAAGGGTTGTTTCACTGGCTTTGAAATTATATATAGTTCGTGGAATATCTTGTTGAACAGATCTAAGAAATAGAAGTAACGACCCATACGATGTCTCCCAATCTCCAAAGATTGATGAAATAGCTTTCTTACGTGCATGCCAAGCCTTCTTGTAGGATATGGTAAGATACAACTCAACTTTCACTCTTTCAACTATCTCTCGAGCTCTCATGTCTAGTTTTTCTCTCAACATAGGCATTATCATCCTTGCAATATATGAAGACTTGCATTGCATATGATCCTTGTATAAAATTGCAATGTGGCATGAGTGTTTATCATTGTATTTTGTTATTTTCCATAACCCACCAACCCTCTAAGAAGCACATGCATGAAGTCTCCATGAACATTGATCGTTATGCAGACACATAAGCGTAAGGAAACACTTATTTGATCGGTCTATCCGAAATTGTACATTATTATTGATTGACCAAGACTGCAATTTTACAAGGAGGTCTGCCTTTGTTTCAAAAATACCACCTTTATTAAAACCTTGTCCTGTAACAACTTCATCGTCTCCCATGTCTAAAGGGTTTGCAAAGTCATCAATCCAATCATCCACTTTAAACCTTTCATAGTTATCCATATTGTTATGGTCCACCCAATCATCCTTCCAGGTTTTCGGGTCAACATAAACATCATGATTGCTATCATATATACGAACTTGTTGCAATTCTACGTCATTATCAAGGTCATCATCATCATCATCATCATTATCATCATCATCATCGTTATCATCCTCAAAAAAATTATGTTTTCCATCATCACCTAAAATATCAGATTTCTCAACATAAAGATTCATATGCCTCCCATAGCCGATAGTGAGTAGGTCTTTCCAACTATCATCATCCACAATTTCAGTAGGAAATAAGTTAAACGTCGGACCTAAATCACTTGGAAGGGTGTAACTTAAATGTATGTCGTGCATTGATGAGTTGATGGCAAGAACTTGATGTGTGAATGACATAAACGCGACATAAGTAGATGTAGTAGATATTTCAATAGGCATGGTGTTCCATCATAAAGTATGACAAAATGTCTTGAGGTATCGGCCATAGTCCTGAATTGTATGGAAGTAATTTTTGTTAGATATATAATATGAAAGTTTTGATCTAAAATTACTAACCATATAGCTATTGCATTAGTTCAAATGATTTTGATCTAAAATTGTTTTTGTTCAAATGACTTTATAAAGTCACTAACCATATAAAAATGACTAAGTTTAGCGAATTTGGTATATTTCAGTGGCGTTAAAATCGCTAACCATATAGCTACCGCATTAGTTCAAATGATTTTGATCTAAAATTGTTTTTGTTCAAATGACTTTGATAAATCATTAACCATATAAAAATGACTTTGTTCAGTGAATTTGGTATATTTTTGTTGATCCAAAATCACTAACCATATAGCTACCGCATTTGTTCAAATGATTAGATCTAAAATTGTTTTTGTTCTCATGACTTTGATAAATCACTAATAATATAAAAATGACTTTGTTCAACGAATTTGATACATTTCACTAGATATAAAATTTTCTTTGTTCAAATGACTTTGACAAATCGCTAACCATATAAAAATGACTTTGTTCAACGAATTTGATATATTTCACTAGATCTAAAATTGCCTTTGTTCAAATGACTTTGATAAAATCAACTACTTCTCATGATTTAATTATAAAAACATACACAATCAAACCATCATTCACACATATAAATAGACTAGACTTGTACAAAATAAAAAATACTAATAAATATCGTGGCATAGTTAAATAATGTCTAAATAATTAACAGTCCATGTAGGACAAAGTCCTTTTAAAATACAATCCAATAAATTACAGTCCATTAAACTTACATTTTACAAATGCATACATTAAAACTCACACAATATTAGTAAGAACACATACACAACTCTCACCTTTGGATGTGAAGATGTTCTCTCGTTTGGTTCAGTTCTCCCTAATCTCACTGTGAAAAGAGCCTAATCTCATTGTCAATAGAGCCTAATCTCGTTGTCAATAGAGCCTAAATATAAATAAATAAAAAGCATTAGGGTTCCCTGTAATACGCAGGGCCAAACGCCACTGCCCTACCATAGAAGATGAAGGAGGAGGAGGTGGCTGGCGGAGCCGGAGCTGGAAACGGGAAAGAGGGGGAGGCGGATCTCCCATTTGGGTTTTTTTTCCTATATCTGTAATGGCAGAGACAATCGGCTACTCGTCATCATGGCCATCATGTTCGGGTTGCATATCTCCGACAACATTAGTGGCAGAAGGTGGTGCTGGCATGGAGTACGACTGGCCATAGCTGGGTTGTCAGCACTGACGCTCAGAGGCGGCGCCACTGGGTCGCAGTAACTAGGGTGTGATGTCGAGGACAGCAGGAGAGGAGGAGGCGGGAAAAGGGGGAGGCGAAGCAGGAGAGGAGGAAGTGGAGCAGGAGAGGAGGAAGCAAAGGCGGACCTGAGGAGGTGTCTGTTGAGCAGACGAGGATGAGGCGCCGGTGGCGGCGGCGGCTGCGGCTGTGGCGGCGCCTGTCTAAGCAACCATCGGCGGCTGGAGGTAACCAAGCGAGGAGGAACAGCGACGACTTCACAGTTGAGGCAGCGACGGAGGAAAAAAAGAAGTGAGGAGCGAGCGAGGGAGAAAGGAAAGCCGCGCTCGCTCGTGGAGGTAACTAAGCGTAAAACGCCAACTTAAGTGGTGTTTACCAGAAAACGCCACATAAAGTGGCGCTTTATCCCTCGTAACCAAGCAAAATAAGCCACCACCACTGGCGTTTATTGTAAAATGCCACATAAAGTGGCGCTTTATATATAAGTTGTTCCAAGGACGGACGTGACGCATCGGCCTGCTGACCGAATAAACGGAAAGCGCTAGATAATGTGACATTTTTCCGCCACGCTACCCGGTTGGTGGGACGCATTCAAGTAAAACACCACTTTACGTGGCACTTTCACTTCCCGGATCGATAAAACGTCAGGTTATATGACGCTTACTAGGAAAACGCCAAATAAAGTGGCACTTTTGTGTCCTCAAGCCTGAAAACGCCACATAATGTGGTGCTTTTTGTTTCCGAGACAGTAAAACGCCAACTAGTGTGGCGTTTTAGTCTGAAAGTGTGCTAGTTTGGGAAATAAGTTGGGAAGGGTGTTATTTCGGTAAATTTTTTTACAAAAGTGTGCTATTTGGGTTTTTTTCTTATATTTACGATCTCAGGGTGGCCGCCAACATCGTTTTTCTATAGAAATAGGAGTTTTTTTCCCCGGAAATATGCCTCAAGTCGACTCATAAGGAATCCGGATAGTCACTTGACCTGAAGTTCATGTGTCAGAGGCTTCATTCTTTCCCATATGGCAACTTATAGCGACGCACTTCATGGTATCATGATATGCTAGTTCTTGAAATTCGGTGTCTATGGTACTATCCTGTTACCTTATTCCGCATGATCTAAGCGTGCAGATACTAATAACGTTTCCCAAGGGAGTATTTTAGCATCAATCGTCAGTTGGTCGTACTATATGGGTACTTGCATTCATTTATGCGTGTTTTAGCCCCAGAGTTTGGGACTCCTGGTTTCACAAGAAACACGCTGCTACAATAAGGACCGCGTGTAGTCCAACTGCAGCGGATGATATGCATCTGAAGGTATATATGTACAAATCTCAAGTTAGGAATAGCACAGGGAGCAGCAAATCTTTAATCTATATTTTAAGGTTAGCAGTTATGTCAGTCTTAGGATTTGCTAGTCCAGTGTGGATACGGAGTAGTCAACATCGCCTACCAGTTTAAAGTCATGTGTCACATCCATTTAATTCAAACATATTGTTTTAATTTTGATATACAAATGTTGAAAGGTAAAACAAATCTGAAGCCAGGGGTCCACGGTTCTTTAGGTATAAAGTTCAATATTTACATTGTTGGAACGAATTCCCATGTTCCAATAATTGATGTTTAGATTGTTATTTCATGGTGCTTCGTCCCTAGCAAATATTACCATAACTTAAAAATAATGAAGAGTTACAGTTTAACACCATTCTCATGAAAAACGTAATATTTTTCCCTCTTCTATTCCAAGATTCTTTTTATGACCCGTCATTATAACAAAGCACAAAGTCAAAACACAACTCATATGAAAATACACATATATTACTACAATTGAACTTCTATTACACTCTTAAACACCAAAACGAAGGTATGTGCTATAATTAATACAATTATTGACCTCAATGCAAAAAGTACATAACCCTGGCCAAGAGAACACATCCTTAATTCTTGAACAATAGCACAGATAGAGACTACTAACTCAATGTCTAAACTTCCACTACTACAAAAATGGATTATAAGGTCACATTTACATATGTCAGTTGTATACAAGAAACCGACGCCTAAACCCTACAACGTCGGTTGAATACACAAACCGACATCTATCTGTGAAGAGCGGTCAGACACATGTATCACTTTTTATTTAGCGTCGGTTCCTCAATAAACAACCGCCGCCTAAAATCGACCGCCAAATCCAAATTTTCCAGTGAAAAAATCACCTCCAAAATTTAACATACGACGTCGGTTGTTAACAAATAAACCGACGACTAAAGGTTTATCGTGAGACAAAAATTGGGCCAATTTTTATTGGCGGTGTTCTTGCAATAACCGACGTCGATGTGTTTTCGTGCGTTGTCCCCGCAAAAATTTTCACCCCCATTTGGCGTCGGTTTTCTACGACAACCGACAACTATGATCATAATTTGAGAACATATTTTTTTGCCGGCATATGTAGATAGACGTCGGTTTTTCTAGTTGAAATCGACGACTGTCATTGAACATAGGTGTCAGTTTGTTTGTGGTCTCTCTATTTCATTGCCCTCCGCTTAGGTCTAGCGATTTGCGCAATTCCTGCCGTCATTCACCGTCGTTGATGCTATGCTCGCAGCCGCCGCCGCTATTGCGCTCGCCTCTCCCTTCTCTTGCTCACCGCTGCCTACCGCCAGACTGCAACCTCACATAGAGTTTTGCATTGAATACTCAACCTTGGAATGAAACCCAAGGGGTCCTATTCATAGATGGGGATGCCTCTTAGCCTTTGAGAACACTTATGAATGAAAACTAGCCATTTTGTGGCTTGCAACAGATATATTTTCACTTGTTGCAACTCCACAACGGCTAGAAGTACTTTTCCGTACAATGCAATCAGTCGAGTTTCTATAAGGGTAACTCGACCGACAGATTAAAAGACAAAGCCGATATTCAGGCCATTGGTTGAGTTTGTCCTGGGGAAACTCGACCGACCAATGAAAATCAAATTGGTCAGGTACTCCATCGGTCGAGTTTTGTGAAGTGTAAACTCGATCGATCAAAAGTCATTTTCAAGATCCAATCAAGATTGGTCGAGTTCTGTGTATTGACAACTCGACCGATAAACAACCTGATGTGCATTTTGAAAAATGGCTTTTGAGTACTTAAACATTCGATCTAAGTGCTCCTAATTTTTTTCAAGCTTAATTACAAGTCATACAATCATTACAAGTGATTTACAACATGATTCTAATGGATTTACATCATATTAAAAAATTGTGCACTTGTATTGACTTTGACTTGTCTTTTCTCCAATTTGATATGCGCAAGTTAGGGCATTTGGAGTGTGTCTATACCTAATTTGAAAACACTCAAGTAGAAGCATTAGACACTAATATGTGGAATGGTTAGTCATCATGAAAACATGGGTTTAGTCAATTTAGACGTGAGTCAACATTGACCTAATTGACCTTGAGTCAACATTCTCCCCCTTTTTGAAGATGACAAACCATTCCATAAATGTATTGAAAGCATTTAAGTAAAGTCACACCTTTAGAGAAACCTAGGGGTTTCAATAGGATTGAGCTCATATGCTCCCCCTCAATTGATTCTAGTGGAGTTCTCATACTCCCCCCCCCCCAATTGATGTTATTTCTCCTGCATGGTTAACTTTCATAACATTTATTAAATACTATGTGTTCTACTCATATATGTTCTACACATATATGTCTTATCCACTTTACCTTCTCCCTCTTAAATGGACATACTTCTTCTTTTCATGTAAGACATGCCTTCTCCCTATTTTGTCAAAAAGAAGACATACCTTTCTCCCCCTTGTCATTTCAAAAAGTGGGGGTATGAAGAAATAAGAAACACCACTTGTTAAGAGAAAGGAGATAATAAAAAGTTATATAAGGAGATTAGAAGAGCACAAATAGGGTCTTGTCCAAGCATTGAAGGATAATCAAGTTAAAGCATGCACTTGAACAACCCAAAATGCAAGATGAAGTGCTACAGAAAAATAATAACACGCAATTTTGACCCTAAAGATGACATAATTTGCCCCAAAAGTATCAGGGCTCATGGCAAAGTGATGAGCCTTTCTCAGAAGGTCATTTTTACATAAAAAACACTACTCTTGCAGCAAAAACTGAAACTGGAGCAAAATCTGCATAAAATCCAAAAATACTCCAATTTCTACATATAATGTAGATCTATGTACCCTGCATCACAATGTTATGCAAAAAACTCAAGATAGTAGATATGTAATTCAAGGAACAAGCTTGAGCATGATGAGACAAGATACAAGCATAGCATATAGTGAAATACCACTAGATGAGCAAAGATACCAATTATAAACAAGGTTAGAACTACATGTATGTAAACTAGTAGTAGATGTTATCACAACTTAGGACTACTAGTAGGATCTAGATCATAGCAAGAGATATCAAACGATATACAAGATAAATCAAGCTATGAGTAGATGTAGAGATATATCCAAACAAAGATATAAGCAATTTTTAGAAGTATGAAAGGATATAACTCACTACCAAGTATGCATCATTACCAAAAGATGATCACCACTAAGGACCTCAAGGTTGTATCAAAATAAGATATACATTTAGATAGATGTAGCAAGTTAGAGTACAACGGAAGCAATTTTAGACACAACCAAGAGATCCAAAGAGATCAACATCAAAACCTACAAAACAACTCAAAGCAAGTAATTGCAAGATATAGGTATACCAATTTAGAGCAATTTAAAAGATAGAGTGGTAGGCAAGATAGGCAATTTAGAACATGGAAAAAAGAATATATAAAGGTACCAACTGTGAGTGCCAAAGAATAAAGCTATTGATTGAGAAAATCTAGTTGAGAGGGAAATTCTCATTCAATAAGCCAAATGTATATTCTATGCACAGTGTTATCGGTCGAGTTCTGTGTATTGACAACTCGACCAATGACAACTGTTAGAAACACCCATTGGTGCCTATTGGTCAAGTTTCAAACAGGACAAACTCGACCGACAGAGCTGCTGTCAAAAAGAACATATATTTCATAAAAACATATTTAAAGGCATGCTAAAGATATAATGCATATCCAAACATGTGTAAGTAAGTTAGTAATGTACTATGAAATAATTAGAAATAGTTTTTGAGCAAGAGTGTGAAGAGAATCCAAAAATACCACTTTTAACTCAAAAACCACATGCATAGTGCACACTAACTTGACAAAAATAAGTTAGAAAAGGTTATAAGCAAGAAAACTTTTACTTTTGTTCTTACCATTCCTTTTTTCCATTTATTGTCACCCTCTACACATCTCACCTTTCTTCTTTCATGTGGATTGACAAGTCAATTTACAATTCAATAGTTCAAGTCAACCCATTTGCAAGTACCTATAAGAAGACAGATGAAATGGTCCCCAATCATGTTTTTGGGTTCGGAGGGGTTAGTTTAGAAACCCAAGTCCTATTTCTCTTGGGTACTTTTCTAAAAGGACAACAAGTAGAATAATGACCAATTTCATTGCAATAGTTGCATGTGTCCATAGTCTTGGAACTAGAGGATTCTCCATGGAATATTGGAGGTCCTTTACCTTTGTTATTCCTTTGACTACCATCATACCCCAAACTATGTCTACCAATTGTTTTGGTAGTATGGTGTAGGATATCATTAAGATTCCTTTTACCAATTAAGAATCTTTGCAAAGAAGATCTCAAACTATCATTATCATGCATAAGAGAGGTAATAGTAGAAGACAATTGATTGATATTATGTCTAGCATGTAAAAGATCATTTTCTAAGCAAAGAGCTTTAGTTAAATGAGAATCTGTTACGACCGCACCTCCCGATAACCCCCAATTAAGGGAGACCGAGAGGTCGAAGCCGCACCCATAACTTCCAGATCAAAGGTTCGGCAATTAACCAGGAATAATTATCAAATTTTAACAGACTATACTTAAAAGCTGTAAGAAAATAAAATTTTTCATACCTTTTTGAAAACATGGATCTCTAAACTTCTATCCACTTAAGGATTCTACTCTAACTAATCCTCCTTGTATTTTTCTTCATGTATTTCACAATATGATGATTTACTGTTTGTCCTTTTGGCTTGTTCCTAAAATACCAACAAATAAAATGTCAGTCAGCCGAAGCTGGTATGTGGGGGAAACAATAATTATGTAAATACGTTAACAATGTAATCATTCAATTAATCATTTAACAACCCAGATTACATTTTAGATATAACTCCGCAATCCAAGAGTACCCTATCCTCTATGTTGTCCCCATTAAACCCCTCATGGTCCCACCTATAGGTGAACCAGTTTCTAGGGTTGAGTCACATGGCACTACTCGTAAGTAGCCCACTCCTTAACTCATGGCAGGCTAACGAGTCTCATGGCACTACACGTAGGTAGCCCAGTTTCTAACTCTCGGTAACCTAGACCTTGCTCTAGGATTACCCCTTTTTTTAGCCTTTTCAAAGCAATAGAGGTGGACCCGGATCTAGCCAGTTATATATGCACATTTATAGTGATAATCATAGTCACTTTATAGTTGCATGAAATAAATAGACATCCAACAGTTATTTTCAAGCAACCGATTAAAACTTCGGGAATCGCCATGAAACTAGAGCGATTATTCATAAGCGTAACCACATACCTGATTTGATGAGTCATGCAGATTATTCAACATATACTTCATATATATACAATCAAGCCAATCAACAGATCCAAGCAAGTAATTCAATCATCACATAATTCCTGAAAAGAATATGTACCCTCTTTATTACACACTTTATCAAGAATCTACTTTATTTACTTGGATTCTCTTTCTAGGGTTTTAATCCTAAGGTTTCATTAATATTCATTGGTGTTTCTTAGATCAATTTCTCAAACTTTATCCCTTTTAGGTTAACAAACCCTAAAATACTCTTTTCCATTTATATGAACCTTAATTGCTCAACTATCCATTTTAATAGTCTTTTATACCCAAATTGACTTGGATCATCATATCCCGATTTATTCATGGATTTGAACAATTAAAACAATTAAAAGATGTATTCTCCTAAATTAGGGTTTTTAAGCTCATTAATGCATAATCATGCACGAAACCCTAAATTAAGCCAATTATATAAAATATCATCTTTTTAGATCCTATTTTTACTTTTATTAACCACAGGTTCATATCATCTTGAATTATCCAAATAACGTCATTAAGTCCATCTATCATCAAATCTAAGGGTTTTTCCTTAAATTAATCATTAAAGATGATAACTTTATGTACTTTTCAAATTTCAAGCATATTTACGCACATAATTCTAAATTAGACTAATCATGTGCAAAGTTCTTCCTTTTTTAACATAATGTACCTTTTTACATTTAACAGGTTAACATCGACTCTAATGATCCATTAAACCCTATTAAACACTTTATTCATTTCAAAATAGGCTTTCTTAATCTTTAATTCATTAAAGATGATAATTTGCACTACATTTCGAACTATGATCAGATTCAGGCTATAAAACTATTTTTAAAGGGTTCCTTGCATTTTTCTAATCAAAATATATATATAATTTGTCTTGATCGGAGTTACGAATAGCAATATATGATTTTTGCAATAAATCACTTACCACAACCAATGAGATTGTGCCACGTCATCTCAGACTCATGCAACGTTGGCTTGTCTAAAAACATAACCGAATTACTCCTTTACCCCTCGCGTAAGCTGTTGGCTTTTGAATACCCGGAGGGGTAGTTTCGTTCAACGGATTCGTCATCCTCTACCTTGTGTGCACTAGCGCTTCTGCCGGCTGCGTCTGCTTTGTGGAGCTGCTCCCTTCGTCCCTGGGCTCGAGGGGGGGCCGACGACTACTTCCCTGCGTCCACAGCCTTCCGACGCATCAAGGGGGCTCCTATAACGCGACCAAGGTGGCCGCTCAAAACCTATCCGGCCGGCGGCGTTCAGCTGACGATGCAGACCTACTGCGGCGGCTGTGCGAAGTCGAGCACTCAGGGAGGGAGCCGATCATCCTTATGTTGTTAGGAAATGCCATGCCTCCATCCTAGAGGAGTCGTAGCTCGTCACGCTACGGGGTTTAGAACTACTCCTTAGACTAGGGTTTGGAAGTAGGAGAAGAGAAAAGGATTCTTGGGATTCTCTCTCTCTCTCTCTCGAACTCAAACTCGAACCGGTGCTCTACCCTATATATAGGGGAGGGTATTTCACACCCCAAGATGTGCATTCCTAAGGTCCCAAGTCCTTTTCCAAAAAGGAAACATATTTTCATTAGTTAAGAAGCAACTTCTCTCTCTTCCATATCTTTTGATATTCTTTATTATTTAGGTATATAGGAAATTCGAAATTCCTCTTTCTTATCCTCTTTATTCTTGCTCTTTAATCCATTAGAACGAATTTCTATTTTCTTTTAATAGAAATTACTTCCTTTTTCATAATGCCACCAAAATCATTAATAAAGTATCATATTATCTTTTATTTTGCAAATTTTGGTATTTTCTCTTTCCTCTTCCTTCATTGGGGTTCTTTGTACCCCAAGAAACTCTATTATTTCGAAATTACTTTTTAAAGATACTTATTATCCTTCTAGATGCATCTATATGCATTATATCACATTATCTTGTTTATTTCTTATTAAAATAGTTCTTTTTGAGGATTTCTCTTTATTTCTCTTTTATTTTCCTCATTGGTATTCATTTTATCATTAGGAATCCTTGGGATACGAAAATCCATAAAGGATCACTCAATTATACCTTTTTCCACTTATTTCCAACATTTTAACATTATTTTCAATTTCTTTCTTACTAAAGAAATACTTAATTAATCTTTTCTTTTCTTATTGCTTTCCTTTTGCAACTTTGGACTCCTTGGAACCCAAGGAACCGAAGAGGCACGAAATCCTCTTTGTATTTGCCTTCTAGAGGTTTCTACATATTTCTTTGCTTAAAAATTCAATTATCCATTTACTAATTGAATTTCCTTGTTATTTGGGCCCAATAGTCAATAAAGCCCACAACACAATCATCAAGGCTATTGTAAACGAAATCCATTTATTTGAAGCAAATTATATCATTATTTGTTCAAATATCTTTAATATGAGAAATTACATTTCTCACCAAATGAACCCAAAATTTGGGGTTGTAACATCCTTCCCCTCTTATAGGAATTTTGTCCTCAAAATTCTATCAAGCAAACAAACAATTCAGGATAAGACTTTTCCATGTCCATCATTGGCCCCTATGTGGCTTTACTGTACTCATGGCGCTTCCACAGAACCTTTATCATCACATATTCTTTTCTCTGAGTTCTTTCATCCCGGCGTCTATAAACTGCACAGGTGACTCAGGCCATGTCAGCCTCCCTTGGGGCTCACTAGGTTCATTGCTCAGCACATGGTCGGGGTACCTCACATAGTGCTCTAAATTGGACACATGGAACTCATCACACATTACTTTATCCTGAGGGGTAAGGTCAAACTTAACCTTCTCCACCAAACCATGTCAAAAGAACCCATGCATAGGAGACTCAACTCTCTTAGTTATAACTTAGAGGGGTCAGATTTTCATGTCACATATTCTCCCATAGTGGACTGCATGTCAGTCTACTTTGCATCTGTTCATGACTTTCGTCATCTCTAGGCTCTTTTCAGCCATTACATGATCAAAGCGACTTCATCTACACACACTGTGGTCCTTTTCTAACCATCATGTGGTCCTTTCACCAACATCACCTTACTGAAGTGGTGACCGACACAACCTCCCTTACAGAGCTTCTTATAAAACCTGATACTGGCTATGGTGGTCATTGTCACATCTTTCATAGGACAAGAACTGTCTCTAGATATCACCCTGAACGAGCACACATGCTCTCATCAGACCCCCTTTAGTCTGGATTATACTAACCATTAGTTAGGGGTGATAAATTGTACTATCATCGAGTTCTTCATGTACCTACTTTCACCTTATGGAAGTGAACCTTTAATTCATACTCATGAACTTTTGAACTCGCATCATGGTGTAGTTGAACCATCTCTCTCATATGTAGTTCAACCTGATCTGTCCCATGACAGTATTCTTTCTTTCTTATGTCATCTAGGTAAGGCGGTCTACCATAACCCATATTGCATCTCGACCTTCCTTGGTCTAGGGGAGACCTATCACAACATCCATAGTGATGAACTCCCATTCCCTCTCAGGGACTCTTTTGTCCTCGATATCGATACACTGGGTTACTGGGGTTCGTCCTTTACCTCCTGTCTTGCATGGCCATAATCCACATGCAACTTCATCTTAAGCATCCAAAGTGCTATTGCCATTTACCACGGTGTATGGTGATCTTCAATCATGATTTCCTGTATGTCATGATTCTTCAAGATCGATTCCTCTGAAACCCTAAACCACTCTAGTCGGGGTTTCATCACCTTCTTTTCCAAAGAAGTGCATCTGAGGTTCTACCACCATCCTTTCATCGTATCAAGGACTAGACTGGCTAACCAAACAACCCTTAACTTTTCAACGTATCTTGTTACATCTGAGTGTTATCCAAACACCTCTCCTTTCCAAACTTAGGGTTAGCCAAACAACCTCTTCTAGCTTCTAGTCAAACAAGTCAAATGTATCTCAACTAGAGCATCCCTTACCACTTCACATCCTTAGGTATTAGGTAACATTGAAGACATACACTTCCATGTATTTCACTTATCATCTCACCTCAAACTCTATGTGTATCTTCATCAAGAACACTCTCTGATTTCATCATCATGGTGATCAAACTCAACCTGGTATAACTTGTAAGTCCTACATATCTCATGATAAAAACATCCTCATAAGGTGACTACCTCATTCCTCTTAGTGTTTGCAAACCATCCATTTATCATTCGCTTTACTAGGGTAGGTTATCTTCTCTATCCCCATTTCTCATGGCAACATTCCAACCTACATTATCTCTTATCCTTGGTGTGTGGCATGTGTAATGTCCTATCTCTCACTCTCATAACAAGAGGAAATAGGCATTTGGCTGCAGTCCAAATACAGAGTTCTTCCTATTCCAAAAGTAGAGATGGCACATCCCACCTTGCCAATACACCTTTACATCTAAGTTGCAACATGCCACATATGTCTCTACATCACAGAGATCATGATATCAAACTAGTCATGAACCTACTTAGGTTTATATCCTTGGTCATCTCCTCTAGGTCTATAGGGTACCGTCTCTTTTGGGGTCATCCCTCTTCCCTCATGCATCAAGAGAGTGCCCTACTCATCTGCCCTTTGGGTCCCATGAGTTCATGAAGGTGATCAATCTCCTAACCCATGGCCCTCAAACTATGATAGATGTTACCTCCTGACCCTATGGTCATGTGCAATTGGGGAATCAGGAAACTCCTACATTCATCGGTCTTATCCCTAAATGACCCTAGGATAGACTTAGGATTCTCCATTATAGTACATGTTCACTTAGAACCTTACCCAAGTCTTCATCATCTCTCTTTCTGCATTCATGGGCTGGCTTTCATCCTTTCATAGGGATCATGGCAACCTGCCTACCTTGGTCAAGTCCCATACCGGTTACCTCCATGGTACCACATTCATTTGCAATTAGAGATGGATATCTATGGGTCTACAGGTTCATTATCATACCATGTACTTTTCACTTAGCTTCTCAAGATCCTATGAGACCTCTTTAGGTTACCTTAAACCAACAAAACTGATATACACCCTACCAAAGGGGTCCCTCTCCCAGGATGGGAGGAAAACTATCTCTTGACAACAAGGTCACAAAAGCTCTTAGGTCTAGGGTTTACATCCACATGAGCCTAAATAACCCTAGCAAGCTATTAAGGCACAAGTAGATCACCTACTGTACCATGCTAGGTCATACTTGTCCTCTTTCCTCGATGCTGGATCAAGACCATACTTTCCTTTATCATCAACCTAGTTGTGAGGGGTTCATCAAACATACCTTAAACTTAAGGGGCTTCCCTTTTCCTTTATACATGAGGCGTACCATGCTCAAAACTATGGCAACTTAATTCTCATCATGAGCATTAGGTATACCACTTCCCCTCTTAGGTCAGGAACCCTAGGTTCACTTCTTGATGACCAACTACATGCTGATCCTATTAACCACGAACCAAACGTATACAGGGTATGACATGCATTTCATGTCATCCTACTACTCGAGCAACACATCAGGGTTGAGTCCTCCCCAAGGACAACCAACAAGGTACAAAGCCTCGCAACCTGCTACTAAACCTCTTTCTATCCACAGGAACATAGGTACCAGGAGCATCATCCTCTCTCTAGGGTTTGGTTCCTATAAAGGCAACCAAGATATCAATAGCCTTAACGGATCATGCATGAGGTAACCTCTATCATCCACTTAGGTCGCATCATCATCAACTCCCCACTATTCCTCATATCACGGGGTCTAGGTTTATGACCTTCTTGCTTGGTGTCCTGCTCTCTCTCTAACCCCACAACCAACCTCACCATTAGAGGTCCTCTCTTAATGAAGGATCAACCTCGAAAGCATGCCCCTACCTGGATGAAGCATATGTTCCACTTATGTTCGCTCAAGGTTACCCATAGCTCTTTATGCTTATTTCATAAGCCATCCTTCATAATCTCTTGGTCGGGGTTTCAACCCTTTGCTCACACTACTAACGTACCCTGGGTGCATGCTATGCCCTACTCGCATAAGACCATAGGGTCTCTACAGGTCCTTCATTAACATCATCATCGAAGGAGCTATCCATTACCCTAACACGCACGACCCTTCCCAGGGTTGGGTTGCTAAAGGAACTAGGTCACCCATGGATTATATGGCATCCCAAAGGCATGTCCTTTCAAACACCTAGTCCAACTCATCTCTCTCTAACCTTCACTTAGGGTTAGGGTTAGCATCATCCTCAGAGGATGTGGCAGGTATCTACTTGCAATGGAGATTTCTATCTCTAATACTAACTTATCTTCCTGACAAGAAGGTCTAGCCTTAGGTCTCTTCTGAGGACATGACAACTTATGTCATACGACCTAAGCATGTATCTATTCTTTAGTTTGTGCTTAATCTATTAAGCTTATGTCCATGACATCTTATTTACATGTCTTTCATTAATTTGATGGAGGATTCCTTAGACCTTATTAATCTTACCCATACCTTAAGAGGGTGAGGAGAAGAGAAAAAACCCTAATCCTTAAGGTCCTTAATAGAGTTTGTGATGAGAAGGGATGAATAAGATGAGAAAGTCCTAAAGGTATCTTATTTTGATTCATACCCTAAGACTTTGGCCAGGCAGTCACACGGATCCGGGAATCCTCGTATTCTGACTAGTGGTGCGGAGGAAAATATAACCAGCCCCTAGTCGTGATCCTTTTCTAGACACCTCCATATTTTGGATAATCCTCTAATAACTCCCTTGGGTTCTATGGAGTTTGTAAAATTTAATAATTATTAATGGTTAACTGAGGAACCTAAGATCTGATACCAAATATTACGACCCCATCTCCCGATAACCCCCAATTAAGGGAGACCGAGAGGTCGAAGCCGCACCCACAACTGATCAAAGGTTGGGCAATTAACCAGGAATAATTATCAAATTTTAACAGACTATACTTAAAAGCTGTAAGAAAATAAATTTTTGCATACCTTTTTGAAAACTTGGATCTCTAAACTTCTATCCACTTAAGGATTCTACTCTAACTAATCCTCCTTGTATTTTTCTTCATGTATTTCACAATATGACGATTTATTGTTTGTCCTTTTGGCTTGTTCCTAAAACGCCGACAAACAAAACGTCGGTCAGCCAAATCTGGTATGTGGGGGAAACAATAATTATGTAAATACGTTAACAATATAATCATTCAATTAATCATTTAACAACCCAGATTACATTTTAGATATAACTCCGCGATCCAAGAGTACCCTATCCTCTATGTTGTCCCCATTAAACCCCTCATGGTCCCACCTATAGGTGAACCAGTTTCTAGGGTTGAGTCACATGGCACTACTCGTAAGTAGCCCACTCCTTAACTCATGACAGGCTAACGAATCTCATGGCACTACACATAGGTAGCCCAGTTTCTAACTCTCGATAACCTAGACCTTGCTCTAGGATTACCCCTTTTTTTTAGCCTTTTCAAAGCAATAGAGGTGGACCCGGATCTAGCCAGTTATATACGCACATTTATAGTGATAATCAGAGTCACTTTATAGTTGCATGAAATAAATAGACATCCAACAGTTATTTTCAAGCAACTGATTAAAACTTCGGGAATCGCCGTGAAACTAGAGCGATTGTTTATAAGTGTAACCACATACCTGATTTGATGAGTCATGCAGATTATTCAACATATACTTCATGTATATACAATCAAGCCAATCAACAGATCCAAGCAAGTAATTCAATCATCACATAATTCCTGAAAAGAATATGTACCCTCTTTATTACACACTTTATCAAAAATCTACTTTATTTACTTGGATTCTCTTTCTAGGGTTTCTAATCCGCATTAAGGTTTCATTAATATTCATTGGGGTTTCTTAGATCAATTTCTCAAACTTTATCCCTTTTAGGTTAACAAACCCTAAAATACTCTTTTCCATTTATATGAACCTTAATTGCTCAACTATCCATTTTAATAGTCTTTTATACCCAAATTGACTTAGGATCATCATATCCCGATTTATTCATGGATTTGAACAATTAAAACAATTAAAAGACATATTCTCCTAAATTAGGGTTTTTAAGCTCATTAATGCATAATCATTCACGAAACCCTAAATTAAGCCAATTATATAAAAAGATCATCTTTTTAGATCCTATTTTTACTTTTATTAACCACAGGTTCATATCAGCTTGAATTATCCAAATCACGTCATTAAGTCCATCTATCATCAAATCTAAGGGTTTTTCCTTAATTAAATCATTAAAGATGATAACTTTATGTCCTTTTCAAATTTCAAGCATATTTACGCACATAAACTCTAAATTAGACTAATAATGTGCAAAGTTCTTCCTTTTTTAACATAATGTACTTTTTTACATTTAATAGGTTAACATCGACTCTAATGATCCATTAAACCCTATTAAACACTTTATTCATTTCAAAATAGGGTTTCTTAATCTTTAATTCATTAAAGATGATAATTTACACTACATTTCGTACTATGATCAGATTCAGGCTATAAAACTATTTTTAAAGGGTTCCTTGCATTTTTCTAATCAAAATACATATATAATTTATCTTGATCAGAGTTATGAATAGCAAGATATGATTTTTGCAATAAATCACTTACCACAGCTAATGAGATTGTGCCATGTCATCTCAGACTCATGCAACGTTGGCTTGTCTAAAAACATAACTGAATTACTCCTTTACCCTCACGTAAGATGTTGGCTTTTGAATACCTGGAGGGGTAGTTTCGTCCAACGGATTCGTCATCCTCTACCTTGCGCGCCCTAGCGCTTCTGCCGGCTGCGGCTACTTCGTGGAGCTTCTCCCTTCATCCCTGGGCTCGAGGGGGGGGCGGGGACTACTGCCCTGCGTCCGTAGCCTTCCGACGCATCAAGGGGGCTCATATAAAGCGACCAAGGTGGCCTCTACAAGCCTGTCCATCCGGTGGCGTTCAGCTGACTGTGTAGACCTGCTGTGGCGGCTGTGCGAAGTCGAGCACTCGGGGAGGGAGCCGATCGTCCTTATGTTGTTAGGAAACGACATGCCTCCATCCTAGAGGAGCCACAACTCCTCACGCTCCGGGGTTTAGAACTACTCCTTAGACTAGGGTTTGGAAGTAGGAGAAGAGAAAAGGATTCTTTGGATTCTCTCTCTCTCTCTCAAACTCGAACCAGTGCTCTACCCTATATATAGGGGAGGGTATTTCACACCTCAAGATGTGCATTCATAAGGTCCCAAGTCCTTTTCCAAAAAGGAAACATATTTTCCTTAGTTAAGAAGCAACTTCTCTCTCTTCCATATCTTTTGATATTCTTTATTATTTAGGTATATAGGAAATTCGAAATTCCTCTTTCTTATCCTCTTTATTCTTGCTCTTTAATCCATTAGAACGAATTTCTATTTTCTTTTAATAGAAATTACTTCCTTTTTCATAATGCCACCAAAATCATTAATAAAGTATCATATTATCTTTTATTTTGCAAATGTTGGTATTTTCTCTTTCCTCTTCCTTCATTGGGGCTCCTTGTACCCTAAGAAACTCTATTATTTCGAAATTACTTTTTAAGGATACTTATTATCCTTCTAGATGCATCTATATGCATTATATCACATTATCTTGTTTATTTCTTATTAAAATAGTTCTTTTTGAGGATTTCTCTTTATTTCTCTTTTATTTTCCTCATTGGTATTCATTTTATCATTTGGAATCCTTGGGATACGAAAATCCACAAAGGATCACTCAATTATACCTTTTTCCACTTATTTCCAACATTTTAACATTATTTTCAATTTCTTTCTTACTAAAGAAATACTTAATTAATCTTTTCTTTTCTTATTGCTTTCTTTTTGCAACTTTGGACTCCTTGAAACCCAAGGAACCCAAGAGGCACGAAATCCTCTTTGGATTTGCCTTCTAGAGGTTTCTACATATTTCTTTTCTTAAAAATTCAATTATCCATTTACTAATTGAATTTACTTGTTATTTGGGCCCAATAGTCAATAAAGCCCACAACACAATCATCAAGGCTATTGTAAACGAAATCCATTTATTTGAAGAAAATTATATCATTATTTGTTCAAATATCTTTAATATGAGAAATTACATTTCTCACCAAATGAACCCAAAATTTGGGGTTGTAATAGAATCTCTATCAATATGAAGAGCAGCAACATCATTCTCTCTACTAGTAGAACTATAACAAGATTCATGCACATTTGATTTTAGCAAGTACGAAGGCGTTTTCTATTTCAAGCGAAGCAATTTTAGAAAGATAAATACCATTTTAAGATTCTAATTCTTGCAAAACAAAATCTTTGTCCTTGTTTTCAGATTCAAGAACATAAATATCATGCATGAGAGAATCAACAATTAAAGTATGCTCTTCATTAGAACTTGGTATAAGAGTTTGGGCTTCTAAAAATCTAATCTTACCAAGCAAACTAGTATTTTCAAGTTTAAGAGAGTCTACTTGGCTAAAACAAGAATTTTTGTCATCAAGCAAGAAAAAATTAGCATGTTCAAGATCATCTAGTTCTACATGCAAATTATCAACAATTCTAGCAAGCTTTTTTTTCCGTTTATAAGACTTAAGAGAGGCACAAGTATCATGAATAATAGCAATCAAAGATTCTTTATCTAAAGAGTTTAGATTTACCTCACTTGAGTCCTTACTTGTTGATTCCATAAGAGAAAAATGGCATTCTCCTTCATCACTAGAGCTTGAGCTTGATCCTTCACTTGAGCTTGAGTTGGAGGAGCCACTTGAGCTTGAGTGCCATTTCTCCTTATTCTTATACTTCTCTTCTCTTCTCTCATGAAGATTGATATTTTTGCCTTGTGGGAAATTGTAAGGCCCTTGAACTTACTTAATGAGTTTAATGAGCTTAATTATCATAATTGAATGCTTAGAACCCTAATATAACCTTTTGATATGTTTTGAAATCATAAGACAATCTTAAGTTTCAAATTTGGTCCAATTTAGACACTGTTTGAGCAAGTTATGCAATTTTCTGTACATTTTGGACTTTTCTACAATATACCCAATTGAGGGGTTTTCTTTGGAATTTTTCACATAAATTATGTTCCTTAGTTGTTATATTATCATTATTGAGATTTTTGAGCCATGGGGTTCCTAGTTGAGCTATGGTTTGAAGGTGTTTTTATCAATGGTATTTTAGGGTTTTTTCCTTCATGGATGAGCTACCTTTAGTAGCTATCAGCTAAGGAATTATGTGATTGGCTGGGAATTTCTCCAAAGGAAAGCTAAGATGGTCTATAGAGACGGTGGGAGAGCTTCTTGTGTGTGTGCTTATGTATTTTTAATAATTTAAAGCCATGGACACTTGGATATATACTAGAATTGAAACTTTTTCTTTTTCTTAATATTAAAGTGTCATATACTTATCCAAAAGCCCCCAAACGAGCCATTTCCTCTCCACTATCTCTCTCCTTATCCCATCTTAGTACTCCCTCTATGCAGCTGCGATTTTTTCTGCCCAAGGAAGAAGAAAGTGGGGATTCTCTTGGAAAAATATTCTAGGGTTGAAACTGATTCTCTTTTTGGGTGTATGAAGCTTCCCCCTAGTGATATTGACCTAAAAGTGTAAGTTTTCCTTATTTCCTCCATTTAATTCTTTATTCCTCTTCCTCCTACATCTATCCAGGTCGGAACCATGATTTTTCATGGTGAAAGTTCCCCTAGAACTCAAAACTCCTTCCTTCTTGTTTCTTTTCTAGGGTTTTGCTTGTTTGTGGAGAGAATTGCATAGTTGGCCAAGTTCAGATCTGAATCCAAGGTTTCCTTGCCCTATTTGCTCGAGATATTTTCTGTTGTATATTGGACCTACTCTATAGAGGCGAGTTATATAACATTCTTCACTTATATTTCTTACTAGAAGCTTGTTGGTTCATGATTATGCTTGAATGTGATGATCTAAGCATAGAGAAATCAGGCTTGTTTAGAATTACGAATTTTGTGGTGTTTCCTGTTTTATTCCAATTCTATATGAACCTGTAAACATGTGTACATCCTTTGTAAGGTGTAACATGATCTGGGACAGGTTGATAAATACAACCTATGGTGCTATGTACAAAACAAATGATGGTTCAAATTAGGGTTTTCAAGCTATTTCCTTCCCTATCACATAACTGATTGTCATACCATTCAACAACCAATAGTGTTGCTATCTTGGCAACTTATGTTCGTGATAAAGGGTTTCCAATTTATTGTGACAACCTATGGTCACCACCTTAGGTCAGTTTTTGACTCAATTAGACATTTAATTATCATCCACTAAGTATTCTAATGATGTTATCAATCGATGATGATATTGGCTTATTATTTGATGATGTTAACTGAATGTATTACTGATCTAGCAACCAATGGTGACCTAATGATCGCAATTAATGGTGGATCAGGTCATCATCATATATGATGAATTAGGAATGTAATTGTATATTTGACTATACCTTGAACCAATGGTTCCTTGGTTCAATTGATCTAATGGTTAGACCTATACTTCAATTGGTAACCCTGAACAATGAACCCGATCCAATGAATAATATTGGATGCTTTAACATCTATTGATTAGAATAAATCACATGTTATCATAGTGAAGATAATTCAATGGTTCAATACCATTAATTGGTAGTCTTACCTTTTCCATTATATAGTTATATTTGATAAATCAATGTAATGAGTGGATGCGTAACTCCCATGTCATCTAGCCTATTATACTTAACCTTAATGTAATTATATGATGTTGATTGGTTATAATCAAACCTCTTGAATGATTAATGTGATAATGAATTACACTCTTCATATGTTGAAACCACAATGTAGTATTATTTGAATATCATAGTGCCTTGCCATGTTAAAATCTATGGACATACATGTGCTAATCATCTTTTGAGCCTTGTTTAAGTCATGGAATGATGATGATAACCTTACTATGAATAATGTGATGGTCTTAAAGACCTTTGGGAATGTTTGAAGCCATGATTGAGGTGAAATCCTCTTCATGTTCCAATAAGGGATAAAACCCTAGAACTTGTGATAATATATTGGTATCTTGCAATAGTATGATGATAAGTGTGGTCTGTTAATTTGCAATGAATGTTATACATATACTCTTTTTAGAAAAGAATTAGGGTTTGAATGTCCACTTGTATGATAAAGCCTTAATGCATTCAATTGGAAGTAATTAATCAAGTGTAACCTTAATCATGTAGAGCCCTGTGCCGTAGAGCCATCTTCAGTGTCAGAACTTACTGGATGGTGAAATGAGTATTCCCAAGGGAAACTCGGAGCGCATACTGTTGAGTATGTGGGGGTGGCAAGTTGAGGATATATACTTGTCATACACAATTGCAGGTTATGGAGGATGGCTATGGTCATGCCTCAGATATTTGATTTGATTGAGGACAGCTGCGGTTGTACCTCGTATTAGAGGGTTTTGTATACCCTATTTTCTAGTGTCGTAACTTGTACCAAGTACAGACTAGTTGTTATCAGTTGACTATATGTCACAGTTGGAAGTTTGACTGGTATGTCACTGCAGTTTACTCGTACTGACCGAGGGGAAGAGATCTTAGGATACCAACACTCCTAGATCTTATACGGAACTGAATAGCACTTCGCAGTGGTCAGTTGGACTTTGAGTGGTACGACTCAAACTCCCCAGGGCATAATAAGAAAAGATATCATACCAGCCGTGTAGTATAATTGCTAGGGTTTAATATGTATCACATTGGTTGATTAATCCTTATCTTGTTTTTACACTACATAGTTATTACATGATGTAGACTTATGACAATTGTACAATTCTACTTGATGTTACAACTTATTTGCTTAATTGCTTAGTATGCTTAAACTGTTCAATCTGTTCATACTGTCTATTCAATATCATAACAGCTCAATGTATTTACTGTTAATTAATGTTATAATCAATATATGTTGGAGAGAGTTATATCTCTTGCTGGGAATGGGTCTCACCCGTGGGTCACCACATTTCTTTTAGGTGGTCGTGGGAAATGAGGTCGAGGTTGTGCTGTGGAAGAGAACCAACCTGGTGATCAATAGATTCAGAAGGTTGGTTAGTTGTAGATGTTAGTCATAGATGTTAGTAGTAGAGTCCTAGTGTCATCCCTGTACTCTTAGGTCCTGGTATGGGATGTGTTTTCTAGATGATATATTTGTATCGACATGAGATTTTGGTATTATGCCAATGTTTGTAAATATATGGCACGGACATGTGAAATATCTTTTGTATGCAGGATGTGACTAAGGTCTTTGGATCCATATGAAAATGCTTGTTAAAGTATATGAGAATGGAATGATGGACCCTTTTATAAATGTTCTAGAGTTTATTTACATTGTTGGAATCAGTTTTAATTGTTTCACATTTTTGACTATGTGATTAATTAGTAGTTAATCGTGTTTTGTGTTTTGAGTAATCTCATTTAGCGTGATGAGGTGTCACAGATAAGTTGGTATCTGAGCTCTAGGTTTACTGAGTCTACAGGGACATAGGACTTAGGTTTGAGTTTGTTCTTATGTGCCCAACATTTCTGATCATAGTTTATGCTTATGCAGATATGTCTGGATGACATGAAGGACATGTTGAGAGTAGCTATGTTGCACCAGGAGGAGGTGCAGGGAGGCAGACACACAATGAGAGAGTGCCAGAAGTAGGGCCAGAGCAGCCCACAATGCCTCATCTAGACCTGTCAATGATGTCCAATCTTGAGTTCCAGTCTATGTTTAGACAGATGATGGCCACAATTTCACATATTGCTGACAGAGCACCAGCACCTCAAGCTAGGGCAGTCGCCTCTAATGTGTAGTCCCAAGGTGTCGGGAAGACATTTGAACGTCTTAGACGTGTTGGGGTAATTGAATATGCAGGTACTTCTGATCCAGCAGACGCTAACATGTGGTTGACTGAGCTGGAAAAGGCGTTCAAAATCCTAAACATCACTGAAGAAGACAAAGTTAAGCATGCAATATACTTGTTGAAGGGTAGTGTTGGCCACTGGTGGGCCATAGAAGAGGAGAAAAGGTCAGGAGTTGTGATAGGATGGGAGGAGTTTTGAAGGGAATTTGTTAGTAGATATTTTCTAGAGACCTACCTAGATGATAAAATCTCTCAGTTCGAGAAGATTCATCAGGGAGCTATGACTATGAATGAGTATGAATCAAAGTTCATGGAACTTCTGAGGTTCTTCCCGCACATGGTAGCAACAAACAAGGAAAGGATCTGGAGATTTGAGAAGGGTCTGAGTACGGAGTTGACACTACAACATCAGCCTTGGAGAATAGGGAAAGGTTTTCCACCTTTGTGGAATCTGTCAGGAGGATTGAGAGGTATGCCATAGAGAAGCGTGAAGCTAATGCTAAGAAGCGACCTATGTAGTTTCAAGGGAAATCATATGGAGGCTTTAAGAAGCCAAGGTTTTTCCCACCGCTGTCACAACCAAGGTCAACCTTCACTGAACTAATATCACATGCACCATCACAGTGGACCCCGAGTTAGGGTAGAGGTCACAATTTTCCACCGATTGGAGCCCACAGTACCTCATCAGTTTTAGTGACAGGGCCGTTTAGGCCATATCCGGGCACCAAAACATGTTACAAGTGTGGGAAAGTGGGACATACAAGACCTTATTGCCCTATGAAAGATGAGGAGGTAACTCAGCAGCCAAGGCAAAGTCAACAAGGTCCACAACAACGACAGTTTAGTAGTGCCAGTGGCAGAGGACATGGGTAGGCATCCCAAGAAGGATCCTCTAGACAAGCAAGTAGAGGACGTGGACGGTAGCAGGCGACAACAAGGTTCTATGCCATGACCCAGCCAGAAGTAGTGGTCAATCCATGAGTCGTGACAGGTTAGATGGAGTTATTTCATTCTGATATGTCTGCTTCTTGTTTTGTATCTGTGTTAGTAGACCCGGGTGTGATACACTCTTTTATCACCAGAGAGGTGATAGATAGTTGTTATCTACTTGTTAGTCTTAGATCCGATAGCCTATGGCTAGAGACTCCTTTGGTTGATTCTGTAGAGTTATAGGAGGTGTGCCCTTCTTGTGTTCTTTCTTTTTCTAGACACAACATTCAAGTGGATCTTTTACCACTTGACATGCATGGTTTTGATGTAATCCTAGGAATGGATATCTTGGAAAAATACAAGGTAGTCTTGGACTGTAGTACTAAGGTGGCGACGTTCCATGATGGAGATGTACAATGGATTTTTTAGGGTGATAGAAAGATTCTTCCTACATGTTTGATGTCAGCCATGACAGCTGAACGACTGATGAGACAAGGATGTGAGGCTTTCTTAGCTCATGTTGTGGATACCAAGGTGGTAGGTCCTAGTATCCAGGAGGTACCAGTGGTGCGGGAATTTGAGGATGTCTTTCCTGAGGAATTTCCTAGCATTCCCCCTCCTAGAGAGATTGAATTTGAGATCAATCTTGTTCCTAGAACACAACCCATAGCACAATCAACATACAGGATGGCACCAGTAGAGATGCAGGAGTTAAAGAAACAATTACAAGAACTGTTAGAGAAGGGTTTTATCAGGCCGAACACTTCCCCTTGGGGTGCTCCCGTGTTGTTTGTTAAAAAGAAGGAGGTTCAATGAGTTTGTGTATAGACTATAGACAGTTGAACAAGGTGACAATAAAGAATAAGTATCCTTTACCGAGGATTGATGATCTTTTAGATCAGTTGAGAGGTTCCACTATGTTTTCAAACATAGACCTGAGGTTAGGTTACCATCAATTGAGAATTAAGGTTGATGACATATCCAAGTCAGGTTTTAGGACTAGGTGTGGTCATTATGAGTTTGTGGTTATGCCGTTTGGGCTAACCAATGCACCTACAACTTTTATGGATTTGATGAATAGGGTGTTTATACCTTATCTTGATTAGTGTGTGGTTGTGTTCATAGATGATATCCTGATATACTCCAAGGATAGTCAACAACATGAGAAACACCTTCTCCAGGCAATGACATTGTTGAGGCAGCATCAACTATATGCTAAGTTTAGCAAGTGTGAATTCTAGTTATCTGAAGTGTCTTTTCTAGGCCATGTTATATCTGCAAAAGGCATTTTTGTTGATCCCAAGAAAGTGGAATATGTACTAGAATGGGAACAACCAAAGACACCGACAGATATCCGTAGTTTCCTAGGTCTGGCAGGTTACTACATGAGGTTTATCAAAGACTTCCGTTCTATAGTGTTACCCCTAACTAGGTTAACTAGGAAGGATGTTCCTTTTGCTTGGAATGACAAGTGTCAACGTTCCTTCGAGATTTTCAAAGAAAAGTTGACTAGTGCACCGATGTTAGTACTGCTAGAGCAAGGAAAAGGCTATATTGTCTTCTGTGATGCTTCAAAGAATGGGTTGGGATGTGTGTTGATGCAGGATAAAAATGTGATTTCTTTTGCTTCACGACAGCTTAAGAAACATGAGGAGAATTACCCAACACATAATCTGGAGCTTGCAATAGTGGTCCATGCCTTAAAGATCTGGAGACACTATCTTTATGGAGAAAAGTGTTAGATCTTCACTGAACACAAGAATCTACAGTATATTTTCTCAAAACAGGAGTTGAATATGAGACAGAGATGGATGGAGTTGATTAAGGATTATGATTGCACAATAGACTACCATCCAGGGAAAGCTAATGTGGTAGCTGATGCATTGAGTAGAAAGTTGTCTCCATCATCAATGGTAGATAATGCACAATTAAATTCTTTGATGTGCCATAAGAGAGATGTGCTAGTGTCTCTTCACCAGATGAATGTACATCTAGAAGTTTCCTTGTTGGAAGGACTGTTGGCACAGTTACAAGTGAAACCAACCTTAAGACAGTAGATTCATGATGCATAAGAAAATGATACTATGATACAGAATATCCAATCAGGGATTGGCAGTGAAAAGTATGATGGATTTCACGAGGCAGATGATCGTATAGTTTGTTACCATAATAGGATAGTAATTCCTAATGTTGATGGGTTGAGGAAGATGGTACTTGAGGAGGCTCACTCCTCCATGTATGCAATTCATCCTGGAAGTACCAAGATGTACCAAAATTTGAAGGACATGTATTGGTGTCCAGGTCTAAAGCGTGATGTGGTAGAGTTCATTGCCAAATGTCTAGTTTGTTAGCAGGTGAAGGCTGAGCACCAGAAGCATGCATGGACATTACAACCCTTGCCAATACAACAGTGGAAATGGGATCATATTACTATGGACTTTGTGGTTGGTCATCCTAGGATAGCCAAGGGTCATGATTCCATATGGGTGATAGTAGATAGATTGACTAAGTCAGCTCATTTTCTACCAGTTAAGATGACATTTATAGCAGAGAAATTGGCACAAATATATGTTGATGAGATAGTCCGTTTGCATGGCATTCCAGTGACTATAGTTTCTGATAGAGGTCCACAGTTTACAAGTCATTTTTGGGAGCGTCTGCATTCAGCAATGGAAACACAGCTGAGATTCAACACAACTTTTCATCTGCAGACCGATGGCCAGTCTAAAAGGACTATTCAGACTTTAGAGGATCTCTTGAGGGCATGTGTGCTGTAATTTCTTGGTAGTTGGGATGTACATCTAACTCTGATAGAGTTTGCATACAACAATAGCTATCAAAGAGCATAGATATGGCTCCTTATGAGGCTCTGTATGGGAGACGATGTCGGTCTCCTCTTTGCTGGTATGAGACAGGTGAATATCAACTTTTGGGTCCTGAGCTAGTACAGCAGACTACAGAAAAGATTAAAGTGATACAACAACATTTGAAAGAAGCCCAGGACATGCAGAAATCTTATGCAGACAACCGACGCAGACCACTTGAGTTCCAAGTGGGAGATAGAATATATCTTAAGGTTTCTCCTTGGAAAGGTGTGTTGAGGTTTGGAAAGAAGGGTAAGTTGGCTCCTAGATTTATGGGACCATACCCTATCCTAGGTCATGTTGGAAAGGTAGCATATAAGTTGGAGCTACCACCAGAGCTACATAGATTGCATAATGTCTTTCACATCTCTATGTTGAGGAAATGCCATCTAGATACTCACCAGACAATCCAACCAGTAGAGGTTGAGTTAGATGAGGATATCTCCTATGTTGAGGGTCCTGTGTTGATACTGGATAGAAGGGTGAAAAAGCTGAAGAGAAAAGATATTATACTAGTGAATGTTTTGTGTAATCATAATGTCATAGAGGAAGACACATGGGAACTAGATAATGAGATGCGTAGAAAATACACATCTCTTTTTGCGTAGGATTTCAGGGCGCAATCCTTGTTAGGGGTTTATAGTTGTAAGGCCCTTGAACTTACTTAAGGAGTTGAATGAGCTTAATTATCATAATTGAATGCTTATAACCCTAATATAACCTTTTTATATGTTTTGAAATCATAAGACGAGCTTAAGTTTCAAATTTGGTCCAATTTGGACACTATTTGAGCAAGTTATGCAATTTTCTGTACATTTTGGACTTTTCTGCAATTTACCTAATTGAGGGGTTTTCCTTGAAATTTGTCACATAAATTATGTTCCTTAGTTGTTATATTATCATTATTGAGATTTTTGAGCCATGGGGCTCCTAGTTGAGCAATGGTTTGAAGGTGTTTTTATCAAGGGTATTTTAGGGTTTTTCCCTTCATGGATGAGCTGCCTTTAGTAGCTATCAACTCAGGAATTATTTGATTGGCTGGGAATTTCGCCAAAGGAAATCTAAGAAGGTCTAGAGGGAAGGTGGTAGAGCTGCTTGTGTGTGTGCTTATGTATTTTTAATAATTTAAAGCCATGGACACTTGGATATATACTAGAATTGCAACCTTTTCTTTTTCTTAATATTACAGTGTAATATACTTATCCAAAAGCCCCCGAACGAGCCATTTCCTGTCCATTATATCTCTCCTTCTCCCAGCTTAGTACTACCTCTTTTCAGCTGCGATTTTTTCTGCCCAAGGAAGAAGAAAGTGGGGATTCTCTTGGAAAAATATTCTAGGGTTGAAATTGATTCTCTTTTTGGGTGTATGAAGCTTCCCCCTAGTGATATTGACCTAAAAGTGTAAGTTTTCCTTATTTCCTCCATTTAATTCTTTTTTCCTCTTCATCCTACATCTATCCAGGTCGGAACCATGGTTTTCCATGGTGAAAGTTCCCCTAGAACTCAAAACTCCTTCCTTCTTGTTTCTTTTCTACGGTTTTGCTTGTTTGTGGAGAGAATTGCATAGTTGGCCAAGTTCAGATCTGAATCCAAGGTTTCCTTGCCCTATTTGCTCGAGATTTTTTCTGTTGGATATCTGACCTACTCTATAGAGGCTAGTTATATAACATTCTTCACTTATATTTCTTACTAGAAGCTTGTTGGTTCATGATTATGCTTGAATGTGATAATCTAAGCATAGAGAAATCATGCTTGTTTAGAATTACAAATTTTGTGGTGTTTCCTGTTTTATTCCAGTTCTATATGAACCTGTAAAGATGTGTACATCCTTTGTAAGGTGTAACATGATCTGGGACAGGTTGATAGCAACAACCTATGGTGCTATGTACAAAATAAATGATGGTTCAAATTAGGGTTTTCAAGCTATTTCCTTCCCTATCACATAACTGATTGTCATACCATTCAACAACCAATAGTGTTGCTATCTTGGCAACTTATGTTCGTGATCAAGGGTGTCCAATTTATGGTGACAACCTATGGTCACCACCTTAGGTCAGGTTTTGACTCAATTAGACATTTAATTATCATCCACTAAGTATTCTAATGATGTTATCAATCAATGATGACATTGGCTTATTATTTGATGATGTTAACTGAATGTATTACTGATCTAGCAACCAATGGTGACCTAATGATCACAATTAATGGTGGATCAGGTCATCATCATATATGATGAATTAGGAATGTAATTGTAGATTTGACTATACCTTGAACCAACGATTCCTTGGTTCAATTGATCTAATGGTTAGACCTATACTTCAATTGGTAACCTTGAACAATGAAACTGATCCAATGAATAATATTGGATGCTTTAACATCCAATGGATTATAATAAATCACATGTTATTATATGTGGGTCATATTGAAGATAATTCAATGGTTCAATACCATTAATTTGTAGTCTTACCTTTGCCATTATATAGTTATATTTGATAAATCAATGTAATGAGTGGATGCGTAACTCCCATGTGATCTAGCCTATTATACTTAACCTTATTGTAATTATATGATGTTGATTGGTTATAATCAGACCTCTCGAATGATTAACATGATAATGAATTACACTCCTCATATGTTGAAACCATAATGTAGTATTATTTGAATATCATAGTGCCTTGCCATGTTAAAATCTATGGACATACATGTGCTAATGATCTTTTGAGCCTTGTTTAAGTCATGGAATGATGATGATAACCTTACTATGAATAATGTGATGGTCTTAAAGACCTTTGGGCATGTTTGAATCCATGATTGAGGTGAAATCCTTTTCATGTTCCAATAAGGGTTAAAACCCTGGAGCTTGTGATAAGATATTGGTAACTTGCAATAGTATGATGATAAGTGTGGTCTGTTAATTTTCAATGAATGATAGATGTGGTAATGTGATTAAGATTTATATCTCCAATGATTTATATCTTTTGAAGTTGTTATACATATACTCTTGTTAGAAAAGAATTTGGTTTTGAATGTCCATTTGTATGATAAAGCCTTAATGCATTCAATTGGCAGTAATTAATCAAGTGTAACCTTAATCATGTAGAGCCCTGTGCCGTAGAGCCATCTTCAGTGTCAGAACTTACTGGATGGTGAAACGAGTATTCCCAAGGGAAACTCGGAGCGCATACTATTGAGTATGTGGGGGTGGCAAGTTTAGGATATATACTTGTCATCCACAATTGCAGGTTATGGAGGATGGCTATGGTCATGCCTCAGATATTTGATGTGATTGAGGACAGTTGCGGTTGTACCTCAGATTAGAGGGTTTTGTATACCCTATTTTCTAGTGTCGTAACTTGTACCAAGTACGGACTAGTTGTTATCAGTTGACTATATGTCATTGTTGGTAGTTCGACTGGTATGTCACTGCAGTTTACTCGTACTGATCGAGGGGAAGAGATCTTAGGATACCGACACTCCTAGATCTTATATGGAACTGAATAGCACTTCACAGTGGTCAGTTGAACTTTGAGTGGTACGAATCAAACTCCCCAGGGCATAATAATAAAAGATATAATACCAGCCGTGTAGTATAATTGCTAGGGTTTAATATGTATCACATTGGTTGATTAACCCTTGTCTTGTATTCATACTACATAGTTCTTACATGATGCAGACTTATGACAATTGTACAATTCTACTTGATGTTACAACTTATTTTCTTAACTGCTTAGTATGCTTAAACTGTTCAATCTGTTCATATTGTTTATTCAATATCCTAACTGCTCAATGGATTTACTGTTAATTAATGTTATAATCAATATATGTTGGAGAGAATTATATCTCTCGCTGGGACTGAGTCTCACCCGTGGGTCACCACATTTATTTAGGTGGTCACGGGAAACGAGGTCGAGGTTGTGTTGTGGAAGAGAACCAACCTGGTGATCAATAGATTCAAAAGGTTGGTTAGTTGTAGATGTTGGTCATATATGTTAGTAGTAGAGTCCTAGTGTCGTACTTGTACTCTCAGGTCCTGGTATGGGATGTACTTTCTAGATGATATATTTGTATCGACACAAGATTTTGGTATTATGCCAACGTTTTTAAATATATGGCATGGACATGTGAAATATCATTGAATGCAGGATGTGACTGAGGTCTTTGGACCCATATGCAAATGCTTGTTAAAGTATATGAGAATGGAATGATGTACCCTTTTATAAATGTTCTAGAGTTTATTTACATTGATGGAATCAGTTTTAATTGTTTCACATTTTTGACTATGTGATTAATTAGTAGATGATCGTGTTTTGTGTTTTGAGTAATCTCATTTAGCATGATGAGGTGTCACATCAATCTTCCTTGTAGTGATCCTTCTTTCCACATGTGAAGCACCGCATGGAGGAGGACTTGCCTTTGCAGAGTTTACCCTTGGAGTACATGGCATCTTCTTTAACTTGAGAGGATGGAGAAGTTTGTCCCATGATAGCTTCAATTTGAGCCTTCATTTCATCCTTCTTCATTCTCTTTAGCTCTTTCTTCTCTTGTCTTTCAACTTCTTCTCTTTTGTCAAGTGTGACTTCATGTGCTTGTAGATTTCCAATGAGCTCTTCAATAGGGACATCCTTAAGAGATCTTGCTTCTTCAATGGAAGTCACCTTGGGTTCCCACCTCTTGGGGAGAGTTCTAAGGATCTTAGAGTTGATCTCTCCTCTACTCATAGGATGTCCTAGAATCGCAAGACCATTCATAATGGTACTGAGCCTTCAGTACATGTTGGCTATCCTTTCCTCCTTTCCCATCTTGAAGTTCTCAAGCAGCCCTTTGAGCATGTAGAATTTGCTTTCCTTCACTTGATATGTCCCCTCATAAGTGATGCATAGCTTTCTCCATACCTCATAGGCCGTCTCATAAGAAGAAATCCAGTTGAACTCGGTGGAGGTCATGGAGGCAGAGAGGATGTGCATGGCTCTAGCATTCAAGGCTGCTTTCTTCAAGGTAGCATCATCCCATTCTTCAATCTTTGTCTTTGGTAGCTTGTATGGGCTGTTCACCATTTGCCACATTTCAATACTTGATCCTTGGATGTAGAATTGAAGCCTTCTTCTCCAATAGAGGAAATTACTCCCATCAATGATTGGTAGGCTGATCAAGTATCTCCCTCCTTGGTAGTCACCCATCTTCTCCTACATGTTGAAGTATGCTTGGAGAATCCCACTCTAATACCAATTGTTGGATCCTAGATGGGTGATTGGATGCTCTAGAGGGGGGAATAGAGTTGAATGCACTTAAACAAAATTCATTAGACCTTCAAGATATATCACAAGATAAGGTTGCTAAATAAGAAATTTGTGTGCAACTAAAACATGCATAGCAAGGGAGAGAGAGATTGAACATACACCAAATGACAAGCTATTTAGAGTGGTTCCACACTTCAAACTAGAAGTGAGTCAGTCCACCACCTAGAGAGGTCAACATCTAGGATTTATTAACCTTGCATCTTCATTATATTCATTATAAGAGATACAATACATGACCAACCAAAGGACTTACCTATCCAATACAAAGAGTCTTCAACCTTACCAAGGACTTACCCACTTTGCAAGGAGTCTTCCGCCTTATTCCAAGGACTTACCTACTCTTGCACAAGTCTTCAACCTTCAAGGAATTACTCACTCTTCTTGGATCTTCTGCCTCTGACTTCACTTTCACTCGGAGAAGCTTCCACCAAGGACTTACCCACTTGAGCAAGGAGTCTTCTGCCTTCACAAGGGCTTACCCACTTTTGCTCCAAGTCTTCGACCTTGATCTTCACGAAGGGATGTCTTCCCTTGTTCTTCTTCACCTCTCTTAGCCAAGAGAGAGAACCTTCATCTTCATGGTTGAAATGAGAGATAGGGAGGTGGTGGAAGTGAGAGCCTCACAAGATATACATGTAGGACAAGCTCTCTTACAAATCTCCTACTCACTCTAATGGATGTAGCAAGTAATTAAGCTTAGAGAGAGACGAGGCTGTAGGAAGCACTCAACTATAGAATATGAACCTCACATAGAGTTTTCCATTGAATGCTCAACCTTGGAATGAAACCCAAGGGGTCTTATTTATAGCTGGGAATGCCTCTTAGCCTTTGGGAACACTTGAGAATGAAAACTAGCCGTTTTGTGGCTTGCAACAGATATATTGTCACTTATTGCAACTCCATAATGGCTAGAAGCACTTTTCTGTATAGTGCAATCAGTCGAGTTTCTATAAGGGTAACTCGAGCAATAGAGTAAAAGACAAAGCCGATATTCAGACTATCAGTCGAGTTTGTCCTGGGGAAACTCGACCGACCAATGAAAATCAAATTGGTTAGGTACTCCATCGGTTGAGTTTTGTGAAGTATAAACTCGACTGATCAAAAGTCATTTTCAAGATCCAATTAGGATCAGTCGAGTTCTGTGTATTGACAACTCCACCGATGAACAACCTGATGTGAATTTTAGAAAATGGCTTTTGAGTGCTTAAACATTCGATCTAAGTGCTCCTGATTTTTTTAAAGCTTAATTACAAGTCATACAATCATTACAAGTGATTTACAACATGATTCTAATGGATTTACATCATATTACAAAAATGTGCACTTGTATTGACTTTGACTTGTCTTTTCTCCATTTGATATGCGCAAGTTAGGGCATTTGGAGTGTGTCTATACCTAATCTGAAAACACTCAAGTAGAAGCATTAGACACTAATATGTGGAACGTTTAGTCATCATCAAAACACGGGTTTATTCAATTTAGACGTGAGTCAACATTGACCTAATTGACCTTGAGTCAACACCTTCAAGGAGTGAATTCTTGGTGCCTCCATGAAGGTGAAGAGCTAGAGATGATGTGGAGAAGATGATTGGTCATCGATCTACAATAACTCCATCGATGAATGAGGGGCCATTGTGACCTACATAACTACCTTTGGTAAGTGAACAATCTGTTAGACCATAAAAGGGGGTCGCAACATAGCCATCAAAAGATTGAGTAGCAAAACTAGTTTTCATGAGTAGCAGCTCCATCAGATGACTAGTACAAAACTGCCTTAATTTCTTCTTCAATTTTCCTTCTTACAATTATATTTATAATCTGCTTGCTATTATATAGTATTATATTGTGTCTTAAAAAACTCATTGTAGATGGTGAAAAGCTTATGAGAGATGTGGTTTTTCAATTGATGTATGTATAAGTTATGTTGGTTAACAACATTTAAAAACGTTGACTGAAATATTCTAATCCTATAAAATTTACTCTTCTGCTGAATCTAGAAAATAAAAAAAATCTATGCTATCAAAAATTTCTTGTATTTACAATCATTTGTTAGATATAAAGACTAATAATAAAATATAAATTTAATAGTTAAATGAATCAACCATTTCTATGAAAGACAATATTAATTCAAAATTGTTTATTTATAAACATGCCAAGATGTCATATTAACTATGACTATAGTGGGAAAAATGTTTCCAGAAGCAAGTCATTACTTCATATTTATAAAAACAAGTCAACCATTATATGAAGATGTTTACCATTAATTTACAATGTCACATATATACATTGCATTCAAATTTTCAAGTATTGTAACCATATGATATTGACATCAATTACGAATATACAATTGTGAGTACAACTTCGGTTCTTTGTATATAATTTTTGAAGTATCAAAGAATAATTTTCTAAATACATAATGTTATTCGTACATCCAATATTTAGAATTATATATTGTTTCAATAAATACTAAAATATACTATGTATTTTAATTTAAAGACTTTATGCATGATATAACATTATCATGCAATACATGTCAAGTAAATTCTAAATGTAATTCAAAATTTGCAACTAACTTGTAAATTGAAAAAAAAGTAAGTTTTCATTAACTTTTTAGCAGAAAAAATGAAATGAATAAATGTCACATACATGAACATTTTTATTATATATCATAAAATATGAATATGAATGCAAGAGAATGTTCGATTTGAATTTTTTTAATTCTTGAGTAATGAATCAATTTGGAGACATTCAAAAGAATCCATGTTAATACTTAGATTAATGTGAAGCTATATCTTTTCTTAAAATTGTACAATTCATGAAATTGTGGTAGATTGAAGTTCATACCGATATTAATAAACTCAAACATTTCACGTATGATATTAGTATGTTTATTTTATACAACTAGATAGTACATCTTAGATAGCAAGAAAATTATGACATTAACATGGCAACATTTGACATCAATTATTAATATACACACACACAAATATATATATATATATATATATATATATATATATATATATATATATATATATATATATATATATATATATATATAAATTCAATTTGGCATTCACCAAACAAAACATGTGACATGAGAGTATCTAACTCAACCAATTTCACATGTATTGTGTTATGAAGTTATTTAGTATATGTAGTTTCATTTTCATTTCAAAGCATATCAAAATAGATTACTACTAGTTCATTTACATATATTCTTTAATGAGAAGTCATGAATAAACTTTTTGGGATCAATTTATTTCATGGAGGGTGCATTTTATATATTAATTGATGTATATTTTGTATGTATATGGCGTTCGGCATAATAAACATCATTATAAAAGACACCCATATGTAATTGAAGATTATCTTATCTTAATAAACCAAAATAAAATGCTATAGTTAAATAGTGTTCATTTAATTTATACATGTATTATAGGTTTGTATATCTATGCATATGTTAAGATATGTTTAATTTTTTTTCCGAACAAAAAATGTAAGTTTAGTTTTATGTATAAATTATTAGTACAAACGAATGTGAATAATATTGTTGATACAACTCTAAAGTCACGAATATCCATTTTATAGTAACTAAGTATGCAATGCTTCTAGTAGAAATAAATTTACCAGTTTGAAACACACCCCCACGTATACATCTTCATGTTAGTGAAACTTCAATGTCTAATTCACAAGTCACAATCCTCAATATATCACGTTTGATATAACACAAAATACATATAGCCACTATAGTACATAATCTATGACAAGCATCATATATTGTGACATGGATTTTGCAGTAGTTATATCTTTGTCAATATCTCTAGATTAGACATTCTAAAATACAATTGTAATTATAATGTATATCTTTTTTTTAGAAAAGCACTAGAGATAGATTTTATTCATCCCGCTCTCTACTATGGGCAAACATAGATGAAATAGAAATATTAATGTCTAGCGATAGCCAGTTGGGTTTAACACTGGTGATATGATGATTTCGACTGGAGTACAAGGTGTGTTTTGCAATGTGGTCCGCCACCACATTATGTTGGCAGGAATGAAGGAGAGTTTGATTCTCAAAAACACAGACATGATGGTAGATGCCTTCCTCCTCAGTGGCTCAAATCTACTTGCAGCTTCCTTGGGTTGCAGAATGGATTCAACCGCAGACGAGGAGTCTGAGTAGATGATAGAGTTATGCCATCCGTGGGACCTAAATGTTTCCAATGCCTATAGGATTCCTTTCATTTCCTCCTCCTTAGCCGAGGTAGCACAACAGTGGATTCCCCGCCCAAGGAGACATGTGCCTTGCAGGTCAGTAACATGAATGTCGATACCTGTCTTAAGACTATGGACTTGGAACACAACGTCCACGAAGATGATATGCTGTGAGTTTCCTGGTTGTTTGATAATTGGACCACACGACGTGTGTCTGGCCTGGGTCGATGCTATGGCAAACTATATAACAGCCTGTATTCTTCCTCGGATGAAGGCAGCTTGAATTGCCAGTGGCTTGTGATCCTCATTATGTATAAAGTTATTGCGCGCACCCCAGAGTGCCCAGCAGCCAATGCCGCCAAGGATCCTATCTTCAACATTTGCTTTCCCATTAATGATGAGTTTAATCCACTCTTCCTCAGATCCACTAAAGAAAGCGTGGTCCATCCCGAGTTGAACACATACCTGCCTTCTAGAAGGGCAGTCTCTAAGGTAGTGCACGATCAATTCACTCATTATGTTGCAGCGCTGGCAAGTATCCTCCACTGCGATATTTCTTCTGAACTTCTCATCGTTAGTCAGGAGAGCTTTGTGCCTAAGGAGCCACATAAAGGTTTGATATTTGTTGGGTACAGGGATGGACCAGACGTTCTTCCAAATGTTTGAGAAATTATAATGTATATCTAATTACACCAATATATGCTCATTCTTTTATTGAAGCAATGAGTGAATATAATCTATATGAGTGTATATAATCAACAAATAATGAAAAAGGTGACTATAATACTTGTTCTATGAATATAGTGGAAATTATATTTAGTTTGTGGTTATACATGTACCATTTACAAATCAAAATTGATCAAAATTAATATATTTAATTATTTTTTTATTAAAGACACAAAGTTAAGATAACCATCATGAGGATTATGTAATACACTGATATTGAGGCTTGTTTTATAGTGAAGAAATATGAAAAATAATTAGGACAATTATATTACTTTGTAGGTGTCATATGATGAAGAAGTGACAAAAGTATGATGAATTCCAAAATTACTTTTACTTATGGCGATTGATACCAAGATATGGAAGAGTAACTATAACCAACTTTACATGGTAATGAAATAAATTACAAGTGTAATTAAATGCATGATAATAAGTGAAGATAAGACGGCCACAATGAAGCAAAGATCTATTAAAACAATTGGATACACGTTTGCAACTGAATGGTAACTTTGTTCTTCGTGAATAAATGAAGGAACATGTGATAAAGAGAAATGTTGATTGAATAGAAGTAATATAAATTATTTTGGCCATATAAAGAAAGTGTTGTTTGAAGTTATTACCAATTGCACTAATATTTGAGAGAGGTGAAGCCATGAACGCAAATGTAGTAAGTCTAACTTGTACAACAATGTGGAGTATTAATAAACGTAATTGTTATGTTTCTTCTTTGTTCATCGATAGCTACTAAAGATGAAACTCTACTTATAGTATTCAAATTACTAATCTAATTGAATTATACAAATTATTTTTGATAAAACTTAATTGTATAGATAAAAGATCAGTATACAACCGCATACTAATATGTGGGTATATACAAAGTTACATAAAATGCCAGTTCAAAAGAATCTACGACGCTAGGAGTGCTGACGATATCATGAAGTCTGAAACCAAGAACGATGATGTAAAAGATAATGATACCAAATCTAGACATAGTAAGGGGAGGCGCCCCATCAACATGCCTCAAAATTAAATAGATGGAAAATCAAAATCTATTTGTCACTGCTAGAATATCCTCAATGGTGTATGTCCTATGTGGAGATGTCTTCACTCTAAAGTGAGAAGGTTGATTCTAATTTCCTTATTGTGATCAATGGTGTCATGTAGATCTACAATGTAAAAAGAGGTGATACAAATCATGGACATTTCTAATTTATGTAAAGGTGTTACACTTCTTATTGTTAAATTTTCTATTGTTTCTTTCAATCCTAATAGTCTATATGAAGGAGGCCAACAATGACTTTTGTTGGTATGTGACCGGATATTTTGGTATGGTCGTCAAAAACATATGTCAAATGTATGAAAGTGTTGATGATAGAGACTTCTAGGATTTGAAGAAGTGGTTTCTAAGGAGTGAGGTTGTAGAATAGTTGATGAATAGATATTTGGATGTTTCCTCATGTTGAGAGCATAGAAGGTAAATAAATGGGCTCTGAAAACCTCTTCTTTTCATATTATGGTCGGTTAGAATTTTTTCATACCAAATGAGCTAGATAAAAAGTTTAATTTTGGGAGGACCCGTGATGTTCTAAAGGAAGTTTCTAGGGCATAGGTGGCCATGGTAAGTGAAGAAGAGGTATGTCCTGTTAGGAGAGTAAGTGGGTCCCATTTCCGTGAAATGCGGTTTTTGATGTTGGATTCTAGATGCGCCCCCGTGATCTGCTGGTGCTAGTTGAATGAGGAGCAGGCTACACCTCGAAGCAGATGTTCCCACCTGGTAAATGCATTTAATCCACACCTTTCTATTTGATTTGTTGCTACATATGTAAGTAGATGATCAAAGGAGTAGCCTACACCTAATAAAAGGAGGACCAACATATCCGTCCTCCTAGATGCGGAGTGATGTCTGATGTGGTTATTTTTATATCTGCCGAGTAGTTTTGAAGCTTTACTTGTAGTAATGTTTGATAGCGAGTGTGGGATGTGTATATGTATGGATTGATGTTTAATAGTATGCCCATGGAACTAGGGGTTTGTTCAAGACTTGATGTTGTTAGCAACGTGAGGTCGGACGTTTATGCAATTTTGGATCAACTAAATGGTGGTGATTGATATGTTTCCAAAATTGTGATGTCATGCTATGTTTAATTTTACACCAAACATTTTTATTGTGGAGAGCATTATTCTTTATGTCGACTCAAACATGAAGTATTCTAAAAATATTTTTTATGTGTTTTGCATGGCGCAAGTAACAAAATGATGGAATAGAATTTTACTACAGAATCCGAAGTCAAAACCATGGCCTACGTTTCTTTCCTCCTCAACTCACGTAGAAATGTCGCAATAGTAGAGGTGCTTTCCCCATTGTGCTTGAGCACGCAACTGGTTTAGAGGACAGTCACGGCTTGTAGCAGTACGGCTGTACTTGTTTTCCACTCTGCATCGCTGGACGTCGTTCCATGTGGGACGTATCTGCGGTCCTGATAAATCTAGGAGTAAGCTGCACCTTCTTGCAGATAACAACACATGTCAAGTGTATTTAATCCTGACCCTACCATTGAATGTGCTGATATAAACGTACATGGATGATTGTAGAGAAGCGTACTCCCTCTGAAATAAGGTGCAGCAGATCAACACTCCCACCGCATGTCCTCTGATACCCTCGTCTCGTCCGTGTGGTAGGTAGGCGAACAACCTGGCCCGCACATGCAATGCGTTGCCCTTCACGTGTCATAAGAAGTCACGAGTCTACATAACCGACATTAACATAGGGATGGGTTAAAAGGGAAGAACGAAGACGATTGCAATCAAACATTCTGACAGTAGCCATGTCGATCAATAAGCTGATCTGGTTCTTTCTATCCAAACCATTAGATCCATCTGCTATACTACTTCCGATAGTAGCCATGTCGATCAATAAGCTGATCTGGTTCTTGCTATCCAAACTATTAGATCCGAAACTCATGGGTCAGCGGTTCAATGTTCTCCAGTCTGGAAGCCTCCATCCTCGGAATTCGTGGAATCCCTCTATGCTGGATCTAGAAATGGAGTATTTACTGTGTTTTATTAATCCCTTGCCCTATGCGGGAACATATTAATATCATTTCATTCAAGACTGCTGTGACAATTGATTCGACGTGAACGTGACCTAACTGATATATTTGCGTTCTGAAGGTGACTGCCGGCGTGGTGCTTCTATACAAATTGGAGTTTTTTTTTTCTGCCGGTAGATGCCCTGAGTCGACTATGGAATCTAGAGTAGTCACTTGACTGATCTATAAGCTGATGTGCTTCTTATTAACTCGAATACTAGACCCGAAGTTCATGGGTAAGAGGCTTCTTCCTTTCCCATTTGGCAGCTTATAGCGACCCACTTCTTTCTTTCCCAGTTCGCAATGCAGTTATTGCTAATTTGAGGACAAGTATTAAATTTACTAAAAATTAAATATATTACATACTCTCTCCAAACAGGTGAGTAGGGTTTAGCATATGATTTAATTCCTTTTGTTTTTGGATGGTGGTGGGGGAGTATCCATGTGTAAAAACTTGATTGGTGTCCTATAGAATTTCTATAAGATGCCTCCTATAGTACCGGCGTCCATGTGTAAAGGCTTGATTGGTGTCCTATAGAATTTCTATAGGAGGCCTCCTTTAGTACCGGCGTCCATCATGTTACTGTGTTTTCTTTATTCTGCATGCTCTAAGCGTGCAGATATTAATAACATTTCAGAAGGGAGTGTTATAGCACGAATCGGTCGTATAGTGTACGTACACGCATCCATTAGTGTGTGTTTTGAGGGGGGTTGCTGGTGCAACATTCTTCTGGGTTACATTGTGGTACCGAGTTCCTATGTTCCAATAATTGATGTTGTGATGGTGATTTCACGGTGTTAAATCTTTAGCAAACACTAATCAACGATAATTAAACAAAAAAGTAAAATTACAATCAACACCATTTTCATGAAAAAGTCATAATTTTCCCCTTTTCAAATCCATGATTTTTTTGATGATTTATAATAATAACAACCAATTAGAGAGTCAAAACACAAGTCGTAAGAAAATACAAGCATATATTTACTTCATTTGAACTCCTATTAAAGTCTAATAATACCAAAATCGGGGAGTATGTTATAATCAAGACAATTATTTACATTAATTTAAGTTGATATCCATCACCAAATGAATACACCCCCAATTCTCAATGACTAGGATAAAATATCATTACTAATGTAATATGTAAACTTTCATATAAATAACAAAATTATGTTATCAGACGGAGTCATGTATTACTACCATCCTCAAGACTGGTAGCATGCTCAACACCCATACAACATCTCAATAAATGGGTAACCGTGTTGCCACGGTGAGGTGAACATTCCCATTCATGAAGACAATATAAATGATAATAACATTTTGAGAATTACCCTCCGAATATCAATTAAGTAAGTAATTTGAAATTAGTACAAGTATCACTATTTCATTTTCTAGTAGGCATGTCATTTTCCATTATTTTAAACATAAACAAAATTTTTCAAACAATTTAACGTGCATGATAAGTTCATAAGAAGTCCTTTATACAACAAATAGCTTTAAATAAATATCAAGTTTTGTATTGTGTCCATAAACTAATTGCTTATATCCATAGAGTAATGTTTGTAATTGATGATTTATTTGGACATTATACCCTCTGTATGACTACCTAAAAAAATTAGGTTGCTCGTATGATTTTTAGATCCCCATGTAGAGGATCAACAAAGTTCTTAAGACAACTCTATGCCTCCATTACATATGGAAGAGGTTCTCAAATACCGTGTGTAGTTAATGGTTATAATGTTCTCACTGTAGAGTCTGAACTAGACAAAGTTCTATAAAGAACTGCAATCTCACAAGATTAATGTGTGATAATCTAGACCAAGCCGAATCTACAATGATGGTATGACCATATTTTTTACTCTATACCTTCTAATTTCTAGAAATAGGGAACCAAATAGGAAACTAGGATAAAATAACTAAAGACTAACTATGATTAACCGTGACTGTGATTAAAAAATAGATAAATAATTGAAATGTTTAACCATCACAATTTTCAAATAGCTTAGCTTGCATAATACTTTGTTTTTTACCAACTAATGAGATATTCAATATTTGGGGAATGAGGATGGCCTAATCATTTATCTACTGATGAACACATAACATGAAGCTCAAGATCTATAGTAAAACCAAGCTAAAAATACAGGGTCTATCTTTTGAATAGATATAGATGGCATGAAATGGTATAAAATCTTTTTTCTCTTGTATCACCATTCATACATCCTTATGAGGGTCTTAGATTTTAAAATGACTCTAAATTTATCTACTTGTTGGACATTGGTGGTATAGGAAAAATAGGGAGTGTTTTAAAACTTGCGATAAACTCATATGATGTTCCTTATCAAGAAGTCGGGAAGGATCATCTAGAAATATTTATCTCTCATCTAGGGGTAGTGGAGAAGCTAGATGGGGGTTATTTAAAAAAGAACAAATACCATGCAAGGGTTATTAGCTCCTTCCCATAACCTTCTGGCATTCCACCCTTTTTGTATGCCTTAGTTTGAGAAAACAAAAATATAAATGAACAAGAAATAGACAAAAAAAAGACAAGTTGAAGAAATAAGTGATATATAATAAATTGAAAAAGTTTTCATTTCATCCATGTACATAAAACAAGATCAATCCAACAATGACACAAACCGCATAAAGTCTACAAACAAACAATCTATATGATAAAAAAAGAAGAGTGAGATATATAGCCATGTGGATAAGTACCTTGCAAAAGTATGGATGTACTACTTCTTGTTATTTATCCTGCTTTGATGTTGATCTTGACCTTGATAACTTGGATCATTAGAGAATGGCAATGGAGTGGTGCTAATAGTTGCAGAGATCTAATAATGTTAGAGTTTCTTAATGGAGGGATAATGTGACTAAGAAGTTATGGAAAGTGATGGAATGAAGTGAAAATGTAAGGAACTTGCGGGAGGTGGCCGCCACACTTCATGTCTTGTATATATAGGGGTAGGTTGAGAAATAGGCCCTAATAAGTGAAGTTCAAACTCTAGATGTTTTAATCAAATATGTATGGTTCTTGTGTGCCACACAACCATGTCAAGGGGTTATGGTTGTGGTTTTCATGTCAGTGGTGGTATTGTGTAAATGGCACAACACACACAATTGTTTAGTCATTTCTTTGGTGGTCAGGGATTTTCATGTATAGTGGGGTGCTCTGTCACTATCTTGTTAATTAACAACGATCACGAATGATTTCCATGACCATGGCCATAATCGTTTTAGGATAAATGGTCACAAGAAAGGGGACCCAATTGTTATATTCACCTAATGTTTGTGTAGAAAATTCCATGAGATTGGATGAGCAAAATAGACATTATTGAAAAGATTTGGCATGCTCTTGGGTGTTATGTACAACCACAATGAATTTAGGTTTCATCAGTAGTAACTTCTAGGTTCTTTCTCCATTTTGACCTGAATTTCCATGATCATGGAAAAGAAACATAGACGTGGTGATGATGCTTCAAATTCACTTGATCTATAGTTCTTCAATTTTAATATTACATAGTGTCATACATCCTAATTTGACCTTGGTTCATCATTGACTTGAAATGCATCCGATCTAGCCTCCATGAAGTGTTGAGGAAGTCATAGAGATGTCACTTGAGCTCCCCAATATAGGTAATACAATAATCTTGTGAGAGGTAAGGAAAAACACACATAAGAAATATGTCAATCAAGTAACTATTTAGTGATAATCACACATTCTAATATTGTTTCTCATTTAGTTGGTAACTTAAATGGATTAGTAGCATCAAAATAAGGATCCATCACCACTCTAAGATAGAAATGTTCTTCTCCTCAAGTATACATTAATTATGAATCCAAGATAAGGAAACTTGTAAAGAAATGACAATTTCCCAAAAAATGGTGTTTTTCATATGCAAGTCCAAAAATGATCTTATATGAATGCTTCATTGTTTTCCTCTTCAATAATGAAAATCACTCATTTTCTGTGCAGTAGATTCCTAGATTCCATTTTTGAGGCATTGACACTAACTTTTACATTAAGAGAATTCAATAACACCATGCAAATTTGGATCGTCAAAAATACAAAAGATGGTGACCCAGACTATCATCTCTTTTGTTTGCATGTCCATCAAGATATAAATTCACTTTGATTTTTCCCATGTGGTTGTAGATAAAGGTTTCAAGTAAAGCTCATGACCTCAACATTTCCAAATTAGTTAGAAGTGAGGAGAAAAGGGTTGCATAGAAGTAGATATGCTACATAAAGTACTTCTTTTACAAATTTATTCTTATATGAATTATACTTATTCAAATCGTTGTAATTTTCTACTTGTTTCTTCCCGTTGATGCAATCAAATTCTTTGAAGGCTGATATAGGAAAATATATGGAGAGTTAGACACTCCAAACCTATTGGAGATTGTCCATGTCTTATTTAATTTAATGTTTGAGATGGTTGATGAGTGCATACTCATCATGATTTTCAATTACCTTTTTGGAACAATTTAATATCTATTCCACATCTTTTCACCCTAATATGAATCATAATGCACAAAACTACTCAGTGATTCAATAATCAAGGTTTTAACTAAATATCTTTCATTTTATGCAGGTGTAGCAGGCAACTCCATGCAAACGGTCTCAAGACCGTTTGGATCCATGCGGTCTCAAGACCGTTTGCTGGAATACACAAAGAACAAGACGAAACCAGTTGCCCAAGAAGTCCACGCGGTCTCAAGACCATTTGGTCCCATGCGGTCCCAAGACCGTTTGGTCCCATGCGGTCCCAAGACCGTTTGGTCCCATGCGGTCCGACCGTTTGGTCCCGCGCGGTCCCAAGACCGTTTGGTCCCGCGCGGACCCAAGACCGTTCGATGCAAGCGCAAGGATCGATTGAAGAAATAAAGCCGCGCGACCACGCCAAAGCCAGGACCGATCAAAGCAAGACCGTTTGGCGCTCAAACGACCTCCAAACCGTTTAATGCCCAAACGGTCTCAAGACCGTTTGGTGCCCAAGCGGTCTCAAGACCGTTTGGCGCCCAAACGGTCTCAAGACCGTTTGGCGCCCAAACGGTCTCAAGACCGTTTGGCGCCCAAACGGTCTCAAGACCGTTTGGCGCCCAAACGGTCTCCAAACCGTTTGGAGAAGATATTTCCAGCAACTTATCCAAACCGTTTGGGATCAGATCTGAAACTATAAATAGACCCCCAGGGTCCCCATTTCGAGGCATCGGTTCCGGACGCTGAAAGGCTGCCAGAGCACCACACCGATCAAGTTCCACTCCATCTATCGCTGGTGTTGCGTCCAAGGAGGCCAAGAAGAGGAAGAAGACGGCGCAAGGATCGCATCTTCTTCACTGAGCTGCGTCCACCCTCTGCACCGAGCTCATGGCGGATCTATCTTTCTCTCCTGTCCTTCTTGTATCTCGTATCATGAGCGAGTAGTCCTCTTTCACTGGGGTGCGGGGACTAGCCCCGCTGCCCATGCAAACCATGTTCTTTTGTTAAACTTTCCAAGACAATGTATATAACTCTTCATTTTGTCGTTTATCGTTAAGCTTGTAGGTTGGTTATGTGCGTGTTTTCATCTTTGTGCTCCCTATGTTGCGATAACTTCAAGGCATGGGTTGGAACGTCGTTTAGCATGTTTGACCCTTGACGATAACTTCCGATGGGTTCCTTGAGGTCGTAAGTGTATGATCCGTGAGGGGACGAGCCATCTAGCCTTCGGTGACGCTTCTGTGCACCTAACGCCTGTATAGGGGGTCCACAACCTTAGTTGGATTTTGCATCATCTTGCTAAACGTCAATGTTTGCTCGCATGTCACCTTCTTGCTTATTTATCGGTTAACGCGGCTGACTCCCAAACTAGAAATAGGATGGGATTTCATCGAGGTCGTAAGTGTATGATCCGCGAGGGGACGAGCCATCTAGCCTTCGGTGACGCTTCTGTGCGCCTAACGCCCGTATGGGGGGTTCACAACCTCCGTGGATTTCTGTATCTTCAGAGCCGTAAGACATGTGATCCGGATGGCGATGAGAAATCGGCTGCCTATGGTGATGCTTACGCGGACCTGACGCCCGTATGGGGGGTTCTGCAGCAGCTCTATTTGGAGTGTTATATCGTGCCTGGTTTGTTTTCAAGAGAGTGTGTTTGTGTGCGTAGCGGTGGTCAAACCCGGTACCATCCCAGCGATTCCATATCATTGATCTAAACCCATCTTTTATTCCGCATTTACTTTCTTGCAATTAGTTTAATCAAACCAAAATCAACCAATTGTTCTAAATATTAGTTTTACTTGGGCTAGATCTAACTGACAAAGATTCTTAAAAATGTTGTCCTTTGGGTTTGATCCTCAACTATACTGCGATAAGATCCGTCCGCTTGCGGGTGGTATTGTTGCACTTGGTTTTGGTAAAAGCTCGGGGATATAAACCCCGAGTGAATTTGTTAGTGCATTCAAAAAGCCACATCAAATTCTGGCGCCGTTGCCGGGGACAACGGAATCAGTCAGTCAAATCTAGTTCTTTTAAGACTAATCTAGGATTTTGTTTTCTTTTTGAAACTATCGCTCATCTATTTGATCTTTAATCTACAACAAGGATCTCACTTTCAAACCTTTTCAAATTTCAGGTGCTCTTTGACGATTAGTGCATGCACCGTTCGGATAGTCTCGGACTGACTGTGAGCTTTGATCCCGAAATCGATAGAACCTTCCATCGTCAGATCCGAGAGAATCGAGCCAGAATGGCGCAAGAAGAAGAAGTAGCCCGTAGGGTGGCTCAAGCCATCAATGCGCAGAGAGAAAGGTTCATGCAAGAAGCTAGGGCTGCGGTTCAACAGGAGATCTTAGCAGCACAGGCAGCAGCGCAGGCAGCAGAATTTCAGAAGGATCTTAGAGAGTTCTCTATCCCAAAGGCCGCGAATGTCTATCATCCGGTGCAGCCTCCTCCCATCGAAGCTGCCAACTTTGAGATTAGAGCACATTGGATAACCTTGCTTCAAAACAACCCATTCTACGGTAAACAAGCTGAAGACAGCCAAGGTCATCTTCTCAGATTCATTGACCTGTGTGCTATGATGAAGCAAAATGGAGTCTCTGATGATGCTATTCGACTCCGTCTCTTCAAGTACTCTCTGGCTGATAGAGCCATTAGTTGGTACAACTCACTACAGAGTGATGTACCCATCATTACCTGGGAGCAGCTTCAAAACGCCTTTCTGGAAAAGTTCTACCCCCCATCTCTTACATATGAGATCAGGGGACGAATCACAAATTTCACTCAAGTCCCAGGAGAAACTCTTTCCGAAGCTTGGGATAGATACAAGGAGCTCCTACGCAAATGCCCACACCATGGAATTCCTAAGAACCATCTGATAGAGATATTCTACAGGGGTGTGGAAGATGATGTTAAGATGTTCCTTGACTCTTCGTCTGGAGGGAACTTCATGCGGCAAAGTTACGACAGCGCATGGAGAGTAGTCACCCTGGGAGCAGAAAATCAAGCCAACTGGGGCAGATCTGTTGGTAAAGGAGTCTTAAAGGTAGCTATGGCTGATGCTGTCCCAGAATACAAATCTATAGCTGAATCTTTGAAAGTCTTGGTTGCAAAGCAAGATCACATAGAATCATCCCTTGCTGCGATTGGAAGAGGACATTCTCCAACTAGGCAACCAGAACAAGTCAAGTCCACTTTTTTGTTTTGTGAAGCGTGCAAAGGCACTGACCATTCCACACTATCATGCAATGTTCTCTATGACGTAGTTTTAAGCAACGCCTGTGGGCAAGGAGATAATTGCCAGATGGAAAATCTTAATGCTATTAACACCAACCCTGGGCAGAACTATTACAATCCGAATCAAAATAGGAATCACCCAGGCTTCCAGTACGGAAATCCTTCAGGAGCTATGAACTCGCATCAATTTGTTCCGAATAATCAACCAAGAGGCCCATCTGGGTATCAGTTTAACCAGCAACAGAACTTTGGGAATCAAGGAAACTTCAAGGGAAACTTTCAGAACAGAAACTATAATAATTATCAGAATAACTCTCAGTATCAAAGCTTGAACCAACAACAGGGTCAAATAGGATCCATCCCTTCTGATGACAAGCTATCTACCATTGAAAAGTTATTGCAAACACAACAAATGATGATAGCCAATCAACAAGCCCAACAGAAGGCTATTGAAACTCAACTAGCTCAACTTGCTGCTAGTATTAAGCCACAAGCTGGAGTCTTCGCCGGACAACCTGAGAACAATCCGAAACATCTGGAGCAGCTGAAGGTTATCGCCACAAGATCAGGGAAAAGTTATTTGGATCCCCCAACAAAAACAACTATGGATATCCCTGAGGAGAATGAACCTTTGACGGACCAAAACTCGACAACACCAGAATCGCAACCGAAGGAAAGAAATACTGATAAGGGAAGTTCTGAGGAATCTATCGATGAAGAAGTAGAGACACCTGAACCGGATATTCCTGTATATAAGCCTCGTGTTCCTTTCCCATCCCGTCTGAGGGAAACCAAGCTTGATACTAGATTCATCAAATTCAAAGAGGCTATGAAAAAGCTCCATGTTGATATACCATTCCTAGATGCTCTTAATGAGATACCAGCCTGGACCAAGTATCTAAAGTCACTTATCACCAAGAAGTACATCACTGAAGAATATGAAACTGTAAAATTGGCTGCTACCACATCAGATGTCATACTAAGCAAGATGCCTAAGAAACAAAAAGATCCAGGATCCTTCGGAATCTCATGTCACATTGGCGACTCATCATGCAAGAAAGGATTGGCAGATCTTGGCGCAAGTATTTCTATTATGCCGCTCAGTCTATGCAAGAGACTAGGGTTTGAAGAATTGCTTCCAACTGCTATGACAATTCAACTTGCGGATAATTCGGTAAAAAAGCCGTTAGGAATTCTCGAAGACATCCCGGTCAAGGTAGGCAAGGACGCATATGTCCCATGTGATTTTGTCACCATGGACATAAAAGAAGACACCAAATACCCTATTATCTTCGGTCGTCCATTCCTCGCCACTGCTAGAGCCCTTATCGATGTTGAAGCCGGAACCTTACTGCTCAGGTTAGGTAAAGAAACTCTGGAGTTCAAAGTTTTTGAAAGCATGAGAAGACCGAGTATACAGGAGGAAGTCTATCTGATAGATTGTGTTGAGCAGATGTCACAACTTACTCAAGAATATCACGAGTCATGCGATCCCTTGGAAATTTCTCTATATGACCTTTTTAATGATGAACCTACTGACCAACAAGATAAGGATTGCACCGAAACTCCCGACTCTGCTAAAGGAAATCCTGAAGCTACCTATGAAGAATTAAAGGTTACCGAAACCCCAGAAGAAATCAGTGAAAAACCAGAACCTCCTGAAATGAAGCACCTACTTGAAGGGCTGAAGTATATGTTTGTAGACGATCTCAAAGTTTGTCCTGTCATTATTAACTCTGGTTTAACGACCAAACAAGAAGAGCAACTTCTGGAGGTATTAAAGGAGAGCAAGAAAACCATAGGCTACAAAATGAGTGACCTCACAGGGGTCAGTCAAGCCTTGTGCATGCACAGAATCCCCATGATGGAAGACCATAAGCCAACGATCGAGCATCAACGAAAGTTGAATCCGAATATGAAGGAAGTGGTCCGTCGTGAGATCATCAAACTCCTTACAGCTGGAATAATATACCCGATATCGGACTCACCATGGGTGAGCCCAGTTCATGTTGTACCCAAGAAAGGAGGTACTACTGTCACAAGAAATGAAAACAATGAGCTCATCCCCACCCGAACAGTGACTAGCTGGAGGATGTGTATTGATTATAGAAAATTAAACAAGGCCACTCGGAAGGATCATTTTCCTATGCCCTTCCTCGATCAAGTTTTGGAAAGATTGGCCCATCAAGAATATTTCTGTTACCTGGACGGTTACTCTGGATTCTATCAGATCCCCATACATCCAGATGATCAAGAAAAAACAACTTTCACCTGTCCCTTCGGGACATATGCTTTTAAAAGAATGCCTTTTTGTCTGTGTAATGCCCCTGCAACTTTTCAACGTTGCATGACTGCCATTTTTGCAGGGCTTACTGAAACAGTTATGGAGGTTTTCATGGACGATTTTTCCGTATATGGTGACTCCTTTGATTCTTGTCTTAAGCATCTCTCCATGGTCCTAAAACGTTGTGAAGAAGCACATCTGGTGCTAAATTGGGAGAAATGCCACTTTATGGTAAAGGAAGGCATCGTCTTGGGCCACAAGGTTAGTAATAAAGGAATTGAAGTTGATAAGGCCAAGATAGAAGTCATCTCTAAACTGGAAATCCCCACAAATGTAAAATAAGTTCGCGCATTCCTTGGTCACGCTGGATTCTATAGAAGGTTTATACGTGATTTTTCCAAGATAACGAAGCCGATGACTAATCTACTTTTAAAGGATGCTGATTTCAATTTCAATGAAGAATGCGTCAAAAGTTTTGATATGCTGAAGAAAGCCCTTACAACTACTCCCATCATTAGAGCTCCCGATTGGGACCACCCCTTTGAAATTATGTGTGATGCCAGTGATTACGCGGTGGGTGCTGTCTTAGGACAATGCATAGAGAAGAAACATTATGTGATCTATTATGCATCAAAGACCCTCGACGAAGCTCAAAGGCATTATGCTACTACTGAAAAGGAGCTTTTAGCAGTCATTTATGCTTTCGACAAATTCAGATCCTACCTTACTGGTTCGAAGGTAATCGTTTACACTGACCATGCTGCTATCTGTTATCTTATGACAAAGAAAGATGCTAAGCCAAGGCTGATCAGATGGATACTCCTTCTACAAGAATTTGACCTAGAAATAAGAGATAAAAAAGGGACGGAGAATGTCGTGGCAGATCACCTGAGTCACATCCACACTCTGGATGCTGAAGGGATTCCGATAAACGACTCTCTACCAGATGATCAGCTTATGAGAGTCTCAGGATTCGAACCATGGTATTCAGACTTAGTAAACTACCTTGCCGCCGGAGTCATCCATCCTCAATACACCGGGAACGCTCTGAAGAAATTTATGCATGATGTGAAGCATTACTATTGGGATGAACCATATCTTTTCAAACTCTGTGCAGATGGATTGTATAGACGTTGTGTCGCCGAAGAAGAAGCCCATTCTATTTTGGAACAATGCCACTCAGGACCCGTGGGTGGGCATATGAGCTCTAAAAAGACTGCCTTAAAAGTTTTGCAATGTGGATTTTTCTGGCCAACTTTATCCAAGGACTGTTATGATTTTGTCATATCATGTGATAAGTGTCAAAGAGCTGGCAATATAACCAAGAGAGACGAAATGCCACTGAATCTATGGCAAGAAGTCGAGATATTTGACGTCTGGGGAGTGGACTATATGGGGCTATTCCCATCTTCTAATGGATTCTCTTACATCCTTGTGGCGGTGGAGTACGTCTCCAAATGGGTTGAAGCTATACCAACCGTCACTTGTGATTCAAAACCAGTCATCAAACTATTCAAAGATATTATCTTCCCACGGTTCGGAGTGCCGAGAACCGTGATATCTGACGGAGGATCCCACTTCATTGAAAGAAGCCTTGAAGCTCTTCTACGAAAATATGGCATCTCACACAAGATAGCTTCGCCTTATCATCCACAAACCAGTGGACAGGTAGAGGTCTCCAACCGACAACTTAAGGCTATCCTTGAGAAAACCGTTGGACGTAATCGAAAAGATTGGGCGACAAAAATCAACGACGCCTTATGGGCTTATCGCACTGCTTATAAGACTCCCCTTGGGACTACCCCTTTTCGATTGATATATGGAAAGAGTTGCCACCTTCCAGTCGAACTTGAACATAAGGCATGGTGGGCAATTAAACAAATAAACTTCGATATGAAACAAGCGGGTCAAGCCAGAATTCTGCAACTCCATGAGTTGGATGAACTCAGAATGACAGCCTATGAGAATGCACGAATCTACAAAGAACGTACAAAACTCTGGCATGATGGACATCTGAAACAAAAAGACATACGAGTGGGAGACCAAGTTCTAGTTTTCAACTACAGATTAAAATTGTTCCCAGGAAAACTCCGCTCACGTTGGTGCGGACCTTACATCGTCAAAAGAATCTCTCCCCATGGTGCTTTCTCTTTATGGAGCGACGGGTCTGGCGAATTTATAGCAAATGGTCACCGCTTGAAAAGATACTTCACACCAGCTGACAAAGGTACCGAAATAATGTTGGAATTCAGCAATCCAAAGGACCCACCATAATTCCGAAGAACTCTGTCGAGCCATCGACATAAAACAAAGGCGCTTGTCGGGAGGCAACCCGACCAATAAATCTATTTTACTTTTCCTTTTCAAATTTTGTTCCTTATAGTTAAATTTTCCTTAAATAAAATTTGCCTTATGAGAGAGTTTTTCTTTCAGGACACGAGATCGGATTGGGGCTGATCAGAACGAATTCATTCTCGACAGTCATACCTGGTGTTTCCTTTCCCCTCCATCTTGAATTTAGGGTTTGCTCGAGGACGAGAAAATCTCTAAGTTCGGGGTGGAGGGTGGGTGGTACGTATTCCACTTCCACATACACACCCTCTTTTCATATTCAATATGTCTCTATCATAAAATTTTTCAAAATTTTGAACAGATACCTGATGAAATTTTGTCTTTTGTTGATAAAAATGTAACTAACTTTTTGCTATGCATCTTCTATCATAACATCCTCCTTATTCAAAGCAAATCCTCAAGAGGACTGACTTTTGAAACTTGCCTGAAATCATCCTGTGAAACTTATGATTCCTAACATCATAATACTTTTTACATAATGATAAGTATCTGTCAAACTGATAGGGATCAAACACGTCGCGCTTCCTAACTGACTAGTGGAACAATGGCTCAGAAACCCCACCGGATCCGCATCAAGTCATTATTTGAGTAGAGTATGACAAAGAGAATAACCCGGTTTTGAATTGTAAATCAAGTTGCATCCTGATCTGAACTCTCTTCTACACTTCTTCTATCATGTTCGTATCCCTCCATCCATAAATACCACCAAAATAGCCAAACTTGTGCCAAACCCTAAGTTCGGGGTGGCACGCCACTTTCCCCATATCCGCTTCTTCCATACCCCTTCCAATAAATAGGGGCGTACCACCAAAAATGCAATCTCGAGTCGAATAGAGGAGAGATCTGCAATAAAAAGATGCCAAAGTGCACACAAAATAAATGCAATCTCGAGTCGAATAGAGGAGAGATCTGCAACAAAAGATGCCATAGCGCACACAAAAAAATATGCAATAAATGAAATTGCAAAACAAATAAAAATCTCGAGTCGAATAGATGAGAGATTTACTTCTTCTTTCCATACCACCTTTCATTCCTTTTTCTACCTAAGGGCACAATACATGCTCTACCATCCTGAACTACACCAGTGTCAGATCAAATGCATACTTGTCGATTCTACGGGTATCTCTGAACTCCTACAAAACTCTTCGACATGCTTGGTGTTGGAAAAGGCGGGGAGGAAGCGTTGTTGGGAAATGAACTCAGGAACGAAGCTATGGAAAGACGTGTTTCGTGGTCCCAGGAAGTTGAGGTACTCACTCATACTGAGCAAAAAGAAAACATTTGTGATGTGAAGATGAAGAAATCACACGGACCGAAAGTATTCCATCAGGCAACAGTTTCAAATTTTATGTTACTCGAGGACGAGCAACGATTTAAGTTCGGGGTGTTTTGATGAGTGCATACTCATCATGATTTTCAATTACCTTTTTGGAACAATTTAATATCTATTCCACATCTTTTCACCCTAATATGAATCATAATGCACAAAACTACTCAGTGATTCAATAATCAAGGTTTTAACTAAATATCTTTCATTTTATGCAGGTGTAGCAGGCAACTCCATGAAAACGGTCTCAAGACCGTTTGGATCCATGTGGTCTCAAGACCGTTTGCTGGAATACACAAAGAACAAGACGAAACCAGTTGCCCAAGAAGTCCACGCGGTCTCAAGACCGTTTGGTCCCATGCGGTCCCAAGACCGTTTGGTCCCATGCGGTCCCAAGACCGTTTGGTCCCATGCGGTCCCAAGACCTTTTGGTCCCATGCGGTCCCAAGACCGTTTGGTCCCATGCGGTCCCAAGACCGTTTGGTCCCATGCGGTCTCAAGACCGTTTGGTCCCATGCGGTCCCAAGACCGTTTTGTCCCATGCGGTCTCAAGACCGTTTGGTCCCATGCAGTCTCAAGACCGTTTGGTCCCATGCGGTCTCAAGACCGTTTGGTCCCATGCGGTCCCAAGGCCGTTTGGTCCCAAACGGTCCCAAGGCCGTTTGGTCCCGCGCGGTCCCAAGACCGTTTGGTCCCGCGCGGACCCAAGACCGTTCGATGCAAGCGCAAGGATCGATTGAAGAACTAAAGTCGCGCGACCACGCCAAAGTCAGGACCGATCAAAGCAAGACCGTTTGGCGCTCAAACGACCTCCAAACCGTTTGATGCCCAAACGGTCTCAAGACCGTTTGGTGCCCAAGCGGTCTCAAGACCGTTTGGCGCCCAAACGGTCTCAAGACCGTTTGGCACCCAAACGGTCTCCAAACCGTTTGGAGAAGATATTTCCAGCAACTTATCCAAACCGTTTGGGATCAGATCTGAAACTATAAATAGACCCCCAGGGTCCCCATTTCGAGGCATCGGTTCCGGACGCCGAAAGGCTGCCAGAGCACCACACCGATCAAGTTCCACTCCATCTATCGCTGGTGTTGCGTCCAAGGAGGCCAAGAAGAGGAAGAAGACGGCGCAAGGAGCGCATCTTCTTCACCGAGCTGCGTCCACCCTCTGCACCGAGCTCATGGCGGATCTATCTTTCTCTCCTGTCCTTCTTGTATCTCGTATCATGAGCGAGTAGTCCTCTTTCGCTGGGGTGCGGGGACTAGCCCCGCTGCCCATGCAAACCATGTTCTTTTGTTAAACTTTCCAAGGCAATGTATATAACTCTTCATTTTGTCATTTATCGTTAAGCTTGTAGGTTGGTTATGTGCGTGTTTTCATCTTTGTGCTCCCTATGTTGCGATAACTTCAATGCATGGGTTCCTATGTTGCGATAACTTCAAGGCATGGGTTGGAACGTCGTTTAGCATGTTTGACCCTTGACGATAACTTCCGATGGGTTCCTTGAGGTCGTAAGTGTATGATCCGCGAGGGGACGAGCCATCTAGCCTTCGGTGACGCTTATGTTCGCCTAACGCCTGTATAGGGGGTCCACAACCTTAGTTGGATTTTGCATCATCTTGCTAAACGTCAATGTTTGCTTGCATGTCACCTTCCTGCTTGTTTATCGGTTAACACGGCTGACTCCCAAACTAGAAATAGGATGGGATTTCATCGAGGTCGTAAGTGTATGATCCGCGAGAGGACGAGCCATCTAGCCTTCGGTGACGCTTCTGTGCGCCTAACGCCCGTATGGGGGGTTCACAACCTCCGTGGATTTCTGTATCTTCAGAGCCGTAAGACATGTGATCCGGATGGCGATGAGAAATCGGCTGCCTATGGTGATGCTTACGCGGACCTGACGCCCGTATGGGGGGTTCTGCAGCAGCTCTATTTGGAGTGTTATATCGTGCCTGGTTTGTTTTCAAGAGAGTGTGTTTGTGTGCGTAGCGGTGGTCAAACCCGGTACCATCCCAGCGATTCCATATCATTTATCTAAACCCATCTTTTATTCCGCATTTAATTTCTTGCAATTAGTTTAATCAAACCAAAATCAACCAATTGTTCTAGATATTAGTTTTACTTGGGCTAGATCTAACTGACAAAGATTCTTAAAAATGTTGTCCTTTGGGTTCGATCCTCAACTATACTGCGATAAGATCCGTCCGCTTGCGGGTGGTATTGTTGCACTTGGTTTTGGTAAAAGCTCGGGGATATAAACCCCGAGTGAATTTGTTAGTGCATTCAAAAAGCCACATCAATGGTGATATATTGAATGATAGAATAAGTGGAAATGATGTGGAAATGATATGATCTTGGATAACTGGAGGTGGTGTGGAATTGTGCTATTAAAATTAAACACACCTCAATAGACATTTAAACTACAATAAAATATAGTAAAACAAGCAAGGGAGAGAGATTAAACAATCACAGAAAAGTAGAAGGATATATAGTGGTTCTTGTTCGAGTTATCATAGCTCCACTACCTAGAGTATCTACTCTAGGATTTCTTAGCTGCATGAGTATCACCTAATAGTGCCTCCTAAGATTATATAGTAAACTCTTTTCAACCAAATAGTAACTTGCTTTCTTTCTTGACAAGGGGTGAATAACGTTCTAAGTGTCAACCTACCTTACCTTGTGCCACCTGACCTACACCTTACTCTAATAAGAAAGAACTTCAATCAAATTTGTGAGAAACATTCTGGGACATTCATTTGGGAGCCTAAAAAGTTAACCATTAGGATTGGACCACTTGAAAATGCTCCTAATTATCATTTGCAATAAGGATGTGTGTGCTCAATAAGGAAATAAGGGTTCTTAGAAAAATTCTCCGGTGGGAATCAGGGACGATCGAGGGGGCGATGGTGAGTCTGGCGACTGAAGGGGCGACGGAGGGGGCGATGGCCAAGCAGACGGCGACGTCTGATCCTCCAGATCCAGGTCGCGTAGACATTGACTTAAGGCAGAATAAGGGTAATGTTACTCCATCTGCTGTTGCGGTTACCAAAGACACGATGGATTGGCCGGGTCTGTTTAAGGACAAAACCATTGCAGGGCCAGTTCATCTGAGCAAGATGAAGACACAGTTAGTGAACAGGAAGATGCTTTATCCTAAAGTAATCGCGGAAAGAAACCTAGCCAAATGGAGCATGACGACAACCATATACATTATTGGTCTAAAACCTCACTGGCCGGCGCTGGCAAAGCACCTCGCAATGGTATGGAAGGTTAAAGGTTCGATTGAAATAAGTTCTAGAGGAAAAGGTTTCTTCATTGTTATGTTCGAGAATGATGAAGACCTAACCATGACTATAGATGGAGGTTCCTAGTTCATAGCAGGCAAGCCATTGATCATTAAGAAATGGGAAAGGGGCGAACCCCTGGAGAAGATGAAGTTGACAAACATTCCCATTTGGCTGAAGATATATAGTCTTCCTTTAGAGATGTGGCCCATGGAGATGTTCAGTAGTATTGGTTCGATGTTGGGGCACCCTCTACGACCGGATAAGCTAACATCTGAGTTCTGAAGACTAGACTATGCTAGAATACAGGTTGTGATCTCGGATGATTTCTCGTATCCTAAGGAGATGCAGATCATGAGCGATGATGGCCAGATGGATACTATCCTGTTCGAGTATGAATGGGAGCCCAACAAATGTTCGATGTGTGGCCTGTATGGGCATGAATCCTCTTAGTGTGAAGATTAAAATAAAGCTCAAGGGAGAGTTCCTAAGAAAAAGCTTTCGAGAGAGTGGATTACCAAAAAGATTATAGAGGATGATGAGGGTGAAGTCTTCATTGATGCTGAAGAAAAAATAGCAGAGGGAGATACGGGTAATGCTATATTTGTTGAAGAATCCTCTATGCAGTCACATGAACTTGACAGAAGCTCTGAAGTGATCACCCCATCTGCTACTCCAGATGCGGGATGGGATACGAAGAAGAAGAAAGGTAAACCTACTCCTAAGGGGGTTGTAAAGAGTAGTATTAGAATTATCCCTGAGTCTCTGAACAAGTACTCACCTCTGTCAAATTTTGATGAAGGAGAGATAATTAATGAGAAGATTAGTACATCGTTGGCTGCGACTGAGGTGGATAGGGGTCCTCCTTCTCTTCCTCCGAATGGTTGAACCCCTAAGCATCCTTTCCTGGAATGTGAGAGGAGGAGGCAATAAGATTCCTCACATTCGGGATGAAATAAATTGAAACAAAGCAAATATTTATATTATTTTGGAATCCAGGATTCAGAAAGAAGATTTGGAGGGTTTTGTTGAAAAGATTTGGCCTAATGCTAGCTTTGTGGATAATTCTGGTCACTATTCCTACACTCATATTCTGATCGTTTGGTTGAGCAAAGATATTGATGTTAAGGTCACAATGAAGAACGAACAATGTATTCATTGTGTTGTTAACAGGGATTTGGTAAGTTTTCATATGTCTGCAATTTGTGGAGCTAATTTGGATGTGGAACATGCTCTGCTATGGAATTCCCTTCTCTCCATTAGTAGTTTGAACCCAGATAAGTGGTGTGTGCTAGGGGATTTTAATGTTGTGCATTTGAGGAAGGAGAAGATGGGAAAACAACCACCTTCTAAATGTAATATGGTGGATTTTAACAAAACTACTGCTGAAGCTAGCCTTATTGAATTACAGACTAAGGGCTTCTTCTTCACATGGAACAACCATAGAAAAAATGGTTGGGTTTGAAGAAGAAAGGTGGGACTCCATTTTGTTTTATCAACTCATGGGTTAATCAAGATTCTTTTAAAGATATTGTTGCTGATGCCTGGCGAAATACTGAGGTTCAAGGTGCACCTATGTATCAGGTATACAGAAGGCTATATGCTGTCTCTTGTGCTCTTAGAAAATGGAACAGAGAGGTCGTTGGTAACATCTATTCTAAAGCAAGAGAACTTGAAAGGGATTTATTATATCTCCAGAGAGAAATTGATGCATACCCCTTGAATGTGTGTAATAAAACAAAGATGGTTGTGCTAAGATCGAATACTATTAAAGCTCTTAAAGATGAAGAATCCCTCCTTCACCAAAAAAGTAGAGTCCAATGGCTCAAGTTGGGGGATAGGAATTCATCGTTCTTGTATGCTTCTTTAAAAATAAGGAGGATCAATAACAATATCAATATGTTAGAGAATGACCAGGGGACTATATTCTATGATGTTGATGTGATTCGTGATAATGTCAAAAGCTTTTACTGTAATATTTTTAATAAGACTTCGAAAGAGGAAGTTTTTTGGAAAAAAGAGTGGGTCATGCCTAAGATTGATGCTGCTCATTTTGACATGCTTAGAAATGTGGTGAGAAAAAAAGAGGTGGAAGAGGTTTTTATGAAGATGAATGATGATAAAACTCCAGGTCCAGATGGCTATAATGTAGTGTTTTTCACGTCAATGTGGGACATTATTGGTGATGACATTTCTTCAGCTATTCTTTACTTCTTTAAGTCAGGGAGGCTTCTAAAGGAATGCAACAATACTATGATCACTCTTATCCCTAAGGTCCCTGGTGCTATTAATTTGAAGGATTTCAGACCTATTTCTTTATGCAACACTATTTACAAGGTTATTGCGAAGATTTTAGCAAAGCTTAGCAATGGTTCTACCCTCCATTATTGATATCAATCAAATTTCCTGTTTCAAAGGAAGAAGAATAGGAGATGCCATCTTACCGGCCAATGAGATCCTTAGTTCTTTTGGGGGCACTCAGAGTAATATGTGCATTAAGGCTGATCTAGTGAAAGCTTATGACACTGTGAGGAGAGACTATATTATGTTTTTAATGGTGAAGATGGGTTTTCCTGAATGTTGTCTAAGATGGATTTAAGAGACGTTTGATACTGCTTCCTATAAAGTTCTTGTAAATGGATGCCCTACTGATGGTTTTGAGGCTTCGAACGTGGTAAGACAAGGGGACCCCCACTCTCCCTTATTGTTTGTTATTGCTATACAAGGTTTGACAGCTGTTATTAATGCTGAAGTCGGTGCTGGCAGGCTGCAACCTCTTTGTGCTGGTGATGCAAATGTGTCACACATTATTTTTGCCGATGATTTGCTTTTGTTTTCTAAGGCTGATGGGAGTAGTGCTTGCTATTTCAAAAACATACTGGAGTTGTTCAGTAGGATGTCTGGTCTGCAGCTTAATAATAATAAGAGACACATTTTTTTAAGTAATAATGCTGATAAGTCTACTATGGGAAATATTCTAAATATTGAGATTTGCAATCTGCCAGTACGCTATCTTGGTATCCCTCTTTTCACAGACATGCTGACTAAAGAGATGTGCCATCCTATTATGGATAAGTTTAGAATTAGATTAGAGTCTTGGAAAAGAAATCTTCTGTCTCAAGCGGGGAGAGTTGAATTGATTATTTCTACTCTCTTAGCTTATAGCATCTTTTGGACCTCTGCTTCTCCGTTGCCCAGATCAGTGATCAAGAGTTTGGAAAAGTTGATGAGGGATTTCTTATGGAAAGATTCTGAGGAAAAGAAACACTTGCAGACTATCTCATGGAAGACTATATGCATACCAGAAAAGAGGGGGCCTGGGTATACACCTTATTGATGACTGGTCTAAGGCAGGTCTGATTAAAAATCTCTGGAATATTGCAGCTGAAAAGGGTAGTTTATGGGTAAAGTGGATAAATGGCAGATATATCAAAGATGAATCGATTTGGTCTGTTAGATCCAGGGTGAATTCCTCTTGGCTCTGGAAAAAGCTGCTCGAGCAAAGGGATATTCTTCTTAAAGAGATTAACTTCTGTCTGGGAAATGGCAAGAGGTTTTTGTTCTGGAGAGACCCCTGGTTAGAGGGGAAGGAGAAGATGATTGACTTGGTTAATTCAGACCTTGTGTTTAGAATGGGTAAAGGTCTACACTGCTGGGTTGATGTTTGTATTGATGGAGACTTGTGGAGAGTGCCAACTTTCAAAGGTTCTTACCAAGTAGAGAAGATTATTTTGAGCATGAAGCGTCAATTAAACTCTGAAGATTATATTCTTTTTAGAGGGAAAAAAGATTGCAGCCTGAAAGATTGTTGGAATGCGGTCTGAAAAAAACATATGGTTATTAATTGGGGAAGCTGGTTATGGTCAAATGTTCCGAGGAGATGCTCTCTTCTATTATGGAAAGGCTTTCTGGGTAAAATTCCTACCACTGACTATCTTCAAAGGGTGGGTTTTCAGCTGGTATCTAGATGTATTTTGTGTCAAGTTCATGAGGAAAATGCTGCTCATATCTTCTTTGAATGCTCGTATGCTTGTAAAATCTGGAAATTCTTGAGAGCTGATTAGAATAGATCTGTATTTCTAGAGTCTTTTGAAGACCTCCTAAAGCTGAAGGGGAAGTCCAAGGTCTCTGCGTGCTTTATCATTCATATGTTACGGAGAGAAAGAGATTCTAGAATCATTAAAGAGTTATGCACATATACAAATTTTTTTTGGTTGTTATATCAAAAGGACATAGTAGATCTTTATATCTAGATTTTCTTTCTTTTTTTAGTTTTGTTTCCTTCTCTTCTCTATGGCTACGCTTTGTAACTGCTGAAGTTTTTAGTTTTAGTAAAGAGGCACCACCCTACGTTCACAAAATAGGGGTTCTTTGAGGCACTTTACCAAATATATAGAAACTTTGGTAACCTTTGGAACCTCCAAAATTGTTCCTATACATTGTTGAGGATTACTACTAGCTAATTGAGTTGATAGGAATTTATTCTAGGCATTTTAGTGGAGTAGATGAATATACATATTTCATTTTTTTCTCACTAAAATTTAAATGTATGCATTTGTAGAATGAAATCATTATAGGCATTATATTAAAAAATTTTGTTTCATAAATAAGAATTATATATGAGGAATAAAAAATTGAGGATTTTCGTGAAGAAATTCAATGGATGGTAATTGTTTTTTGAAAGTCCAAATGCTGTCAGACAAAAAATTTTGGGAGTTTTTATTGATGCCAATCTATAGCTTTAGATCAATTTGTACGGTCATGTGGAAATTTTCTGGAGGAGTTCTATTCATTGTTATTTAGATATTTCTCATTAAAAGTGAACTACTTCTAAAGGTGATTACTCCATTTATAGGAATTTTATGAATGCAACCAATCATCAATAATATCTTTAAAGCCATATTTTGACAATGCCATTTGATAAATTTATGGGGAAAACCAAGTACTCATGTATTAATTTTCCTTGTCATGATTATCATCTCACTAATTAAAAATTGATCTTCTGATAAGGTATTACATACGATGATTGTTTCTAACAAAACTCTATTGATTTCTTCAATGATCATATTCAACATGATCTTGTTGCACGCCATGTTTAATTTTCTGATTATGTTTTTTGATGTAGATTGGTAACATCGGTAGATTCATTAGACACATATATATGAAATAGTATGGTGATCACTAAAATGTAGGACAAGGTGATGTAGCCTTGCAGTCAACATCTCTCACTCTTTTAAGATAACAAACATTCCTCGAACGTATTGTATAACATAATTTATGAGTTTCATACCTTGGATGATGTGGGTTATATAGAAAGTGGCTTAATATCCCCCACCAATTCATATTATTATACATGTTTGATATTTAAAAAAAAATAGCACCAAGCTTATAGAAGTGAAATATCTAATAAATTAAGTGAATTTAATTTGTTCATATGAAAAAGAGGGGCGGTGTTAGAACAAAAATAAAGGACTTCACCAAGCAATCAAACATATTTCTCAATTCTAATTATACAAAATTGGGAACAAGTGTAACCAAATGAAAATACAAAATTGAAATCCTCAATATTGTCCCACATCTCAATGAGAATAATACCTTACATAAGGATTTAGATTTTCATACATAAAGGTAAATTCAACCCATGAAAAGTTCTAGAGTTTGGCATGGACGTAATAAGATGTGAAAACTTATGATAAATGCCTCATAATAATAGATGAGAAAACATTACAATAAAAATTTAGATATAAGGGAATCTAGAATAAGTATCTAGTTGAATCATTGTCCTCATCATCAATCTTATCACATAATACATCTGAATATGAAGGGTCAAAGGTAGAAAAATCTTCTGCTTTATCTTCTTCTTGTACTTCCTCATCATTCTCTCCCAAGGTGTAACATGCCCATGAGAGATTGGTTTTCTCTCAATTAATCATGTGATGAGAAACCAATGCATTAATATGTTAATAAGTTGGCATGTATATCCAATTGAATTCCCAAAGGGTAGCAATAAGGGCACTATAGGCTAAAGAAAAGGGTGGAGCTAGAGGTACAAGAGAATAATGGGCATGAGGTGAAATTGTAGGAGTGGCACTAGAAGGAGAAGCTAGAATTGCTAACGTGAATAGGAACATATTTCTCAACATGAGAGGAAGGGGAACATGATAAAATTTATGGAGTGGAAGGATATGGTGAAGCAATTCTTATATTCACATTGTTCATGAAAAGAAAGATATTCTAGTGGATGTAACATTGGGCATCGTACAAGTAATCAAACATATTACCTAGTTAGGAATTTTTGTTCATCATTATCCCTTGTGCCTCTCATTAGTGACATGAAGTAACTCATGGATGGAGGTGTTCAAGGAATTTATTCTTGGAATTAAGGAAGATTTTTCACCATGTAAGGATGACTTTTTCAATCTACTAGTGTTGGTGAAAGTTCTCTTGTGGTTAGAGTTGTACTTGAAGTCAGTGGTGAGAGATCTATTTCAATTTGTATACAAATAGTGTTTAGAGTGGTGGACCATTTTGTCCAAATGTTTGAGTTGTATCACCATTACCAAACTGGCTGTTGTCGAGGACCAAATCCCTAACATGCACCAACCAATCCCTTGCTATTACATGCTCATCAAAGCTATTTCTTAACTCATGTTTCACTACAAAAGTTTAGGTTGGATGAAAGGTTGATCAGGGCCTATCCTTGACCAATACAACTTCAATCCTTAATAATTAAATAAAAAAGTTAAGTGTCTATAAAACTTGCTAACTAAGGCTTAACCTGACCAATAGGGTCGCATGCCTGACATATGATTAGCATAAGACAAAAAAATCCTCACATAACATTTAACTTAATTTCTATCCCTATTTGGTGTTTAGATATACATTCAGGGGAAATTTGGATGACCACATTTCTATTTCTATAGTAGTTAATAAATTATGGGACTTTGAAAGTCCTCAAATTTTAATTGCATAAGACAACTCAAATGAACATTGTGATCATCAAATATTTAATTGCACAGATTTTGAGGACAATAAGGAAAAGACAAACAAGTTACATCATGATCTAACTAGTAAAATGTGACATAAATAAAAAAAATAATATCGACTTTATTTGATCAACATCGTCATAAACCATACTCGATATATAACACAACAACATTAGCCATCAAACATGTCTTGTATGTATAACTTCAACATCATCTGTCTAATTAGGTGACAAGTTTACTTAGAAAATTCTAGTTATTTGCACCAGATCATCCTCCTGTGCGTCTTCAAATGTTGGCAACATCGACCTTATAGAAGGTTATTTCTCCTCCTTACAATTACAAACAAGAAATTAATGTGGAATCTAGATAATATATAAAAGTAGGAATATAATCATAACATGGAACATAATAAAGTAAATAAATGACCTAGATGAAAAGAGACATACATAGCAACAAATCTGACGAAGAGGTAGTTGGAGCAAAGATGGGTAGTAATGCTTAGTGTTAAATGGTCACCTGACGATGTAGGAGAAGAGATACAAGGGATGCGTTATACTATGTCAAAAATATATAGAATAATCATTAATAAGGAAATAAGCATGAATCCATTTACAAAAGTCAAGTCAATGATACAAAAAATACATAGAAATGACGATTTGTTGGATTTCTATAGGTATAATATGTGATTAGATAATAATTGGGTGAAAATACATAATGCAAGATGAGGGGAAGATAATATTTATTACCTTTGAGGAGCTGATCCTTCCTAGAGCATTTATTCTTTTGATGCTTATTCCACTTGTTAGGGAAAACACCAAATCAGAAGTCCCTTCTAAATACAAACTATGATAGGAGGATGTTGGCTGTTTTAGCTTCCAATGGGTTGAATTACACCTTATAATCACTGAGACCATCATCCAACTCCTCCATCACATCTTGTGAAATAGGGAATGTCCTCTCCATGTCACTAGACATAGGCGCAACCCCGTCATACCTACGGATCAACCTCAATGCCATTTCCAAATTGACCGGTCTTCAATAATTGGGCCTTTTTCTCCTTGAATCTTGAAAAGGGGAAAAATGAAGAAGGCAGTGACCGAGCAACTTGGTTGTAGTTAACATGATAGGGATGATATTGTTTTTGGAAGAAAAGGGAAGTGAGAGAGAGAGAGTCAAGAGATAGTCATAATGAGAGTGGGGAGTCATGTGAGTGGTTGAAGAAGAAGCTATTTTGTTCATGGATATTCCTTAAGAATGGGAACCTTCTATGCCCTCATACATGGACAAAATAATGCTTGAGGATAAGACCTCATTGGTATATATCACCTGGTATGAACCACTAAGAGGAGGGGGCTTGTGGAGTGATGCACATGAAATTATAATGATTTTCTAGGTTATATTGTTTTGTTATTTATGAAATTTTTTCTGAAAAATATATGCTTTCATCCAGATTACAAAAAAATACATTTTGAAACTCTTTTGCATTGATATGAACTATTTTAATGTGTTTTATTCTAAAATATGATATTTTATCTAGTTTGATGAAAATTTTCCGAATTTTAGGTTGAAGGGCACTTTTTGTCCATGTTGGTACCATCGTCATACGAGTCGCTACCATCAACATTCCTCAACAAAAGTATTGACTCACTAACAATTCAAAATCACAGAGACCATTCTTAGTTCCACCACAAAAAGGAACCCATGATCTCTATAACTTCTGAAGTGCCACAAACATTGTACTAAAAGGACAAAAATTGAAGCAAGTTAGTGATATCAACCTAAAATATAGATGATTAAGATTTTAAACCTAATCTCGATGGTATAAATATTCTCACGGGAACTTGAATTTATATAAAGTACAAGGCATGCCGACCATCACAAGAAAATCAGAGAGTGGTGGATAGACAACCCTAGACCAGAAGGAGAAAAAAAGGTAGGAACTTGGAGAAATGAGCAATATGGCACCTTGGAAATTTGGAGGCCCGAATGTCATCCATTCTCCCTCATATTTAGAGGGGATATTCATTATTCACTACCATTTGGTTCAATTTTATGATTTTCATAATTTCCTTCTCGGTTAAAATCTATTGTGATATAATATTCAATATGCATGGGTAATCCTCTCTTTCTAGGAAGCCCAATGTAAATTTGTACTTGATAATGGTTATCTAAAAATTAAATTTCCCGCATTAGAATTATTGGCAATATGCTTCTTTGTTTCATGTTCATGGTTGATCACCTTGTTCATTCTTTGAATATTTCATTGAGTGGATAAGAGGGTTTTAACATTAGAATAATTACCATTAACACAGTTACTAAAACACTAGAATAACAAGCTAATTGTTGTGAGATGAAGTAAATAGAGAGATGTCAATAATCATTTAATCTTTTACTTTTTCATTACGAAAGTGAGTTTTTGACTATATTATATAGTGTCTTAAACTACAAAATGGGTAACATGATCTAAAGATCCCTATTCATTTTAAGTATGATTGCCTATTTTTAGAAACATTGATATCAAGTATAAATTGCATGGTAGTGAAATTTATTATCCTAAAAAATCAATATCTCTAGTTTTACAACAAAATTCATTATTTCTTTTGACTTGGATGGTTTTCTCTTAGTTAATAGTAGCTTATAACTTCATAATTCTTTGAGTTTGAGATTGAGAAAAAATATGTTATTACTTCAATACATATACTCATGTATTGCAAACATGGTTTGTGCAAGTTAAGTTTTTTGTTACGTTGCTAGAGAAACTTGCAACGCTAGCAGTGTATGTGATAATACATGCCACTTAGGCTACTTATTACATATTTTTTTCTTTTTCTTTTTCTTTTCTCAATCAAAATTTTAAAAAATATTTCTTTTTATTTACAAATTTGGTAATATTTCTTTCTTTTATTCCAGGTACTAGATAATGGTTAGTACTCATTCCACAGAGTACGGAGAACTAGAATCACCACCACCACCACCACCACCACCACCACCAATTTAATTAGTATCCTTGAATAATAAATAGATGTAGTGATCAACCCACACCCAAATTCTGAAGAAGAAGAGCTCAAAATATCTAATTGTGGTGACGTCAATGATCATGCAGGCAATGAGTAGAAAATATGAGAGAGAATTAAGACATTCCCTTGTACTTCACATTTGTGTCCAATGAAAATTTTTCCTAGTAATGTGGGAAGTTATAAGATAGATCTAAAATTTGTGGTTTTGATAAAATCTCAGACATTCTACGGACACACCAATGAAGACATCAATGCAACCCCATCAAAAACTTATTGAAAAGTTGTAATACGCGTAAAGATTCATAGGGTGGAACCAATGATTATTTATATGCAATTTTTTCCAGTCTCTCTTATGTATAGGATAAGAATATGGTTCTAAGGTTTAGAGTTAGAATTTGATGAGACATGGGATCAGATTACTCATCCTTTATTTGAGCGCACATTTCCTCCCCAAAATATTACTCAACATGTAGGAAATATTCATAACTTTAAGAAACAATCCGATGAATCTTATTCATAAATTCATGTTTAAAAATCCCCCCCACCATGGTATTGATAAATTTCACCAAGGTACAACATTTTACTATGGCCTACACCAAGGGAATAGTACAAAACTTAATAGTGCACAGGTAGTTTCTTTTTGAACAATAGCGCTAAGAAATGTCAGGAAATATTGAATAATATGACCATGAATCAATCTAAGGGTGAGGAGGATAAAATCACAAGCTTAGGAAAAGGTATCATGGAGGTTTGAGAGGTAAAAGCACAAAATTCACATATAACAAAGTTGAATAAATGGTTGGGAGAATTGAATTCTAATCAATCTGAAAATGATGAGGAGCAATTCATATATATATGTATCAGCCCAATAACAAGAGGAATAATCAATATACAAGGACTAGTAATAAAAAATTCTTGAAAACATCCAAGTATAGTATGATCCATCACAGGTGCGAGAACCTCCTCAACAACAATAATATAATTTCAACAACACCAATAGGAAATAGGTCCAAGAAGGATGGATATATAGAAGATTTTTATGGAAAATTCATAACTAAAAAGGAGACCTATTTGGATTAATCTCGTGATGAGAAATACAAATAGGGTGCTTAGATCAAGAGATTGGAGATACATATCTCACATTTGGTAGTAGATAGAAGACTTGAACAAGCCAACATATCATAGTTTTCTTGGGAACACAAAGACAATCCAAAATTATCAAGTGTCTAATCCTATCTAAATATATAGTGAGTAGGATTATGTAATAGTGGAAACCCTAGATCCATCCATACCCCAAATACAACGTGCATATTTGCCTCAAATTTCTTTTCCCAATAGATTATATGGAATATTGATGGAAATAAGAACACCTATGAATCCTACATAGGTGAACACTCTAGTCTATGTATCAACCTTGAGAAGTGGAAAAGCGTTTTTCTATGATGTGCAACTTTCAGATTATATGCAAGTACTTTGACATGTTTGTAAAGCGAACATGAATAAAAAGGATTTGATACCACCAACTTTGATCTCTATTTGATATAGGGAACACATTTCATAGACTTTGTGGTATTGACCCCATGGTTGGAACCATCAATGTTTTAGTGATAAAGAACACAACAAGCTACAATGTTATCTTAGTGGCACATGCATGTAGCATGATTTGTATCACTGAGTTAGATGGTGAAAATCAACAATAAGAAACCATATCATTTATCCTAGTTACAATAGACATGTTGGTAGCACCAAGCTAGAAATAAAATTTTATAGTAAATTATAGAGTCATCTCAATACCACCAACATGCCAGTCAGTGGTACCCACATCAAGACACACTAAGATGGTATCCAGAACCAAGAAGAAACAACAATAGCTACTAAGATCCAAGGCATTGCCACTGACTTCTTCTTGGTGGCACCAACATGGGTTATTTGATCAAGATGCCAATGAAAGGAGGTAGAGTTTGAGCTGGTGCATATTCAAGCTATCACCTACATTCGTCAAAACTGGGCTACTAGAGGAGCTCAAGGAGCCTATTTGACATTATTCACTAAGATAGAGTACTCATTGTAGGGTGTGTTTTCATGTGGGTCCCACCTCACATCTTTGGTTCCAAACACATTGGTACCATCATTACATTTGTCTTCCTTTAATTTTGACATTTAATTTAACCATTTCTCTACAATGTAGGCTACCTATGTGATTTTTTCCCTCATTGGTACTTACAGAGGAAACTCCATGTGATATCCCTATTTACATTGGTCTAATAAAAATATCATTCTACTCCAAGTTATATGTGTTTTCATTGATATTATTGTTGACATCATTTATAAGATTGATCGATCAATGTAGTGTAGTTAGTTGTTTTGTGGTTGGTTATGAATAATAAGGGACCAATTAGTGGAGGGAGGTTGGAGAAATTAAATTTGTTGATTTATCTTCTTACTGATTTATTTCAACTAAATCCAGAAGTGTGTTACTCAAGTACGAGAAACATTCAAGATTAGGTGATTTTTTTTCCACCACATAGTGACTAATTATTATTCATCCCGATCTCTAGTTTGGGCCAAATTACCAAGCATTGAATGTTAATATCCTTTGTTAGCCAAACCGGCTTACAACAGGTAAAGTTACACTCCGTAGAAGTATACATGGAATGTTTAGCTATAATATCTGCCACTGTATTGTGCTTATGACTGATGAACTGGAGTTGGGCGTTAGGCAGAGAAGTGAGAGCATGACAGTACGTCCTCCTCAGGGGTTCGAGTTTGTAGGCTAAGATTAGGTGAATTTGATACACATGAAATTATTGTGATTTCATAGGCTATTTTATTTCTTTTTCATCGCATTTTTTGTCGAAAATATATTATTTCATTCATATTATAAAAAATTATCCTTTGAATCCATTTTGCATCTATATCAAATGTAATATATTTCTTACAAAATAATAATATTTTATCACGACTAATGAAAACTCTCTAAATTTTAGGTTCAAGGAGCACTTTCAGCAAAGTCGGCGCCACCAATATACCATTTGATACCACGAAACGCTTCCACAAAAGTGAAGTCTCACCAACAAGTCAATAACACCAAGATCATTCTTGGTTCCACTAAGAGAATGACCTAAAAAACTTAATAAAATCTCAAAGCCATCAACATCCCACTTAATAGAACCGAGACTCTCTTGATTGGACACAAAGACAATCAAGATTTATAACCTAATCACAACGATCTAGATCTTTCCATGGGCATTTGAGTTTCCCAACGCCTATCTATTGTAACCAAAAAATTAGAGAGGTGCAAGTAGTTGGCCCAAGACCTGAAAAAGGAGAAAGAAAACATGACACAAGGAGAAAAGAGCATCCTAACACCTTTGAGGAATGATTTGGAGGCCCACATGTTCTCCATGCACTCTCTTCTTTGGAGTGGATATTCTTTATTTGTTGTTATTGGTCCCACTAATTATTTCATATTTCCCTTCTTCCCTAGTATCAACTATGATACCATGTTCAATATGCAGAACTAATCCCCTCTTCTCTAGGACTCAGTAGAAACTCGATGTTAATTTGTACTTGAAAATGATTATCTAGAAAAAAATTGTTGCTTAAGAATTTTAATATTCAAATAGTTTTTTTGGAAAATATGGGTAAATATATTTCCAGACCTACAATAGGGTCAAAGTTACAAGCTACAACCGGATTATAGCTAAAATAACAAAAGTCAATGCAAAACCATACTAGCTAAACTAGAATTGGGTTATAAACTCCCAATTCATAGACACAATTGGTGAAATGTTAGAAAGCTTATCTCTATATAAGTAAAAAAGAGTCTTCGATTCCTTTTTATCTATGCTAAAAAACATAAGATAATCACTTTCTTGTACTCTATGTTTCCTATTATTTCATTCTTGACATATGAAATGAACACATCCAGTGGTAGTCAACAACTCAAGAGTGGTGTTAGCAAATCCTCTCATGTTATTATCAGCTAAACATGCATGCAAATTATAAGGTCTCCTAATATTGAGTTTGAGTTGAGCATGACCCTAGATTTACCTCCAGTAAGAACATTCACCAAAGAGATGATTAACATTTTCAGAATCCAATTTGCAAAGGAAACAATTATCTTCAACTGTTGGATTTCAATGAATGATGTGATCCATTTTCGGCAAAAGGTTCTTCAGTGCTTGACGTCAATCTCCACCTCAGATGATGAAGTTTGAACCAAAGGTTCTGGAAGGATTGATCTACATCATTCTTCTATCTGCAAGACTCCGATAATTCATCATCACCCCAATTGTTGAACTTCATCCAGATCTTAACCATTCTTCTCGACAAGGTAGAGTAACCCCATGTGTGGGATGGAGTTGTAATTAGGTTTATGCCATATATTCTCCTCATACATTATCTCCAAGTATAATAATTAAAGTGTAATTTCTCTATTCTTTTAAGCGTATGAAAGTCATCAAGATCACTTAGATTCTTTAGGTTGAGACCACCTTCAACTGTAGGATATTCTACTATACTCCAAAAAGCTAGATGCACTAGATTACACGAAAAAAAATCATTCATCAAGATTTCCATTCTATGAAGTGCAACATTAGGAACTTCTCCTTGTCTTAGCCAGAAATTTACCAATCCCATGGCATAATGATTTATGAGGAAAATTCTTCCAGCCATCAATATTTTATACCCTGGCCATCTACTGATCATATCCTTTTATTTATCCAGACCATTGTGAAAGTGTTTATGCCTAAGATTTCCATCTTCCATCGGGAAATCCAAATATCTAGCTGGCCATTTGCCTTTTTGTATACCAATAACATTAGTAAGCCTTTCTTTGTCTCTGTAAGACTTGGAGAAATATATGTGTGTCTTTTCGGGGTTGTGTTTCATACCAGAGACTCTACCAAATTCGTGTAGAAGGTCCTTTAAGTTCTTTAAGCTTATGCTTCTCTGTGAAAATAAGGACATCATCAACAAACAAAATATGGCTCAGGACTTTAGTACGTCTGATAGAATAGGTTTTCATCTTTTTAAGATTGTGAGCACTTTCAATATTTCTACTAATACCTTCCATTGCAACAGAAAATAGTAAGAGTGACAAAGAATCACCCTGCCGAAGACCATTAGACTTCCTGAAGAAGCCCACTGAGCTGCCATTTATTAAAAGAGAAAATGAAGGTGTCTCAGCACATTGCTTGATCAAGGATATCCATCTATCACAAAAACTCATTCCTTTAAGAGTTTCCATAGGTAAGGCTGGCTCACGGAATTCAAAAGCCTTAGTGATGTCAAGTTTAACTGAAGCTGATGGAGCACGGTTCTTGAGATTGAAATTAAGTGTGAATTCAGCAGTAAGCATTGAACAATCATCGATACTTCTACTATTAACAAAAGCTCCCTTGGTGCATAGAGATGAGCTTAGGTAGAATAGAAGCAAATCTTTTGGTAATAATCTTAGTGATGATCTTATAAAGAATGGAGCAGAAAGAGATAGGCCAAAAGTTACCTAGAGAGGCCACCGTGTCCTATTTAGGTATAAGTGCTAAGAACACATGATTAACTTGATGAACCATCTTACCACCTAGAAAGAACCATTATACCGCTTCAGTAAGGTCAGACTTGTTTAAGTTCCAATTTTCTCTATAGAAGAAGCCATTGAAACCATCAGGTCATGGGCCTTTGTGAGTAACATGGTCAAGCGCTTCATTATCATCAGTAGTAACCTAGTCAATCAATTCACATTTAGGAATAGGATAGGCTAGTGAAAGTTGGTTATATAGGACTTCAAAGAAATTGATAGTTTCATTAGAAATGGTACTCTCCTCATTCAAGCAATTACCTGCAAAATCAAATAATTCAGTTATGGTGTTAATAGCATCATGTCTTTTGACCATGGAATGATATATCTTGGTGTTTTATCATCGTTGGTTATCTAATCCAAATGGCTACACGACTAGAAATATTTTTCCTCAACTTTGGAAAGTTGTTCCAATCTTTCATAGGTGATCTCATCAACATAGATAAGATCATAATCCAACATGTTCCTTCTAAGTGCAGTGGAGATAGCATTCATTTCCATACACTTTTTGGAAATGAGGTTCTTTCGAGTAACAAACGCTTTTGACCACCTCTCGACGTAGATAATATTCAAATGTTGGATTGTTCCGTATGCATAATTAATCACCCTATACATGCTTTGGATGTTTTTACACTATGAAAGTGGATTTTAACAGTAGAAGAATTGTCATCAATGCAACTCATAACTCACAACAAATGAGGACTAATATTTTTGAGTTTAAGAATCCAGAGAGAGATTGTTAAGCATTGAATCTTTTATTTATTCACTACAAAAGTGGATTTTTGACTAGATGAAATAGACTGTTACACTGTGAAAGCGGGTAACACTATTTTTAGATTTCTAACTCTTCTTAAGAAATGATTATTTGTTTTTGGATATATTAACATTAAGTATAAATCACACAATGATGAAAGTAATTATCTTAGAGAATTCATTTATCTATATTCATAACCTTTTTCTCAATCACTTTGCTATTACAATCAACCAACTCAGTTCTTCCTTTATCTGTTCATTTGATTTCATTTAGTAGTAATCTATGGATTCAAAATTCTCTAAGTTAGGCACCCAATTAGTATTATTTTGACACATACATTGTATTTTACTCGCATTGTTGTCCAAATCATGAAGAGTGCAATGTAGATGCTTGAGGCAAGATTTGTGATTGGAGACAAGGGATTGAGGTTGAAGAATCGGGTGATGATGATGTTGGTTCCATTGATAGGGGATTATCATGCCCTTGTGTAGCCATGTTCAATTTGAGAAAGAAGCATGATGTCCTTCGTGCACATGATGCCATATCTGAAAATGGATGACATTGGAGGAAACATGAAAGAGGGGGAGAAGGAAGAACAAAGAGGAAGCTAGAAACAAAGGGTGAGCCAGGAAAAATGGAGGGGAAAAAGAGGAGTAAGGGGGTGTCTAGATATGGTTTTGGTTGGTTCGGTTCAAAATCTAGTCATTCGTATTTTACTCTGTGCTAGTTATGTTTATTTACTTCTAGATCCACAACATTTGTCTACTCAGAAAAGGGCCTACCATGGCTTATTCGGGGAACAATTTCAATGCTTGAAATTTGTAATCTTTGTTGCTTTTGTAAATAGACTACCAAATTTAAGTATTCTAGTAAAAGTACTACTCAACATCTAAATAATTATTAGTGAAGTATATGTCTTGACATGTGCTACTTGATTTCATGTGTATTTAATCACTAAAGATGAATCCCTCACCCTTGTTGTAGTGTATCAAATAATGTCATGTGATATATAATATACAAAATCCACTTAAATAGGATAATGTTCTTCTAGTTGTTGATGAGAACGGTGGTTTTCAAAACATTTTTTGATGGATTGCGCTTAGGATTAATATTTGGATTGACAAAGAAGGCAAGTATGTGGAGAAAAGGAGTTATAGAAAATAGGGGTGAGCAAATAATGGTCCAGACCGCCAAACCGAACAGGACTGCTCAATTCGGTCTGGTCCGGTCCGCGGTCCGGGAATTTCGATGAGTTCGGTCTTCGGTCTGGTCAGGTCCGGACCGCAGATTGACTTTTATATAAAATTCATGTATATTTGAATGTGTATTCTATAATAATTCCAAATAAAGTATATATATAATTACTACTAGTATAAATGTTTGATACTAAAGTTATATAATTGTTAGAAATGACTAAGATTATCAACTTTGTACAATTAAATAAGTTGTAAAACATGTAAAAAAGCCTGATTACGGTCCAAACGGTTCGGTCCGGTCCCAACACAAAACGGTTTGGTCCTGGTCCGGTCCTACCTCAAAATGGTCCGATATGCGGTCCGTATATTTGTTAAAATTCAGTCAGCAGTCTGGTCCGGTTCAGTCCGGTCCAGTCCGGTTCTGGACCAATGCTCAACCCTAATAGAAAATAATGAAAAATATTACAAGTACTTTGGGTTAAGTATAGATATAGAACATTATTTAATAGCAAGATTGAAATATATATCTTATTCATTCATCTAATCATAGAAATTTCATTAATTGGGAAGGTGAATAACATAAAGGTAAGAATAACTCACTAAAGGACTAGGAAAATGATAGGTGTTTATAGAAGTTCCTAAGACATGAAAAAGAGTACCAAAATTTATTTATTTTGTAGCAACTTCTTAATTGGTAGGAGAAATTATTGTGGTCTAATTCCTTGACAAGTTGTCAAAGAACACATTAATAATGAGTTTTGATGAAAGAATATTATCGTGAGTAATATTAAGATATGAAATTGGCAAACGCCTGTGAAATGTAATAAAATAACTAAGGTACACAAAATAGATATCATGGAAGGAAATGTGTATAGATTGGTAGGTATTTCTAGATAATAGTGATTTATGGTGTTTCAAAACTTTTACGAAGAAATAAAAGATCGCTTGCAACATGTAGTGGGTAAGTGGATATGTTCTCATTAGATTTAGACCTTGTCTCTATATCTTCTTAATTATAAACACAGTGTGGGATAAATTAAAGGTAAATGAGAGATGAATTCATGGAATATATTTTACAAATGCATAGGGGAGGTTGGTTAACCACTAATTGCAATAAACTCAGAAGAAAATCTCACACTCTCCTTGACTTTAATAAAATAAAACATATAAATGTTTTAAAAAAATAACTTTAAAAAGTGTAGCAACAAATTGGGTTGTTAGTCCTTTCTTGATGGCAAAGGAAATTGACAGAAATGATCAAGGATGTCACAAGGGAGTATAAGGAGGAGGATAGTTGTAAGTCCTCATCCAACAATTTTCTTTTACCAGGATTTGTTTTTGATAATTATATGATTTACTTAATTTATACTAGAATATATTCAAAATCAATTTTTATATAAAATCACATTTTTTTATAATGAATGTATATGTTTTACTTATGTGGATATTCTATGGCTAAAATTTTATTCGAAATAAGTTTGAATGTTTTGTGTTTTCAAAAAGACTTATGGTATGGGTTCATCAATGAGTTTGATGATCCATGTTGTAGATCAATCATTCTATGTGTTTCCCTAAGATGAATCGAGAGAGAGGGACCAGTCTTGGGCTCTTTAATCCTTTAGGTGGTCCATGACAAACTAGGCATGATTGCTTAGACCTACTTTGAGAGGTTTAAGTGTATCAGCCTCAGGTTGAATCATCTTGCATGAGGTCGATAGTTCTCTAGGTTGAAACGTGGCTAATATAGGTCAATGCATGTAGATAGTTGTTGAAGAAGGATATTTGGAGTGCATAGAACATGTGATTGGAATGAAGTTATATTTCTAGATTTCAAAGACTAGAGTTTGAAGAAGACTATTTATGTGAATAAATATTGTGATTATAGACTATTTTGCTATTTTTTGCTCTGACCAGATTGTAAATGGATTTATTTCAGCCCTAGACCTCTTTTTTATTCCCTAGGAGCTGGAAGAGATATTCTTGAGATATAGAAGGTGATCTCTTTGAGATAAGCCCTTGAATATTGGTTATTTAGCAAGTTTCTACAATATCCAACATAGAAATCACCATCATAGCTTTATCTGGGGGGGGAATCTGAGTAAGCTTCTTTAGTTATTATTCTATTTTTAATGTTTTTTTGTTCTCTTCCTTCTTGTATGGAATTCTCCATGTTATATGAGGGAAACCTCACTTAACAACCTAAAATATCATACTTTAATTCTCTTTGACCTAGTTGGGGTTGATGCATTCAAGGTTGGATATCATGATCTATTTAGTGGAGATGTGGAGTTAGGGTATATGTATTTTCTTGATGAATTTCTTTTTCTCCAGGCTATTTGTTACTCTCTCTTAGATATTTGCACAAGTTAAGAATTAATCCAAGATTAACCACAAATCTCATTTCTCGTATGTGAACAACATACATTTTTGACTAAAATCCAAGAGTAACAAAACATCCAATTTATCTTGTCATTGTTTTTTGTGACAAAAGATGAGCCAGCTATATACTTTGTGCATCATAATTCACAGATGTACAAAATGATATAAACATATGATTGTGCTGAATGGATAGAAAACCATAGAAGGAGATGATTGCATTTGGACATCTTTTCATTGCTCAGTTGGAGCGGTGTGTAGTAACATCTATGTGTTAGATATATGAAATTTTGCCATTTATTTAGTATGGGATAAGGCCAATGTAGTGCAACTAGTATATAGAGGAAACATAGTTTTGTGTCTTATACAAATGGGAAGAGTTTTAGTCCCACATTGCTCACTCCTAGAACTATTGTTGTCCTTATAAATAGCATCACATGTGACACTAGTGTCGAAAGGGCTCTAGGGGAGAGTATACTCACCTCCTTGGTGGGTATGTGACTACAACACACATCCTTGCATGCACGCTCATGCAAGGCCATACCTAGCCTTGCCTGGCCTGGCTGTGTTAGGCACACACTCAGGTTTGTGGCTTGTGGGTATCACATTGCATCTTTTTTTCACAAGGAAACAACTATGTAATTAACTTTAATGTAATTAATTTTTTATTTCCAAAATGATTTATTAATACTAATTTGGAAAATGTTTACGTTACATTTTTTTGTAACGTGTACAAGAGTGATTGTGTGATTGTGTCTTGATGGGAATATGATTTGGGGGTGTGAAAGACTATAAATAAGCCTCTAGCCATTAGGATTAAATACAACTAATGATTATCAACTGTTAGTGTTTGTTCTCGTGTTTTTCAAACCCTAAACTAGTTCCTTACTGTCGTCACTCCCGAACCGCTCCTTGTATGATTTTCTACTATGTGACACGAGTTTTCCCTCCCTCTTCTCTACAGATGGGACCTTTTCGGGTGGTGGTACCTATGATCATTGGGTTGCACCAGTAGTACAACTGGTCATCTTCATCACGCGAGCGAGACACTGGTTCATGACTGGCTCGACTAAAAGAACGACGCTCATCCTTCAGGATTGCAACACACTGATTTTTTTAAGTAACACGTTCATTTTTCAAATTCAATTTTCAACTAAAAATCTGGTCTATGTTCTTAACTCTTTATTTTCTATTCTCCTACTTTATTTATTCTTCTGGTTGTTATCTAGATTTATCCTAATTTTTTTAATAAATTTGGATCTATTTGTTGCTGCATGTCATGACCTCAAATATGAAATTTTCAACAATCTTAAAGAAATAAACTCTGTCATTAATTATCAATGGTCGATCACGGTGTCTCTGTTAATAAAATTGACGCTACTTATATGACTAAAAATTTTATTGATACCAAATTTTTCACTGTGGCAGAGTAGGATGCAAATTTAGCTTAATATGATGGGTTTTCTATTAGTACATTGAAGAGGATGAACCCAAATCTAATGATTCTATTCCTGATAATGCAAAATTAATTACAAACTAGAAGAAAGGTGATAAGGCATGCCATAGGTTGATCTTATTTATTTTAAATGAAAAATTGTGTGATTCATACTCTAAGCCGCCTATAACTATTTCCAAAGTATTATGGAGGCATTAGTCAGTACTTAAAATCAGAGTGTGGAAAAATACTATGTGTAATTTTCTAAAATTTTAGATGGTTAAGGGTAAATACATCTATGATCAAACACATGATTTTCTTTTCTTATGTCATGAACTCTAATATGCAAAGATGGAATTGTCTAAGAAGTTTGTTGTTGTATCTATCATAGAAAAATCACTTTAATCCTAGGAATTATTTTATAACATCCCATGATTTGAGGCCTTGGATAACATAATCTTAAAAGGAATGATTGGGCTACCCATATCACCAAGGTGCAACTCTTTTTTAAAGCACCAATAACTAAATAACTCTGTGATTAAGCGTTCTCAGTCCAGAGTAGTACTAGGATGGGTGACTAGTTAGGAAGTTGATCTCGGCTTGTGTGTGGTGAGGAAAAAGTGCATAGTTAAGTCTAGTGGCAGTCTGTGGGGTTAGTCGTCTTTCTTGAAACTCTACTAGAGCTTTGAGTTTTGGGACTGGGCTTTACAAATGGTATAAGAGCCATAAGCCCTCCAGTAGGTGGGGCCCACATGGGCTTGTGGCTTGTTAGTCTTTGAGTCATGCAGTCCAGGCATGGTTGAAAGGGCTATCCATGGTTATGGATCCACCCTTGAACTGGTATCTGTGGTCGGGAGCTGGGTTGACATGCCCATGTTGAGTCTGCACTGAAATGGGAAAAAATTATAAGGCCATATAGTTGAGCTTTGATAGCGACATCAAGAGTCTAAATGGAGGAGATGTAATATCCTAGGATTTCATTCCTCAGATAAAATAATCTTAAAAGGAATTAGTGGACTACCCATATCACCAAGGTGCACCTCCTTTTTAGGGATCCCATCACTAAAAAACTTTATGGTTAAGCGTGCTCATACTAGAGTAGTACTAAGATGGGTGACCAATTAGGAAGTTCATCCCAACTTGCACGTGAGTGAGAACAAAGCATACAGTTAAGGCTATAGGTGTCTGTGGGAACAAAGAGTCTTGGGAAATGGGCCTAGGCTTTACACATTTGACATGACTCTTAAGCATCTCAAAGGAGACTCGTCAATGAAAAATATAATGGGAGAGATTAACATATAACAAGAACACTTGAAAGAGAGGACTATCAAGTTACATGTTGATGTAAATCATGGTGTTAATTTTAATACTTTTAAAACCAAAAATAAGAAATAAAAGAATATGCATAAACCTAAGGCTAAGATCTAGAAGAAACTAAAAAATAAATCTTGTTGGACTTGTGAATAGGTTGGCCACTGGAACAAGGATTGTCCTTCAAAGAGGCAAAGAAAGTTGCTGCATCTTCAATTGAGGACGTTGTAGTCAATATGATGATTACATCGTTGAACCTAAATGATGGGTACTTCTATATAAAATATAAAATCCTTTCTATTTTTGAACCACTTTATTGGATAATTGACATTGAGGCTAATGTACATGTTTTTGTCGATAGGTCTCTGTTTGTGCATTACCAGGCTTCTAGAAGCTATTTCATGACTTTGGGCATTTCCATCTCTGTAGAAGTCAAAGGAGAAGGATGGGTGAACTTGAAGTTCCCTTCGTGGATGGTTCTAACACTTTATAGAGTCATACATATTCCAACCATTCAAGGCAACATCCTTATTAGCATAATTTTAGTTAGAGATGGTTTTAGAATAGAGTACATATGTAATAGAGCAATTGTTTACACATCTTCATGATTCTTTATTTCTTTTGCAAGAAGTATCTATGTGATATGGAAAACTTATTTAAGATTCCTGTTGAAACTACTTCAAATTCTATTATAAATTTGAATGATAATAGTTTTGCTGCATCAATCATATATCATCTGATGTATGGCATAGTCATGTGGGGCATGTAAATTTTGGCTCAATGAAACAAATGATGGATATTGATTTAATTCCTAAGTCTGATATATTAGTGTTAGTAGGTGTAAAATTTGTGTGAAATCTAAATTACGTCCCAAGGATTTTCATTCTATGAATAGGAATTTAGAATTCTTTACTTAGTGCACTCTGATATATATCAATTTATTGGGACTGTTATTAGGGATAAAAATGTTATTTCATAACTTTTATTGGTAATGCTAGTAGATATTGTTATGTCAATTTACTTAAAAATAAAAATGAGGTATTTGATAAATAAAAAATTTATAAGAGAGATATGAAACTCAAAACATTAAAGTTCTTAAATGATAAAGGTCTGATAGGGGTGGAGAATACACCTTTAATTTATTTTTGGATTTTTTTTTCAATTCCATAGTATAATTCATGAGGTTATGGCTCCTTATTCACCACAATCCAGTGGGAAAACTAAATGTAAGAACCGAACCCTAATAGATATAGATAATACATTACTCCAAACCTTAGGTCTAACCAACATTATGTGGGGGGAAGCTTTGAATACGACTTATCGTGTATTGAATAGATTTCTACATAAACATAAAGAAAGTAGTCTATTTGAGCAATGAAGAGGTAGAAAAATGAGTCTTAAATATCTTTGAGTGTGAGGTTTTATTACTAAGGTACTTGTCCCTGAACAAAAAAGAAAGAAGATGGGACCAAAAATGGTTGATGGCATCTTCTTTGGTTATGTAGAAACAAGTTATCCATATAGATTCTTCATTGTAAAAATCTTGTATTTTAATCATTGATATCCAATTGTGAAATTATGTGATGCTACATTCTTTGAGGATGTGTTTCCCATGAAATATGATGTTCCCAAAGTAGTATCACAAGAGGATTCATTCACCAGAGGTTCCATTCTTGAGAATGTGGAAAGGATGACAAATGTGTGGAACGTCTCAGAACATGCTATTTCTGAATTTGATGCTTTGAGATAAGGGTTGTACCAAGGAGAAGTAAGCGACCAAGGACATCTGAAGATTTTGGAATTGAGTTTCTCACTTAAAAATTTGAGGATGATCATGTATCTTTCAAACAAGCTATGGATTCTCTAGAAGCTAAATTTTAGAAAGAAGTTGTTACTTATGAAAAACAATCACTTCTCTCAAATGGATCTTGGGAATTAGTCAGTTTACCTCCTGTTATTCTATAGTTGTATGCAAATGGATTTTCAAGAAGGAAAGATTATTTTTATACTCATTCTCCTATATCCTGTATGGCAACAATCCAAGTGCTTATAACATTGAATTCCATTTATAATCTCTCTATCTATAAGATGGATGCGAGGCCTACATTTTTATATGGTGATCTTCAAGAGGAGATATATATAGAACAAACTGAGGAATTTGTGGGTCGTGGGAATGAGTCTAAAGTGTGTAAACTTATTAAGTCATTATATGGCTTGAAAAAAGTCCCTAAGTTATGGCATGAGAAGTTTGCTTATGTTATAACATTGATTGACTTTGTTTCTAAAGAATTTGATAAGTGTTTCTAATGCAAAATTTTCAATGATAGATTCATTTTGCTAAGCTTATATGTTGATGATATCTAACTTTTTAGTTCCAATATGAAAGTAGTAAATGATACAAAGTATTATTGTGTAGCAAGCTTGAGATGGAGGATATGTGTGTTGCTGATGTGATTTGAAGGCTTAAAATCATAAGGTTTACTAATGATATAACTCTCTCTCAATCTCACTATGTTGAGAAGATACTATAGAAGCTTGATTACTCATCATGTAAACCTATTAAAACTCTATATGATTTATCCAAGGCTATGTTTAAGAATGATACTGGAGTTCCACTATCTCAATTATTATACTCTCAGATTATCAAAAGTTTGACGTATCCTATGAACTGCACAATTCTAGACATTGCATTTTTCATGAGCAAGCTGAGTAGTACACTCTTTGTCCTGACAAGACCTATTGGGAAGCTCTTTATAGAGTTTTGAGGTATTTCAAGGGAACTTGTTCCCTTGGGCTCCATTATGGAAAATATCCTTTTGTAGTTGAAGGATATAGTGATGAAAACTGGATTTCCATGAACTCTAGGAGTAATTACATCTTAGGATATGTATTCCTATTGAGAGGAGGTGTTGTTTTCTGGAGGTCTAAGAAACATATCATATTGTTTCAGTCAACTTTTGAGGTAGAGTTGTGTGCTTTAAATGAAATTGGATTGGAAACTGAATGACTACATGGAATTATGTCCAATTTACCTATGGTAAATAAGTTGCTTCCTGCAATATCAGTTTACTGTGATAGCACTACAACCATTGCTAAGATAAAGATTTCCAAGTTAAATAAAAAATAGCATTGACACATCCAAGTCATACTCAAGTATGTAAGGGAATTAGTGTCTAATGGATTCATTGTTGTGGACTACATCGGTACGAAAGATAATACAATTGATCCGTTCACTAAAGGCCTTAACATGACCTTAGTGGAGAAATTTAGGTTGGGGATGAGACTGAAAACCCTTTAGATTAGCAGGTTATGGCAACCCAACCCAAAAGAGTGGAGATGTCACAAGTTGGGTTCCATGTAGTAATAACAAAATGTTGGGTGAATCATATTATTGATGCTTCTTGGATATGTGTCTCTATCCCCTGGGAAACATGTTAGTCTCACTGCAAGTTTGTAAGAGATTAATCCCTGAATGGTGCCAATTCTTAAGAAAGGATGTTAGCAGTACATCCTTAGATACACCAAACTAAATGATGGATATTGTGTAGGAAACAATAGGGGATTTGAGTTATTCCCTGAATCAATCATGACATCTTATTTGGTTGCATGATCTTAACACATCATATATCTTTTTTGTCATATCTTTATTGTGTTGTTTCTAACCTATACTCTTGCACCCAAGGTTTAGATTCAAGACTTTTGTTCACCTAGTTTATATGGCGGTTAAAGTTGTATAACGTAGGTAGATTCACACTGAAAACTATATACTGGAACGAAAATATGGATGACTGAATGGTAGTGCACACTACATATTAGACTTTGTTGGAGATTCTTAGATATATGGTTGCTAACTATTTATTTAGCATAGGTTAAGCCTAATGTATTCTAGTGCATAGAGGATATATAATTTCATGTCTTGTGCAAATGGGAAGAGCTTTAGTCCCACATTGCTCATTCCTAGAACTTTTATGGTCCTTATAAGTAGGATCCCATGTGAAACTAGTGTCCATAGGATCTAGGGGGAGTATGTTCACCTCCTTGGTGACTATGTTGACCACAACATACAAGCACGTACATGCACACACACCACTCCACGCCTCGCATGGCCTAGCCAGACCAAGCACAAACTCAGGCTTATGGCTTGTAACTTGTGGCTTGCGGGAATTGTCTTTCTTCTTATTTTTACTCAAGGATGCAACTACATAATTAATTCTTAATTTAATTAATTTTTCTTTCTGGAATAGTTTATTAATCCTAATTAGAAAGTGTTGTCTTGTAGTTTTCCACAACATGTACAAGAGCATTCGACAGATCGTGTCTTAATGGAAATAAGATTTGGGGGTATGAAAGACTATAGATAAGCCTCTGGTCATTCGGGCTAAACGCAACTTACGAACATTAGCCGTCAATGTTTGTTCTCATGTTTTACAAACCCTAAACCAATTCCTTACCTCCATCGCTCCCGTACTGCTTTGTGGAGAATTTTCTCCTATGCGAAGCGAGTTCGTCCTCCCTCTTCTCTACAAAAGCGACATGTCTGGGTGGTGGTACCTATCAATGTTGGGCTACACTTTCGTCGTCAGCACGCGAATGAAACATCGTCTACAAGTTCATGATCAGGTCGATTAGAAGAACGACACTCATTATTTAGGATTGCGGACCGCTGATTTGTTTAAGTAACACGTTCATCTTTCAACAAACGATCTGGTATTTGTTGCTAACTCTTTATTTTTATGTTCTCGTACTCTAATTATTCTTCTAATTCTTATCTGAATCTGGTCTGAATTCGTTAATAAATTTACATCTATTTGTTGCTGCATCTAATATAAATTTACAACACTTTGTACTACTTCAGACAACTTCTTATTTCGTGATACATAGGCGTGCCTAAACAGCTGACAAAGGAATGTCCTCAATCAATAAGCTGATCTGCTTCTTGCTAATAAGACTACTAGGTCCAAAACTAATGGCTCAGAGCTAGGTTCATGCTCTCCAATCTGGAATCCTCCATCCACACACTTCTTAAAATTCCTTTATGCCAGATCTGAGTATTGAGCGTTTAGTGTGGTTTGTTTAAATCCCATGCCCTAAGCGCGAGCATATCAATATCATTTTACTTAAGACTGTTGCAACAATCGATTAGGCGTGAACGTGCGCTAACTAATACGTTTACGTTCTGAAGGTGACCGCTGATGCTGTTCTTCTATGCAAATAAGAGCATTTGTTCCCGAAAGATACCCTAAGTCGACTAAGGAATCTGCAGTACTCACTTGACTGATCGATAGGCTGATGTGCTTATTATTAGCTAGAATACTTGACCCGAAGTTCATGGGCACAGTCTTTATTTTCTCCCATCTGGCAGCTTATAGCGCCACACTTCATGGTATCTTACTTCGATGGATCTTGATTGACATTAGGTGTCTATCGTAGTATCGTGTTTTCTTTATTCCGCATTCTGTAATCGTGCAGAAACTAGTAAAAATTTCACAAGAGAGTGTTACGGCATCAATTGCCAATCGGTCGCATTGTGTACGCAGATGCATTCGTTTATGTGCGTTTTGATGGTGGTTGCTGGTGCATGGTTCTTCCAGGGATAATGTTCAAACATTTTCATTGTAGGGACAAATTCATATGTTCCAGCACTTGAAGTTTCAACAATAATTTCATGGTGTTAAGCCCTTAATAAACAATAATCAACCATAACTCAACAAACAACAGAACAATTCAACACTTGTCATATAAACGTAAAATTCCCCCCTATTTAAAATTCACGATTCATTTTATGATCCATTACAATAATCAGCCACATAGTCACAAGACAAGTACGTCCTAGGACAATACATACATACAGTCTAATCATTAGATAAAATATATATTTTTTGATAATATTATGTTAGTTCCAGTGATTATTACATCAAAACGGAACACAGATGGGTAACAAGCCGCAACACCAGCCCTATTAGAGTCTTCAAACATATATTAAATTCTACTAAACTCTTATTAGAGTCTTTCAAAAGAAAATGCTATAGGGAGCGATGAAACCTAGGGGTCGTCGGGGGTCTGGCGGCAAGGGAGGCGACAGGGCGAATCTCGATCCCGAAGTGGATCACGGAGGAGGAAGTTTGATTGCGGGAGACGTTGAGGCGATGCCTTGCGGAGAGGAAGACACGATGCAGGCCAACCAAACTCAGGGCAAGATTCCGATGAGCGGAGTTGTGACATCTGAACGAGGCGGACGGCGCAGAGATGTAGCTGATAGGATGTGCGATGCATCAAAGGCATCCACATAAACACGGAGAGCTACTTCCGAAGACGGAGGCGTGGGGGAAGAGGTAACCAGCCCGAGACCAGTGAATGGATCGGGCGCTGCAAATCACAAGGAACAGATGCCGAAAACGTTCAGCGAGACGGTCATCGGAGTCACATCCCAAGGCGGCAATGACCAGTTCTTGGAAAAATTGTTTGAGGAAGGGCTATCTATAGGAGAGGTCACGCTGGGGGAGGTGGACAATAGACCTTCCATCTCGATTGTCCACACAGCCGAAGAACGACTGGCAAAGCCATGGAAATTTGCTGTTGTGGTCAGGCTGTTAGGCGCCGACATAGGATATATGACACTCAGAGACCGCCTGAAACTAATGTGGAAGATCACTGGTCGTTTTAACATGTATGAGATGGAATTAGGCCACTTCGTGATTCAATTATCTTGCCGCAAGGATTTTGAAGAAGCTCTGACAGGTGATCCCTGGAATTTTTGGCATGAATCTTCTTGTATGGGAATGGTATCCCACATTCAAACCTAAGCAGGAATATCCTGATGTAATTATCTCATGGGTGTGCATCATGGACCTGCCACTGCACCTATATGTTTCAACCATATTCGACTATATAGGCCTTGCGTTGGGGAGACTGATTAAAGTAGACATCCACACTATGAGCAGAACTAGGAGCAAATTTGCTCGGATAGCTATTGAACTGAATACTAAGAAGGAACACATTCCTTTCATCTTTATTAATGGAGTAGAGTATGGAATCGAATACGAAGGAATGCCCAGGAGGTGTGATATATGCGGAGAAGATAGTCACACATCCAAGGACTGTGATCTTCTACACCAGCAGAGCACGGATGACAGTGCCTACCAGGAGCATCAAGAAGGCAGAGGGTACAGAAAGCAACAATCCAACCAACAAAATGAATGGTAGATACAGAAACGCAGGGGAAGTGGGAGGAATAATTCACGGAAACAAAAACCTCCATACGAAGCGAGGGACTAGAACAGATTTGAAATACTTGAAGACGGGATGGAAGAACAATCTGAAGCGGGACCAATAGTTGAGGAAGCTGATGAACCTACTGCAGCTTATGATCAGCAGAGGAAGTCCACCAAAGTCTGGAGAAAGAACAAGAACAATCCTAATAACGAGGTTAACAAAGAAGGAAACCGTGAAGCCTTGAAGAACATCACGAACATTGCGAAAACATGAAACATGAAGAAGAACCAGTCCAAGACGGACCACATTGTTGCTACACCAAATATCGATGAGGTGATTGAAGTTATAGCTTGAGAAGATGGAGGAAAGGAGGAGGTGAAGACTGAAGTTCAGAAGACGGAAGAGGAGGATTCTAACCGCAAAATGCCTACAACTATACAGGACATTAACGAAGCCCTATCTTGCATTTGTATGGGTGGCGGAGGAAGAAAATCTAAAGGTAGTGGGTCAAAAATGAAATGGAAATGTTTAGCCTTGCACCTAATTCTGCAGGAGTCCGGAAGGCGCATGTCACGCAGAAAAGATACAAGAAGTTCAATTACTATGCCGCCGGATAAAGAAGATCATAGAAACATCAGCCAAGAAAGCACTGACACTACTACAGAAATAACATTCAGTGTCGCTTTTCTGGGCGTCGGTTATTAAGGAAAACCGACGCCTATCATATAAGGCGTTGGTTGTTTAAGCAAACCGACGTCTATATTCGAAGACCAGCCAGACACGGGTACCGCTTTGTATTCAGCGTCGGTTGACAATAACAAACCGACGCCTAAAAGCTCCCGCAGAATCCAATTTTCGAGCGAAAAGAAAAAGTGTCACATACAGTGTCGGTTATTTAAATAGCCACCGACGCCTATGTGTGATGAAACTTTGCGCGAAAAGTGTCACTTTCAGCGTCGGTTATCTGTTGATAACCGACGTCGAAAGTGGTTCCCGCCAAACAATTTCATGAAAATATCGTCCAATTGAGCGTCGGTTGGTTCAAACAACCGACGCTAAAGTTGTTTAGGCGTCGATTGTGACAAACAACCGACGCTATAGGTGAACTTTATATTCTGCGATCACCCGATTGTTCCCCTTTCTTCTGTTTCATCGCCTAAACAGCTTTAGCTCCCGCCACAACTGATGTCGCCCGACCCTCCACTCCACCGCACCCCTCCACGACAGTGCCGCCGCGCCGCCTTCTCCGGCACAACCTTCTCCTCCGGTGCCTCCACGCCGCCTTCTCCTTCGGTGCCAGTGCCTCCACGCCACCGCTGCCAGGACGACAGAAGCTGCTCTCCACCGCCGTCGTGCCGCCGCTAGGGTTTAGGGTTGCTAGTTGCTTCTCCGCCGCGCCGCCAGTTCGACCACAGCTCCTCTCCACCGCCGTCGCCCACTCTGTGCCGCCGTCTGCAGACCACAGCTCTTCTCTAGACCGGTATGCCCTCTTCTCTGTATTTTATTAGAGCTAGGAGGCAGAGGTTGCGTGTTAGTGAATGAAGTCTAAGGCTCTTTCCTCTCTCTCAAGCTCATGGAATGTGATTCTTACTGAAATATGATGATGGGACAATTTTTTCTCTGTCATAGTTGAAATTTTCCTACTTGAAAAGGTCAACTTACTGAAAAGAATGTTGTTCTACCTTTTATTTTAAAGATGCATTATATATACAATTTTCCTGTACCCACAATTGCTGATTAGTTTTCTTGTACAACTGGATTCTTCAAGGAAATAGCTACAACTAGATAAGATCGTGTACACTCTGTATTTTTTCCCATCCTTTCTACAACTGGATTCTTCAAGGAAATAGCTACCTTGGGTCTTTATAGGTTATTTTAATGTTGTCCGAAGGAATTATGAAAAAATTAGTAAACAACCTCCTACAAAAAAGTCTATGCAGGACTTTAACATGTGTGTTATGAATTGTGGATTGTTGAGTTAGAAATGAATGGACCCATCTTTGCATGGGACAATCATCAAGAAGGGAAGAATTTCATTACATCTAAAATTGATAAAGTAGTTTACAATGATAAATTCCTTGATATTGTTTCTAATTTTCATAGGAAAGTTGATAAACATGTACATGCGGAAATATGGTTATTAAACCAATGGTTATAACATATAATGTCTAGTAAAGATTCCTAGACCTTTTGTTTGAAACTATTGATTTCTTGATTTATGATTTAATAATGCTCTGTTGATTAGGATTAACCATGTTTCCTGTAGTTTATAGACATTTATTATATATAAGAATGACAACACATGTATTTGTTGGCCTAGAAACCCATCCAAGATTGACTCATTAGGAGTAAATCTTGGATAGTCCCCGGTTTGGGACTGTTCTTGAACACCTAATCTCACTTAGGATGTAAGTGTATAATGTGTATTGGGTTTTCGAGAAAATTTCGGTAGCATTTCCCTGTTTGTTCTCTAAGTATATATGTACTTAGAGAACAGCGGGGAAATGCTGCCGAAATTTTCTTGAAAACCCAATACACATTATACACTTACTAGTGAGATTAGGTGTTCAAGGATGGGATAGGTGGTACATATTTATTATATATAAGAATGACATCAAATGTGTTTGTTGGCCTAGAAACCCATCTAAGATTGACTCATTAGGAGTAAATCTTGGATAGTCCCCGGTTTGGGACTGTTCTTGAACACCTAATCTCACTTAGGATGTAAGTGTATAATGTGTATTGGATTTTCGAGAAAATTTTGGTAGCATTTCCCCGTTTGTTCTCTAAGTATATATGTACTTAGAGAACAGCGGGGAAATGCTGCCGAAATTTTCTTGAAAACCCAATACACATTATACACTTACTAGTGAGATTAGGTGTTCAAGGATGGGATAGGTGGTACATATTTATTATATATAAGAATGACATCAAATGTGTTTGTTGGCCTAGAAACCCATCCAAGATTGACTCATTAGGAGTAAATCTTGGATAGTCCCCGGTTTGGGACTATTCTTGAACACCTAATCTCACTTAGGATGTAAGTGTATAATGTGTATTGGGTTTTTGAGAAAATTTCGGTAGTATTTCCCCGTTTGTTCTCTAAGTATATATGTACTTAGAGAACAGCGGGGAAATGTTGCCGAAATTTTCTTGAAAACCCAATACACATTATACACTTACTAGTGAGATTAGGTGTTCAAGGATGGGATAGGTGGTACACATTTATTATATATAAGAATGACATCACATTATACACTTAGGTAGGATGTAAGTGTATACCCTAATCTTTTCCTAATATATACTTGTTTCCTAATATATACTTGTTTTCTCTGATCATAGAATGGATAGATCATGGATGTCCATTCGTAATCTCTGACAGCTTGAATAAGGAAGTTTGTCCCGAGATGGACAAAGAAAATGTGGATCCAGAGGGTGATATTTTATGCAAAGAACCCCCATCTTCTTATTAATGATGTTGGACATCCTATGTTGGAACATTAGGGGGGTAGGTAAAAAGAATACGCAGCGGAACCTCAAAGAGTTAATGTTTGTTTACAAACCGAAGATTGTTACTTTGGTGGAACCATGGCTGAGCGGCACTAGAGCTACTAATACCATTAAGAAGTTGGGGTTTGATCGTTCTTTCAGGGTGGAAGCTCAAGGCTTCGCAGGTGGCATATGGGTTTGTTGGAGGGCTCATGAATGTACGGTGCAAATTCTGAATTGCCATAGACAATTTGTTACCTGCTCCGTAAACAATTCTACAATCATAACTTTTGTTTATGAAAATACGTACATCAATATCAGAAAGCTATTCTGGAAGCATATCATTAAAATGGGAGAGACTTATGATCGTCCGTGGTTAGTGTTGGGTGATTTCAACACTACATGATATCCTCATGAGAAGATGGGCAGTAAACATTACAACCATTCTGAAGCGGCCTTGTTCCAAGAAAGCTTGATTGCTGCTGGTCTAAGTGACCTTGGATTTTTCGGTCCTAAGTTCACGTTTAAATGGGGGACTCTTCAACAAAGATTGGATCGAGCTCTTGCTAACAAAGAGTTCTTACAGAAGTATCCTAACTATCATGTAGAACATTAACACGTCTCCAATCCGATCACAACCCCTTGTTAGTGAGAAACAATGGTCTATCTCGGGGACCTAGGCGGTTCATAGCCAAAGCCAGCTAGGCGCGAGATGAGAGTTTCAAGACGATGCTCGCAAAGAAGTGGAAAGATGAGGAGGGTTTTTATGAAGCCCTAGAGCTATCCAAGGATGATATGTCTAATTGGGATAGAACCCATGACAACACTAAAAGGAAGTTGAAGACTAAAATCTTGCGGAATATTGACAAACTTGAGAAGTAGCTCGCTGAAAATTACAACCCTATAACAGATGGTATATGCACTGACATGAAGGCCACGTTAGTCAGAATTTTATTCGAGGAAGAGGAGGAATGGAGACTAACGCAATTTTACTATGCGCTAGAACGTAAGTGAACGCGTCGAGTAGTACAAGCCTTTGTGAGGCCCGAGTCGAACACAGGGATACTCGGAATTGTTGGAGACTCCTACTAACTATTTGCGATCAGCTAAGCCGAATAACAAATTGAGGGTTGTTGTTAAAATTAAAATAAAATAAAAATAAAATAAAACAAACGATCGATTAAATGTTAATTTAATCAATTTAAGAGGGTATCTTTAGGATTGCGGTTTCACCGCGGGTTTTCATTGTATTCAATTTTATATAATACCTCAATCTTATCTCTCTATCCGGGTAGTGGCCTGAAAACAGAATTACCCACTGTCGTGGTGCAATTCACTACCTAGGTTTAGGTCGGTTCCACCGTCGTAGTAACCTATGCCCTAAACTAGGTGCATTATGAACGATCTCTCAGTATCCACCATTAATTTTACACCACCTTGGTCAAGGGATTTATCGACTAATGTAGATTTCGTCTCTTTTTAGCCGTTAATCCTTCTTTCAAAGTGATTAAGGGCATTAGGTTAGGTTATTATTATGGTGATGAAGCATAACAATATATTGAGAAAACGAAACTATACCACGGATTTAAGAGATAAAATATGATTTACTATTATAAAACTGTCATACAATGAATTCCCGGGCTACTCCCGGTCCTAAAGACGAAGGGGATTAGCCCCACATGTTCATCTCAAACAAGTACAAGGTAGAAATAGGAGAAAACATGTGAAAATGTGGAATGAAAGGGAAAACCCCTGAACGGAGAAGAACCGGTTGGTCCTTTGCGTAGAACACGTGCTCTCCCGCCTTTCGGTGGTGAAATCTATCTTCTGCGGCGTCCGAATCAACTGGTATGAACTTCTGGCCTCCGTTCTCCTCTCTACTGCTCTTCGATACTCGTGCAATGGCTAATGATATCCCTCTCACCTCTGGGCCTTCGTCATTAAGTATAACTCCCTCATTAGGTCTCTAATTAACCACGGTCGTCCGATTGGGAACAATCTGAATCCAACGCATATCTGACGGTGTCGATACCATCGACGCGGGTCGATGGTATCGACCCAGTGTTGTAGCGGCAACCGTTCTTTCCTTTCGTCCGAGTGCCTGATGTGGTGTCCATACCATCGATTTGGGTCGATGGTATCGACTACCCTGTAGCGACAGTTTTATTGTTTTGTGTCGTTGTAGCCTCCGTGCGTCGATGGTATCGGCTTGGTGTCGATACTATCGACTGCTTCTTCACAAGCAACCTGAAGGTGACTCGATACCATCGACTTCCCAGTCGATTGTATCGACGCTTTGCTGCTCCTTTCAGCTGGCAACTTGTAACCCGTTCGATGGTATCGACGGAAGCAAATACTCGTTTGTCCTGAAATCCAAACATGGAACCAAATAAATTCACACAAATAATAATATTTTTACAATTAATGCTCAAAACGATGTAATAAGGGAGATTTGACATAAAATGATAGCAAAGACCAAAATAGATGAATTATGCGATATTAACCATGAAAATGACTAATTAAAGCATAAAACACATATGAAATAGGTCTACAAATGCGACTCAAAATCATCGCATCAAACTCCCCTAAGCTTGAACGTTGCTCGCCCTCGAGAAACTAATCCTTAGAATAGAATTGCCAATGTCAACTGAAAAACAACACACCACAACCAACGTCCCATATGACTCCCACCGGACATTCACATACCGGCCCTCTCTAACCACAGAACGGTAATTACCCTAAAGGCGACAGTAATCATCAATAAAAGAAATTGACCTCAAAACCGATGAACACTATCACATAAGGCAGTTAACATAATAAAACTTGCCGGTTCAGACTTGGTGCACCTTGTGATCGCCTAAACTACGTTGCTCGCCCTAACTACCATCTACATGGAAGCGGTTCTCCTGATATAAATAAGTGAGGAGAAATTCACGGTGGCCTACCAATCCGAGCAACGGGTGGATGAAAATGGGTAGCTAATGGAAGAAAGTGGAAGTATTGTACTGTTTCAACATGCATAATACAAAAATGTCCTACATGATGCAAATGCACATGAGAAGTTCCCTAATGAATAAAATTGGGTGAAATGATGCATGCACTAACCATCCATCTCAAAATGAGATGGATATCTAGTTAAGCTACATCATGTACTCAATTATCCTGAAATGCAGGTGATATTATGTTCCTTTCTCCTTCTTATTCTACTTTCTTCTAAATAACTCTTTTTTTCATTGTGCAGATTTTTCAGATTTTTCTCTTTTTTTTCATTTTCCCAGCCCTTATATCCATAATTGATAAAGAATATTTTATTGGGCTTATTTTCTTCATATTCAGAAATTTGCACTATTTAGAAGGTATGGAACAATTTATTTCACCATTTTGAGAAAAATTGTGATACATGATATACTTTATGCATGAAAATTATGAGTGCAACTACATGGCATGCACCTAAGGGTAATGTGCATGTATCACTATTCTAATTTTTTTTTAATTTATTTATGCATAACACATAGGCCAAAGCAATGCATGTCCTATCTAGATGCTATGCAATCAAAAAGAGTTAAAACTGTACTCTACTTCCAATTCTTGGGTGGATTATGGAAACAATGAGGTGGAACGATCACAAGACTAGATGATTGAACCTTAGAAAGATATTATGTGTCCCTCCTTACTGACCTGTGTAGTAGCTTAGAGGTTTCTCTCTCTTACATCCAATTAGCGTCTCATTAGCATTTGGTCAGATTAGGCTCAAACAACCATTACCGTCCACTTTCATGAATCATTAGGAGTCTAGTTGTGAAATTTTGTTTTAAAGTTGACAAAACCAATCATTTTCACAGGATATGTTCCCAAGGTTAAACAAGACAAGCTTTTCAAACACACAATAATTTTTAAATTTCCCTCGATTTTCCCATGCACTATTAATGAGATGACACAAACTTTATGACATCCACGATTACACTAGATAGCATGTTGATCCTACAAAAACTAAAATTGCAAGAACAAATAACAAGAACAAACACAATAAAGTTCAAAACTAAAAACAATAAAAGATAAAACTATTCCAACTACCCCCTTAAGCTTGAATTCGACTATGGCCTCATAGTCAAAAAAAATCTTAAAGATTGGAACAGTGATACCGGATCACCCCTGAGGTGGTGGGTGCGGGTACTGTGGAGCCGTCGGGTCCCAAGAAGGATACTCCCCCTGGAAGCTTGGATCAAACTGGGCCCTGGGTGGAGGTTGTGGGTAACCTCCAAAATAATTTTGGCTCCAATAGTGGCCATAGAAGGGCTCCCGCTGCATCTCCATCTGATACAACCGATCATGTATCTGTTGTTGGTTGTCAAGGAGGAGGCGCTCATTCTCGAACATCGCACTTTGGTTGTCCAGTATCCGGTTCGTAGTGTCGTGAATACCGATATACATCGCCATGTGCTGCTACTGTGTCTGGTGGATATCTTGCAACATAGTGTACATGCCTTGCATGGAATAGGCATCCTCGCTTGGTTGTGAGGGCTGTAGGGGTGGCGGAGTAGGTTGTGATGAGGATCATGCACCCGGATGCATCCGAGGACGCTTCCGTGGTGCCACTCGTGCTCGAAGAGGTGTAAATGCCTCCTCTTCCTCCTTAGCCTCGTCATCATTTCCGTCATCGCTGCCTTCTTCATCGGAGTCTGCGATGGCTATGATTGGCCACCGAAAATGTTGTGCACCTTCAATGTTGAAAACGGGATCGGGAAGAGAACATTCTTGATATGCTTGATTTACGTGGCAGTGCGCAAACGCCACGCCATCTCGGAGAAGCAATAGATTGGACCGGTGCAAATGTTGTAAGTTCACCTTGCTTCTTGTAGAGAGAGGAGTGAGGGTTTGGAAATTCAAGCCAAGATATGAAGCCAGCTTGGTGATGAGCCCGCCGAAAGGAATCAACTCCTTCCTCGTACTCCTTTTTACATCCAAAACACATTGCAGAAAAAAGGCACCCCAATTGCATTCTTGTTTCTTCAGGAGTTTATACATAAAGAAAAGATCTGACCCCTGAAATTTGCTGAGGGCCAGATCACCCCGAGCAAAAACTGTGGAACTGAGCATCCGATGCAAGACCCGGACGAATGGGTGCTCGAAGTCGGCTATCGCGGCGTTGTGGTAGCTCACCGACTTGCCTTGCGGCACTGTCACCAACTCGGAGAAGATGGCTTCGTAGTCGGTGCGGTTGTCCGGCCGCCGGTAGTCGTACTGCGAATGGTTCCAGTTAAAGATCGCATTGAATTGCTTGAGCGTGAGGGTGTAGTCGTGGTTGTACAGCCGGAAAGACACCCGGCCCTGGATCCACTCGCGATCGGTAGCTACAATGTCGTTGGGCATGATGCAGACGTCCAGTGACGCCATGAACTCCGCTACCAACTCTTTGTACGTCAGCCAGGCGTTGAAGAACAACTGACCATCTTGGTGAAATTCCAGCTCACCAGGCCTTATTGGTGTGTGGCGGGCCTGCCCATGCAAAACATAGGCCAAGTTGGCCTCGAATCCGAGATCCCGGATCATCTCCCGGTCTACATACTGGGTAGGCTCTATCTTCCTCCTCATGATCTCCTCGTAGATCTTCCGGGCCTCCGAGGAAGGATGGATAAGTCGAGGACGTGAAACCGACGCTGGCGGTGGTGGCACAAATTTCGGGATATCCATTGGAGACGCGCGCGAAGAAGAAGCTCTAGCCACATGTACCATTGTTGTGAGGAAGAAGGGGGATCAGAAAGTAAGCTCGGAGAAGATTGGAGAGTTGATTCTCCGCTCAGTGAAGATCTTCGTCAGCTTGGATGGCTCGGAGGAGTGCTCGGTGCAAAGGAAGAAGATCACTCTGAAGGCGTGACGTCAAATGACGTAATGAATCTCCTTATATAGACTTGACCGGTGCCACTGTTGGCTCATCGATACCATCGATGTGAGTCGATGGTATCGACACTAGTCGATGCTATCCGCCCCCATCGCGAGTATCGACGGTCGTCGATGGCTGGATCTTGAAACCCGGATCGCTGACGTGTCGATACCATCGACATGGGTCGATGGTATCGACGCTGCACTCGGATCGATGATGTGGAAGCCGCGATTGCCGTTGATTTGTTTGCACGGTTTGGTGATGTGGATGGTCAATACCATCGACGAGGGTCGATGATATCGACTTGCCTTTGTTGCAACATCTCCGTTTTGCGTCTCAACCTGTAACCGTGTCGATACCATCGACGAGGCCGTCGATGGTATCGACTTTCCTGAGTCGATTTTATCTGTAAATCTTCAGAGATCTTGACGGTATCGACTGGTGTCTCGATACCATCGACTTCACTTATACGACCACCTGTAGGTAGGTCGATACCATCGACGAGGCCGTCGATGGTATCGACTTAGATTGAAATATGTAGCCGTCAACCTATAACTCGGTCGATACCATCGACAAGTGTGTCGATGGTATCGACTCTGCTTCATCCTGTACATCAAACAAACCGATCACGGTATCTTCTTTACACTAAAAATCAAGCCAAAATAAATCAACCTACGAATGTACATGAACTATCCTAATGTACCGATGGTTGGGTTGCCTCCCAACAAGCGCCCTTATTTAACGTCTTAGGCTAGACGGCTTTCAGGCACCTCATTCATCCGAAAGTGAAATGAGTTTGACCTCATTCACCTTCCTCTTGTAATTTTCACCAAAATAGAGCTTCAATCTTTGTCCGTTCAGTAAAAATGTGGTATCACCATCACGCACTAAGATCGCGCCGTGTGGTTTGACCTCTTCTACCACGAACGGCCCACTCCACCGTGATTTGAGCTTCCCGGGATGCAACTTGAGTCGTGAGTTGAACAACAAAACACTATCTCCTTTCTTGAACGTGCGCAACTGGATGTGGCGATCGTGGATCAACTTTGTGCGCTCCTTGTATATCTGTGCGTTCTCATATGTCGTCATCCTTAACTCATCCAGCTCATTCAATTCAAGCATTCTTTTTCTCCCCGCTCCATCATAACTCAAATTTAGCCTTCTAAGCGCCCAATGGGCCTTGTGCTCCAACTCTACCGGTAGGTGACAAGCCCGACCATATGCCAACCTAAAAGGCGTGGTGCCTATAGGTGTTTTGTAAGCCGTCCTGTAAGCCCACAATGCATCCGGTAATAGGGCACTCCAGTTCTTCCTCGTGGATGCCACTGTACGCTCCAAAATCATTTTAATTTCATGATTGGAGACCTCCACCTGCCCTTGGGTCTGCGGGTGATATGGGGTACCTATGTTGTGCTTGACCCCATATTTCTTCAATAAAGTTGAGAACTTCTGATTCCTAAAATGCGTACCCCCATCACTGATTATCATTCGGGGTACCCCAAACCTATAGAAAATATTTTCTTTCACGAATCTGCACACTACAGTAGAATCGTTAGTCCTTGTGGGTATTACTTCTACCCACTTCGACACATAATCAACTGCTAGTAAAATATATAAATTGGAGTTTGAGGACACAAAGGGTCCCATGAAATCTATGCCCCACAAATCGAATACCTTCACTTCCTGAAACACATTCAAGGGCATCTCCTGTAGCTTTGAGATATTACCTGCTCGTTGGAAAGAATCACATTGCCTCACAAACTCGTAGGCATCTCAAAACAAAGTTGGCCAATAAAGGCCGCTTTCCAAAACCTTAGCTACCGTGCGCGAGCTGGCGTGGTGTCCTCCCGTAGGTGATGCGTGGTAATGACGGAGAACGCTCTCGTACTCCACTTTAGGCACACACCTGCGCAAGATACCGTCCCTGCATTGCTTAAGAAGAATCGGGTCATCCCAAAAATAATACCGTAAAGAATGATCAACAACAACGTTTTCAATCCCAGATTTATCCTTGATTTCAATGTCAAATTCCTATGTGGGACTCACCCATGTCGAGTCTGATATGGCGTAGATAATACCTGCAGCAAGAAGTTTAATGACCTCCTTCTTCACAACCTCCATCATGCTCGGATTAAGACGTCGTTGAGGTTGAATCATGGGCTTGGATCCCACCTCGAGCCGAATCTTGTGCTGACATAGAGTAGGGGAAATCCCCTTAATATCTACGACGGACCACCCAAAAGCTCCCCGGTGGTTCTTCAACACTATCAACAATTGTTCCTCCTCATCTGCACTCAAATAAGCAGAGATGATCACTGGTAACTTATCTTCCTCAGCTAGAAAGACATATTTGAGATGCGGGGGCAACGACTTTAATTCCATATCCGGTGGCCTTATAAGAGATGATTGAAGCGGTGGGGACAATTCACCTAAATCTTCATAATGCCTCGCATAGAAGCATGGAAGCATCTGAAGCATTTTAGCGCACTCCTTGAGTGATTTGCTCCGCATCCAATCGTGTGAAATATTTAACAAGCAAGCCTCCAACGGTAATTCCGGGTATGCATTAGAAACAGAAATAGAAATCACATCATCTTCCATAGAAAGTGGAATGTCCTCATTCTCATCATTAGGGAATCCCACAGCTTTGCACAGAGAAACTACTTTGGTCTGCTCCATGATATCCACAGCCAAAGTTCCCTTGTCTACCCTGCTCATCACATGAGCCATGTCTAGAAAGGGCTTCCCAAGGCAGAGTGAAATATTACAATCCAGATGTTTTACCATATTGCATTCTTCCTTTGCTTTAGATGATGCAGTACTGGAAGACATGAACATCTCAAAGAGGTCATCGGCTATGCCCAAGGTCAAGCGACCTCTCCCCATCTCTAAGATCATGTCGGTTGTAGCTTGGAAGGGCCGTCCAAGTAGCAGCTCGTTGCCATGTTCATCCTGCATCTCCATAACCACAAAATCAGCCGGAAAGACAAGCCTATCCACCTTTACTAAGACATCTTCACAGATTCCATAAGGCTTCACCACAGAGTTGTCCACCAATTGAATCATCATATTGCTTGTCCATGACTCCTTCAATCCTATCTTTTTGAATGTCGAAAGGGGCATCAAGTTGATGCTTGCCCCTGAATCACACAATGCTTCGCCAAATTTAACCTTCCCAATATAGCAAGAAATGTTAAAACACCCTGGATCTTGTCTCTTTGGCGGCAAAGTGCCCATGATGAAGGCACTCACTTGCTCCTTTAGCACGACGACCTCTGTATCTGGAATTTTCCTCTTCTTAGTAATGACATCCTTTAGAAACTTCCCGTATGAAGGAATTTTCTCAATGGCTTCCAGTAAAGGGATATTGACTGAAAGCTTCCTAAACTGTCCAAGAACTTCTTAAACTGTGCATCTGCCTTCCTTGCCTTAGCGCTATTAGGATACGGGACCAGAACAGCTTGTGCCCTTTGATGAGGTGGCACATAAGGCGTCTTTTTCTGAGGTTCCTCCTCTGCAACCTGTTCTTCAGTATCATCCACGCCCATGTCTTCAACCTGCCCTGTGACTGGGGTGGGCTGCTCTTCATTGGTTTCACCTTCTCCTTCAGCTTGTGGTGTGCTTGTTTCTTCAGCTCTTGGATTCAACACTTTCTTGCCGCTTCTAAGCAGAATAGCCTTGGCTTGTTGGTTTCCCCCGGGAACATTGGTATTCCCCAAAAAACCCAGATGTGTCGGTTTCTTCAAACTGGCGATCTCGACTGCCATCTGTGCCATGGATGTCTCAATGGTCCTCATTTGAGCCCCATGGCTCTGCAATGATTGCCCGAATTGATTCATGTACTCTCCTTGATGTTTGATTTGCTGGCCAAATGTATTCATTAGCTCTTGATTTTGCTTTATAACCTAATTGAGCAACTTCGTGCTCTTGTCTTCTGCGACTGGTGAGGGCTTGGCATCCAGATCCTACAGAAAATTGTTCGGATCCTTCCACGAGAACTTTTTGTCTTTTCTCCATGAATAATCATTGTTCCTATAACCTTGTTGTTGTCTCATGTATTTGACTTGAGCCTCATCCCCGGACTCAATATCCTCCTTTTCCAGTAGATTCTTTGCGAGAAGATCCATCTTCTCATTCAACTCTTTCATCGCCTTAGACTCGCCTGCTACTCGAGCTTTCTCTACCGGGCCTCTCTCTCTCACCCCATGACGGCTTTCTAGCCATATTCTTTAGTATCTCCCAACATCTGGTGTCTGTATTGTTCAGAAAGAAACCTAACCCAGCTAAATCCAGATTACTCCTATCGTGCTTGGAGAGAGCAAAATAGAAGATCTTCACCTGCGTCTCTTTACCCAGCCCGTGATGCGGGCACCTCCTCAGCATGACCTGAAATCTCTCCCAAGTATCAGAATATGTCTCACCAGCCTGTTGGGTAAAATTATGAATCTTCCAGATCATGTCGTTAGTCTTCTCAGGAGGGAAGAACCTCTCAAAGAAGACCTCCATCATATGGTCACAGGACTCCACAAACTCATCATCTAAATTGTGTAACCACTCTCGTGCCGCTCCCACCAATGAACTCAGGAAAAGCTTGAGATACAGTGCATCCTGTGGAAACCTATCAATTTTGACCATGTCACAGTTCTCAACAAACTGGCTGATGTGCGCGACGGGATCCTCATTCTTCAGCCCATGAAAAGCATTCGATTTCACCAGATTTATCAGCACTGGATCAATCTTATATGTCGGTATGTTGATTGCCTGCTTCTTTATAGGCCCCTTGGAAGATGATGAGGAAGAAGCCTTGATCTTCTCCCATATAGTCTGTGGCTCGGCCATCTCTTCCTGTTCAAATTCAGAATCTACCTCTTCTTGGTGCTCTTGCTCGTAATACTCCTCGTCCTCAGGTCCCGGAAGTGGAACCTCGGGTGCGTGATTCTCGTAGTCCGTACTACGCGTCTGCACCATGCAACGTACCTGAAATAGGAAAGTTTAAGTTCAGTACAGTGCTTTTACGATTATCAAAATTAACGAACAATAAAAAGAAAATATTTGAAGTTGTTTCAAAATAATTAAAAAAAAGTGTGGCCTAAAGTGGCCGCTAGTAGCACTCAAAGTGCCAACAATTCGCCGTATCCCCGGAAACGACGCCAAAAACTTGACGCAATTTTACTATGTGCTAGAATGCAAGTGAACGCGTCGAGTAGTACAGGCCTTTGTGAGGCCTGAGTCGAACACAGGGATACTCGGAATTGTTGGAGACTCCTACTAACTATTCGCGATCAGCTAAGCCGAATAACAAATTGAGGGTTGTTGTTAAAATTAAAAGAAAATAAAAATAAAATAAAACAAACGATCGATTAAATGTTAATTTAATCAATTTAAGAGGGTATCTTTAGGATTGCGGTTTCACCGTGGGTTTTCATTGTATTCAATTTTATATAATACATCAATCTTATATCTCTATCCGGGTAGTGGCCTAAAAACAGAATTACCCACTGTCGTGGTGCAATTCACTACCTAGGTTTAGGTCGGTTCCACCGTCGTAGTAACCTATGCCCTAAACTATGTGCATTATGAACAAACTCTCAGTATCCACCATTAATTTTACACCACCTTGGTCAAGGGATTTATCGACTAATGTAGATTTCGTCTCTTTTCAGCCGTTAATCCTTCTTTCAAAGTGATTAAGGGCATTAGGTTATTATTATGGTGATCAAGCATAACAATATATTGAGAAAATGAAACTATACCACAGATTTAAGAGATAAAATATGATTTACTATTATAAAACTGTCATACAATGAATTCCCGGGCTACTCCCGGTCCTAAAGATGAAGGGGATTAGCCCCGCATGTTCATCTCAAACAAGTACAAGGTAGAAATAGGAGAAAACATGTGAAAAATGTGGAATGAAAGGGAAAACCCCTGAACGGAGAAGAACTGGTTGATCCTTTGCGTAGAACACGTGCTCTCTCGCCTTTCGGTGGTGAAATCTATCTTCTGCGGCGTCCGAATCAACTGGTATGAACTTCTGGCCTCCGTTCTCCTCTCTACTACTCCTCGATACTTGTGCAATGGCTAATGAGATCCCTCTCACCTCTGGGCTTCCGTCATTAGGTATAACTCCCTCATTAGGTCTCTAATTAACCACGACCGTCCGATTGGGAACAATCTGAATCCAACACATATCTGACGGTGTCGATACCATCGACGCGGGTCGATGGTATCGACCCAGTGTTGTAGCGGTAGCCCTTCTTTCCTTTCGTCCGAGTGCCTGATGTGGTGTCGATACCATCGACTTGGGTCGATGGTATCGACTACCCTGTAGCGACGGTTTTATCGTTTTGTGTCGCTGTAGCCTCCGTGCGTCGATGGTATCGACTTGGTGTCGATACTATCGACTGCTTCTTCGCAAGCAACCTGAAGGTGACTCGATACCATCGACTTCCCAGTCGATAGTATCGACGCTTTGCTGCTCCTTTCAGCTGGCAACCTGTAACCCGGTCGATGGTATCGACGGAAGCAAATACTCGTTTGTCCTGAAACCCAAACATGGAACCAAATAAATTCACACAAATAATAATATTTTTACAATTAATGCTCAAAACGATGTAATAAGGGAGATTTGACATAAAATGATAGAAAAGACCAAAATAGATTAATTATGCGATATTAACCATGAAAATGACTAATTAAAGCATAAAACACATATGAAATAAGTCTACAAATGCGCCTCAAAATCATCGCATCAGAGACTAAAGAGTCATATAGACTGGCTACGGAATGGTGACTGTAATACAAAATTTTATAGTGCTTTTGTAAAACAAAGACGTAGGTCCAATACCATTACCATGCTCAAGAACAACGATGGTTGCTGGGTCCATGAGGAAGCCGACATCGTTGAAATGGTGTGCAATCACTTCAAAAATCTGCTGTCCACTACAGGCACAACTGACGTTGAGGCGATGAGGCAAGTTCCAGCTGAGTTTATGAAACTCTCACAGGCACAATCGTATCTGGTTGCGAGAGAGCCAAATGAAGAGGAATGTCATACGATCATGAAAGCTATGAATCCTTACAAAGCCAATGGTCCTGATGGGATCAACGATTTATTTCTTCTGAGTCATTGGGACACTATCAAGAAGTTGGTTGCTTCCACTGCGAAGGGGGCCCTTACAGGTGAGCCTCTTAGTAACGAGATGTGCATGTCATCTATCATTCTTATTCCTAAGGTTCCACATCCTACTAGTTGTGACCAGCTGAGGCGAATTTTGTTGAATAATTTCTGCCTAAAGATCATATCTAAAGTGGTTGTCGAGAGACTTAAGATACATTTACCTACCTGGGTTTCTGGTGCGCAAAGCGCTTTTGTGCCCGGACATCGTATTACTGATAACATTGCGGTTGCTCAGGAAGTCATCTATATGATGCGAAAGAAGACTGTAGCCAAAACTATGGCTATTAATATTGACCTTGCTAAGGCATATGACAGATTATCTTGGGACTTTATTGCGGATACTATACAGAAGATTGGGTTACCGACGAGGATTATAGCCTACATTATGAATTCTATTCGCACTGGAGAGTGCTCTATTATGTGGAACGATAAAGCTACTGCGTCGTTTAAGGCTAGCCGAGGGCTCAGGCAAGGTGATCCATTATCGCCTTACATTTTTGTACAGTGTAAAGAACGGCTCAGCCAACTCATTCTGAGATATGTGGCAGAGGGCAAGTGGAAGCCTACCAAACTAGGGCGCAAAGGAGGTAATATTTTCCATCTTTGTTTTGCAGATGATCTAATCCTGTTTGGTGAAGCAACAACATACTAGATGAGGCATATCAAACATTGTTTCAGTCTATTCGAGAAAGCTTTGGGACAGATGATTTCTATTTCCAAAACTCAAGTTTTCTATGCAACGAGTGTCCCTCATTCGACCAGACGGAGAATAAATCAGATAGGAAAATTTAAAGAAATTGATGACCTTGGAAGGTATCTTGGTGTACCGATTATCTACAAGAGGGTTACGAAGGAAACTTATTCTGACATTCTAAAGAGAATTGACTCTAGAATCAATGGTTGGGCTTCTAAATGTTTATCCTTAGCTGGTAGAAGCTGCCTTGCAAAGTATGTGTTGGAAGCGATCCCTACTTATACTATGCAAATGGTGGCCTTGCCACTAGGATTATGTGATCGTGTTGATGGATGCATCCAACGATTCTTGTGGGGAGGAGGACATAAAGATAATCCGATGTCGTTGGTTGCCTGGAACAAAGTCACGTGTCAAAAGGATAATGGAGGTCTAGGCCTCAAATCTATGAGAGACTGGAATATTGCTCTGCTGGCCAAGAATGCTTGGGATGTTGCGTCTAATAGAAAATCCATATGGAACGACTTTGTGAGGGACAAATATAGAATGTACAATGGAGGAAAGATCACGAACTCATCCAATCTTGCAGCTGCTACTTTTAAATGTAAAGAGATGATCAACAAAAATTCTGTTATAGTTATTTTGAATGGGCAGAATACTCATTTCTGGGAAGAGGATTGGGTGGAACCTAAGATGAAGCTGAGTGAACAGGCAAGGTGGGAAGTGTCTGCTGACTTAAAATATATGGTAGTAGGAAGTGTAGTGCTAGATAATGGGAAGTGGGATATCGAGTTCCTTGAGCATTGGTTTCCTACGACAGTAGTCAGGAAGATCCTGAAGATTGAGCCACCGGATACTTGTCTTGGACCTGATGTGAGAAGCTGGACTGGTACACCTCATGGAAAGTTTACCACCAAATTTGCCTACAACCTCATAAGGAGGGGGAGAGAAATCTGTGCTGAAGGAGAATGGGATTTGTTGTGGAAGACGAATCTGCCGGAGAAGATCAGAATTTTCGGATGGCTTCTTATGCATGGAGCTATCTTAACTAATAGCAGAAGGCATAGAAGGAAGATGTGCCCTACTGCAACTTACAGCAGATGCCGCAGCCAAGATGAAACCATCTGCCATGCTCTTAGAGACTGTGATCAAGCCAAAGAGATATGGAAATGCGTTCTGAACAGAGGAGAGTTAGATGATTTCTACCATACGGAGGACAACTCTTGGGTGCATAAGCAGATGAAGACAACATCTGATTATAGGAAATGTTTCTTGATAACTTGTTGGTTCATTTGGAAGGGGCGCAACCAACAAGTTTTTGAAGGAAAGAGCATCCCGGTGGATAAGCTAGTACAGATAATAAGAAATGAAACACAGCTGATCGACACGGCATGGAACATGAATATTATTGCCCGGACACCGAAGAACCAAGAATACTGGAAGTGCCCCATGCTAGGATATATCAAGATGAATTCCGATGTAGCCAGGAGACCCGACAAAGCAAATGTGGCCATCATTTCCAGAGACAGTGAGGGTCGGTGGATTGATGGACATGTCAGGAGCATTTCTGCAAGCTCTGCACTTTATGCAGAGATCCAAGGAGTAGATATTGCGGTGGCAATGGCCTGTAGCAACCACATATTGAGACTCATCATTGAGACCGATTGTAAGGTGTTGGTGGAAATTCTTCAGTCAGACGAGGAGGAGTGTCCAAGGTTTTCTAAGCATTACTCGGATCAGGCAGACTCTCAAGGAGCACAGACAGTGGAGCATTCAGTTCATTTCGAGGGACTGCAATCTTATGGCTGATAGGTTGGCTAAAGAGTTCCAAAAACAAAAGGAAGGGTGTTTTGAGTTACCTAGACCACCCGACTACATCACATATATTGTTATTAGTGAAAAATGTAATGGAGGTAGTACCTCCAAATTTAATTTTCAAAATTCCTTAGAAGTTTGTAATATTTTTCCGTATTGGCTTTCAAGAGGAGGGCAAGATGAATAAAATAGCCTCCTGGCTTCCCTAAAAAAATGCTATACATAGAGTAGTAATGTACGTCATTGCAAAAGTGCATATCCCCGATGAATAGAACACATCTCCAATCCATAAAAACCAACACCAATTGAAACTACCAAATGTCTCGACTTTATAAACATAATATCTTATTCGATCAACTCATGCATCACTAACGTCCTCAAGGCTAGTAGTAGGTTGAACGCCTGTAAAACACTTCAGTAATTGTGCGAGCCCTGTGCCACAATAAGTGTACCGTTCCCATACACGGGGAAAATATGAACAATAATTGTTTTATAATAATTATTCATGAGATATCACTTTAATAGCTAATTTAGTATGTTTACAAGTATCACAATTTCATTTTCTAGTAAGCATGTCATAAACATACTCACGCCATTTTGCACAATTCCACTAAAATTATAAGTTCGCAAGATGTCTTATGTTGACCTTATAACTTTATATAAATAACTAGTTATGTATGACACTTGGTTATAGTCATATTATTGATGAATGCATATTCATCATGAAATTCAATAGCCATCTTGAGCTCAATTTGACTCAATACATCCAATTTCATTTACTAAATATCAAAATGTGTAAAATTTCTTAATTGGTTCAATTATCAAGGTTTTAACCGAGTTTATGTTGATTTTATGCAGGTCATTATGAGGTTCAACCATCAGATGTCAATCACCTCCATTCAACCCTTATCCACAAAAATCACCATCATTCGATCTTCATCTCAATCAACCATCATCCATATCAAACCCTTAAGTGAGGGCTACCTTTCTCTGCCCTAGATCTACCTTCACTCATCCTTGGTTTTGACCAATGGGTTTGACCAAACGGTCTCATCCATACGGTTTCATCCAAATGGTTTCGACCTATCGGTCCTAGACATTTCCTCAATATGGTCTTGATCTATTCGGTTTCACCCCATTCAATCCTGGGCTTTCCCTTCACCACACGATCACGGATCGACGACCCCCATCCATCCGACCACACGTTCTTAGCCCTCCATTACCTAAATGGTTTTGAACTCTTTCCCTTCCATACGGTCTCAAGAACGTATGAGAAACCTCTATGTTGGATTTTGGAGGAGGCAGAGAAGCAGCGGAAACAAAAATTTCTCCCCAAACCCAGAACAAAAGGAATCGCTTCAACGTCTATATAATAGGAAAGATGGTTTGTGATCATACCTTGTCCCAAGGCTTGCTCGGTGGCAGTACCTCGCGCCTTGCGCAGTATTTACCTCCGGTCTTAGACGGTGTCTGTGCAGCTCCTGATCGCACCAGGACTCACTCCTCCTCCTCCTACCGGACTATCGGATGACAGTTGTCCTCCTAAACGGCAGTGACCTCCCGCCTCTAAAGTAGTCCACACGGACCACCTGGAACTCCACTCTCCTTGTCCCACAAGGAAGTGGAAGGAGTCGCACCCTCCTATTGACGTACTAGTCGCCAACACACTCTCCTGGTGTCAATTGCAACTGCAGTTGTCCTTCCCTTGCTGCACCTCCCTTTGTGGGAAGCACTTGCTCAGGCTCTCTCTCGGTTACCAAAACCAGAGAGAATGACAACTTTGCAGAGCAATCAACTTGCACTGAGTTGTACTATGAGAAGCCCCCAATACCCCTATATATATAGGCGGGTCATGGGACAGGGTTCTCTATCCCCGACAATATGGGACTAAAAGCAGGAGTAGAAGGGTTTGAGATTTTTCCACAAAGGCAACCAACTCGCAACCTGAACCGATCGATTCATAAGTGAACCGGTCGGTTGGGGTCCTGAACTGATCGGTTCACTACTGAACCGATCGTTTGGGACCCTTGAACCGATCGGTTCACTCCTGAACCGGTCGGTTGGGGTTCCAGGTTGGTTCCCGATTGACTTTCCTTCTTTTGTTTCCAATTGATATCGAATACGAATCCTATTTCCAATCAAATTGGATATTTGAAATGAAAGGAAAATTCTCACCAATCCTACTTTCTCAAGTTACTTGGTTGCACCAGTTGAACCAATCAGTTCAACACTTGAACTGATCATTTCACTCTGTGCATGAGCCGATTGGTTCAACAATTGAGCCGACCGGTTCAGCAACCTCAGCCAACCGGTTCATCACATGAGCCGATCGGTTGGGAGTGCAGGTTGTGCAGAATCAGTCAAATGTGATTTGAATCAATCCGATACTCCAATCAATGCGTCCAACACCTTGAACATTATGATATTGAGCTATTTATTAATTGAGTGTTTAATTGAACTACTAAACTCCTTTAGTAATCAATCTAAACATTGCTTGTGGACAAAACTCCTCTTCCAGGTTAAATCCTATGTGTGTGACCCTGTAGGTCCATTTCACGTTGGCCGTGAAAGTCCATAACACTTATGACTTCACAAGCAAAGAACGGTGTCTTGTCACACATCATTGCTACCCAAGTGAAAAAAGAAAGTCGGAGAACAACTTTCATCCCTACAATCCGTGAATGGTGTTACAGTGAATGTATAACTCCTTTGTCACTGATATCCAGAATGAACTCGAGGCATGGAACAGTCATCCTATCAATGTTCATTCATTTCCTTGATCTCAGAGTAGACCGAGTGAGATGTGTGTCACATCAATATCACATATTGATTCACACGTGCATGCGCATGCCTTTTCTCAATCCTACTCATCAAGTGGCCAAGGATATAAAACTCCCTCAAGAGAGACAAATCCCATATCTATCACTCACCCTTCAAAAGCCCCATGTGTCAAAGCCTCCCAATCATCACCTTTATAACAACCCATGTTTCAGGACTGCGTTTGATGATGTCAAAGTGTACCCAACGACATGTGTTGAGTGTAGTGATTTTAGGTCTAAGAATCACACTCACCACCATCACTGTGAGAGCTGACTGTGACTACCAAGTCATGGTTCCATGTGTCACTCTCACGATGGGTCTGTCCGGTACCTTGTTCTCTAACAAGTACCTATGTGCTTGGTTTGATATCACTATATCATGACCAATGAGATTCTGTCATCAACCAACACATAATCTAGTCTTTAGTGTTATTGATGTCTATGGTTATTTCCACAATAACAACCGACTAGAGACTAAACAAGAATGTATACTCTTAACATCCATATGATCTCATCATTTAGGTCATGAACCTAAAAGCATACATCATTGAGTAAAACCATTCTTTAGACATCTATCATGTTACACCATCATCTCAGAAATAGTTTAAACATATAGATTGGAAATTGCCTTTATTATTATTCAAATCATTTACAAAGTATCCCATTACAATCATCATATGACTTGCTCTATGGGCATACATACCAACACTCTACCCCAAAACCATTTGGACTTAACTCTTCTCCAAGACCATTTGATGCCATCGGTCTTCAAGATCGGTTGGGAAACATGCTCAAGACCGTTTGGACCTCGGCTCAACCTGCACCTCCGCCTCCTTCTTCCTCCTTCCACCCAATCTGTGAAACCTAGCACCCGCTTAAGTGCCACCCAACCACCGTGCCTCGACCTCTTCACATAGCAGGTCAATGCACCAACGTCCGGCGTCCCCCGCCTCCACCATCGGCTCCATTTGGTCCTACTACCTTCACTTCTTTTTCTCTCTGCCTCGATCGCAAACCCTAGATGACCCCTGCAGCAAGGTCCTCAGCCGCGACCTGCACCACTGCTTAGCAGCTCGCCCAATCTTCTTCTACCCTCCACACGATTTCCAAACCAAGTGCAGCATACGGTCTTTAAGACCGTATGGCCCCCACAACAAGACCGTTTGCACTGCAGATCTTCAATACCTGTTGAACGGAAGATCATTTGGAATGAGTATTGATTGACCAAGACCGTTTGACGGCATTGGGTTCTCAAAACCGGTTGGTCACTAACATGAGATTGTTTGGGAAGCCACGAATGATTAAGACCGATGGGCCAAGAGGAAGTCACGAAGACCGTTTGGAATGTTGGGAGTTCAAGACCGATCGGAGGTGACGACCGTTTGAACGATCACCAAAGACCGTTTGGGCGTGGAAGCCAAAACCATTAGGGCATCAAACCAGTTGGAGAAAGAAGACCGATAGCAGCAGATCATTTGATGGTGATCAGTTTCCAAACCGCGTGGATCCATAGTCCAAGACCGCTTGGACTCATCAGCGCAAGACCATATGGTCACAAATATCTCAAAACCGATCAAAGCTGAACGTTAGAGACAAGGCTTCTAAAACCATATGGCCATATATACAAGACCGTTTGTATGTATAATTATACTAAACTGTTTGGGAAAAAGTCACCAAACCATTTGGACCAAACCATAAGGAGGAATCACACCAAAAATGTGAGAACCAGACCCGAGCCTATAAATAGGACCAACAAGGTCCTCATTTGGGGCATCAGATCTGGGATGCTGTCAGTATGCCCAAACGCAAGGTCTGATCCATCTACGTCCATGCCATAGCTTCTCCACCTGCTGCTCCTTTAGCTACAAGCAAGAAGGTCAAGATGAGAAGAGAAGGAGGAGAAGAAGGGCTTCCTGGTCTGCCTTGGTGGTTCCTCCTTCTCGTCCGAAGTTTCTGCCATACGACGTAGGAGACCGCATCATCTTCACCGAGCTGCGACTACCTTCTGCATCATGCTCATGGCAAATTCTTTCCTCTCTCTTGCTCTTCTTGTTTCTCGCATCATGAGCGAGTAGTTCATTTTTGCTGGGGTGCGGGGACTAGCCCCGCTGCCCATGCAAGCATGTTCCTTTGTTAAACAATCCATGTCATTGTATATAACTTTTCATTTCGTTGTTAATCATTAATGTTTGTAGTTGGATTACCTGCTTACTTTCATCTTGTTCTCCCCTATGTTGTGAGAACTTCCATATGTAGGTTAGAATGTCAATTAACAAGGTTGACTCCCAAACTAGAAATAGAATGGGATTCCTTGAGGTCATAAGTGTATGATCTGTGAGGGGACGAGCCATCTAACCTACAATGACGCTTCTGTGTGCCTAACGCCTGTATAGGGGGCCCACAACCTTAGTTGGATTTTGTATCTTCTTTGTTAATCGTTGATGCTTGCTTGTAGATTAATCGATTTCTTGCTTAACGTTTAGCACAGTTGACTCCCAAACTAGAAATAGAATGGGATTCCTTGAAGTTGTAAGTGTATGATCCATGAGGGGATGAGCCATCTAGCCTATGATGATGCTTTTGTGTGACTAATGCCTGTATAGGGGGCCCACAACTTCAATTGGATTTATGTATCTTTGGAGCCGTAAGTATATGAACCTGATGGTGATGAGACATCTGATGCCAAAGGTGATGCTTATGCAAACCTAACACCCATATGGGGGGTTTTGCAGTAGCTCTATTTGGATAGTTATATCTTGCCTGGATGTTTGATATTTGGATGTGTTTGCATGTGTAGTTCTAGTGAAACTCGAGACTAGCTATACCGGAGATTCCATATCATTAATCTAGATCCAAATTTAATTCTACTCTTTACTTTCTTGCAATTAGTTTAATGAACCCCAAATCAACCCTTGGTTCTGAATATTAGTCTTACTTGAGCTAGATTCAACTAACAACAATTCTTAAACATGTTATCTCTTGGGATTCAATCCTTAACTATACTGCGGTAAGACTCGTTCACTTGTGGGTGGTATTATTGCACAATGTTTTGGTAAAAGCTCGGAGATTTCAACCTCGAGTGAGTTTGTTAGTGCGATAATATTCCACGTCAAATTCTGGCGCCATTGTCGGGGACAACGAAATCAGTTAGTCAAATCTAGTTCTTTTAAGGATAATCTAGGTTTTTGTTTCTCTTTTGATACAATTGATTATCTACTTGAATTTCACTCTACTCCATCAATCTTACTTCAAATCTTTTCAATTTTAGGAACCACCAAAGACTAGTATATGCACCATTTGAACAACCCCAGACTCTCTACTAGCTTTGATCTAGAGATAGACATGACCTTTCATCATCAAAAACAGAGAGAATCATGCAAGAATGGCTCAAAAGGAGAAAATAGCCTCAAGGGTAGCTCAAGACATTAATGCACAAAGAGAAAGGCTCATGTAAGAAGCCAGAGCTGCAGTTCAAGAAGAAATCCTAATAGTACAAGCGGCAACACAAGCGGAGGAATTGCAGAAGGACATGAGAGAGTTCTCAATCCCTAAGGCTGCTGATGTTCATCACCTAGTTAAACCTCCTCCCATCAATGCTCCCAAATTTGAAGTACAAGCACATTGGATTACCTTGCTTCAAAATAGCTCATTCTATGATAAAAAAGGAGAAGATAGTCAAGAACATCTTCTGAGGTTTATTGATCTGTGTGCCATGACAAAGAAAAATGGAGTGTCCGACTATGCAATTAGACTCTGTCTTTTCAAGTATTCGCTTGTTGATAGAGCTATGAGTTGGTACAACTCCTTGCAATGTGAGCCCATCACTACATGGGAACAATTGCAAAATGTTTTCCTGGAAACATTTTACCCTCCTTCTCTCACCTATGAAATTAGGGTCGAATAACAATGTTCACTAAAGCCCCTAGAGAAACCCTTGCTGAAGCATGGGAAAGATATAACGATCTTATACGCAAGTGTCCACATCATGGAATCCCTAAGAATCAGCTTATTGAAATCTTCTATAGGGGTGTGGACGATGACGTCAAGAGGTTTTTAGACTCCTCATCCGGAGGAAACTTCATGCGTTAGAGTTATGACAACGCATGGAGGGTTGTCACCCTTGGAGCTGAAAATCAAGCTAATTGGGGTAGGTCTGTAGGTAAGGGAGTATTGAAGGTAGCTATGGCTGAAGTTATTCCAGAATACAAGTCTATCACTAAGACCCTCAAACTCTTAGTTGCTAAGCAAGTCCATATCGAATCATCCCTTGCTGCATTTGGAAGAGGACATTCACCACCTCAATAACAAGAATAGATCAAGTCAGCTTCATTGTTCTGTGAAGCATGTAAAGGTACCGATCATTCCACTTTAGCATGCAATGTTCTATATGATGTGGTTCTAAGCAATGCTTATGGACAAGGAGATAATGGTCAAATGGAAATTCTTAATGCTATCAACACCATTCCTGGTCAAGGATACTACAATCCAAATCCAAATAGGAACCATCATGGTATTCAATATGGAAATACTTCAGGAGCAGAAAACTCACGACAACTTGGTTCAAACTATCAACAACAAGGCCCACCAGGATTCTAGTATAATCAACAACATAATTTCGGGAATTAAGGAAGCTTTAGGGGCAACGTTCAAAACAAGAACTATAACAATTACCAGAACAAATCTCAGTTCCAAAACCTCAACCAAGCCCCTTACCAGAACCAACACCAAGGGCAACAAGACGATCCTGTCCCTCCAGATGATAAACTAACAACCATTGAGAAGATGTTACTGTCACAACAGACTATGATAGCTAACCAACAAGCTCATCTAAAGGCTATTGAATCTCAACTAGCTCAACTTGCAGCTAGCATGAAGCCACCTGCTGGAGCCTTTACTGGCTAACCCGAGAACAACCCTAAGCATCCCAAACAATTAAAGGCTGTCACCACCAGGTCTGGAAAAGACTATTCTAATCCTCCTGTCAAGACACCTGTGGTTATTATAGACGAGGATGAACTGATGATTGTTCAAGGCTCTAAAACACCCGAGTCTCAACTAAAAGAACCAGTGACTGCTGATAAGACAGATGAGGAATGTTCTGGAAAACCTGCTATAGAAGAAGAAGAAGCAACACCAGAACCTGATATCCCTATATACAAGCCTCATATACCTTTTCCAGCTCGTCTGAGTAGGGTTGTAAATGGGTACGGGTAGACCCGCGGACCCGCAAATTCAGACCCTTAAAAAACCCGTCACGGGTCTAATTTTTTATACCCGCATACCCTTGGACCCGTATACCCTTGGACCCGCATATAAGCAGGTCCAATAATGGGTATGCTTGCACCTAGACCCGCTAGACCAGTGTACCCGTTATACATAAGTAACTACTTAAATAACATATTATATATATAATACTTTACTAGTCTAATTAATATAATTCTTGAGATTATATCCTAATCTAACCACAATAAGGTTGAGACTAGTCATATCATAAAGAACTAACTATTCTAGTTTCAATAATGAACATTATATGTAAACTTAAAAATCAAAATGTCTACTAATTTACATTACTTTCTACATAAGTTAAACATTATGACGATGACTACAAATATGTAAACAATTAACTCAATTAATGTTAATGTATAAAATATAGCATTGTCTAATATAACCATTGCATGTTAACATGCTATATAATAACAATATCTAGTTGTCTTAAAATATATAGTACATAGTCATTTCTCTTACATAAATAATATGATATTTTATAGAACCACTTACTCGCATACCCGCACCGCATACCCGCTATAATTGCGGGTATGGGTATGATGCGGGTCCAGGTTTTGTATTATGCGGGTCTAGAACCGGAACCGGACCCGCTAAATTAGATGGGTATGGATATGGGTATGGCCAGACCCACATCGTACCCGCACCGTTTACACCCCTACGTCTGAGGCAAATGAAGCTTGATGCCCGTTTCAACAAGTTCAAAGAAGCTATGAAAAGTTTCATGTTGATATTCCCTTTTTAGATGCTCTTGCTGAGATACCAGCCTGGACAAAGTACTTGAAGTCACTTCTCACCAGGAAATATATAACTGAGGAATATGAGATAGTCAAGTTAGCAACAACTACTTCAGACATAATCCAGAGTAAGATGCCCAAGAAGCAGAAAGATCCAAGATCTTTTGGGATTTCTTGTCATATCGGTGATTCTTCATGTAAGAAAGGATTAGTAGATCTTGGTGCTAGCATTTCCATCATGCCACTTAGCCTCTGCAAAAGGCTAGGGTTTGCTGAACCGCTCCCAACTGGCATGACCATACAACTTGCAGATAACACTATGACTCTACCCTTAGGAATCATTGAGGATGTCCCTATAAAGGTTGGCAAAGACTCTTATGTCCCTTGTGACTTTGTCATCATGGACATAAAAGAAGATACTAGATACCCACTCATCTTTGGACGTATGTTACTCACCACTACAAGAGCCCTAATCGATGTTGAAGTAGGAACCTTGCTGCTTAGATTAGGAAACGAAACCCTCACGTTTAAAGTTTTTGAAAGTATGAGAAGACTGAGTATGTAAGAAGAAGTCTACTTGATTGAATGCATAGAGAAGATGTCATTTCTCACACAAGAAGATTACGAACAAGAAGACCCCTTAGGAGTGGCTCTAACTAATCCAAATGCAACTAGTTCAGCCAACAAACAAGTGAAAAGTTGTGTTCTCGACCTTGATATTGGAGAAGATCCTAAAGCCAAATTTGAGGACCTCAAAGCTATGGATGTCACTGAAGAACTGTCACATACCAATTTTCATGGTTAACTTAAACTGAGTATGAGATTTTTCCTAAATAAGAATGAGGGGTTTAAAGCAAAATGCCTATAATGATTGTCTTTATACAAAATAAGATGAGAAAAACTTAAGATAATAGCCAAAGTCATATTTCATTTTCAAATATGAATTAAATATATCCATAAACTCATATTAATCACTTTCATTTTCTCTCCCCTAAATATGGCAATAAATCATAGAGAAAGGTTATAAGGTGACAAATGTGACTAGCTAATAGTAATCTTGGATTTATGACTCAAGAGTTCAATAATCAGATACTTTTCAAATTATATTGCTTTTAAATGCATTTTAATTAATATAGGGGAGTTATGGACTATAATATGTACAAAAACGAAATCTAGCTTCACAGGAAGATTCTAGAGCTTCTAATTTGCCTATGGTTCAAATTTGAACTCATTTGACCCATGTTTGACCATCCAAATAGAATTTGAAAGACTTGTATATAGGTTCGAATATGATTTATTTTAATACAAGAAATTAGACATAAAGTCTGTGATTTATTGCCTGTAACATGTTACTCTTTCACTTAAATTTTGTGCATGCCTTTATCACCGTCAGATCACGATCTAACGATCTGTCGATCGTCAGCTACCTCCGTCTTCCCCGCGGGTCAGAGCTGTTTTCACAGAGCCACCTCCGTCAATCTCTCTCTCCCTCATTACTGCACCATTTCATGAGATCTCTTCGCCCCTGAATTTGCGAGACTACAACGATTCAAACGAGCCATTACTCACTCTCCATCTCTCTCTGTTGACGAAATGCCCAATCTAGGGCTTGGACTCCCCGAGTTGCAGAGGGCATGAACGTGCCTCTACTTCTTATTTAAGCAACCCTAAAGCATCGACAAACCCCAAGTATCCCTCCTCCTCGCTCAATTCGTCCTGTGACGCCCTCATGAGCCCCGACCTACTCGACCTGCAACTCCGACGACTCTGACTTTTTCCAGCCTGCTCCGACTACCCCGGTCCAATTCTGACCGCGATGAGCATCCTCGACACCTCAATTTTGTTTCCACACCTTCACTTTGTCGTGATAACCCACTGATCGACGGGTCCTGTAATGACCTTTGACCTTCACCTCAGGTTCTGTTGCTCCAGTGAGGTAGTGGTCATATGACCTTGCTCTTCGGGCACAATGTGCCCTTTGGTTCCAACTTGGGTTCATGAGTACTCATACATCATTTTGTTGATAGATTCACCATCATTTTTAGCTTTTGGATTTGGGAGCCACCCTCGTCCATGGCAGGAAGTGCTCCTGAAGCTCAAGGTCGCCCCTGGACTTGAGCTTTAGCTCAATGGTTTCAGCTTGGCATAAGGAAGACATAGAGAACCTCAGTTCTCCAAGAATGATGGCCTTCTGCTTACAAGACCTGGGTCTGATCTTCCATCCTTCCTACTTGAGCCATGGCTCGCGAGGGAAGAAACTAGGATATGCAATGACCTTAGTGCCCCTGTCCTTTGTTTACTTGATGATTTCCACCACGAGGGTATTTCAGGGTTTTCACCTATCCACCCTTATTTGATTGCGAGCCCTCAGAGGTGATCCTCATTGCTGAATTGGCCAAGCCTGGTTGGTCCAACTCAGACTTGGCCCACTATCTTGGTTCGAGTTTTATCCACATGGCTTTTTCCTAAACTTCCATTGGCTATAATTTCAAAAATTCATAGTAATTCAACCGTTTGTCAGAAAATTATGAATAAATAGTTGTTGGATTTGATTTTTCGAGAAAAATATGATTTTAAGGTTTCCAGACCATGTTTTGATCTCTTGTTCTGATGTTATGTTAGAAACAATACTTTGGACTCATGAAACCCTAGTCATTCATCAAGGTGATTAATGAGACCTTTGTCTGCCCAGATTTTATTAATATAATAATGTTGATTCATTAGACTGATCCACATGCACTCAAGCCTTAAATTACCTAAGATCAATACTATGTATTGATTCATTATGTTTAAATGATTATGAACAGGTTTGTAGAGCTAAGTCAAGGGAAGGTTTGACCTAGATCTGACTCAAGGATCAACCTTGCTCCAAGGTAAACAAGCCATGGTGCTGAGCACACATACTTATGGTTGCTTGCATGTAAAATATGAAATAGATATTACTTCTTCAAGTCTAATGCTTTAGTCATGTTTACCATATTATTTCTTGTTGATTTCTACATGTTATGTTCTATGTTATAATGTGCACTATGATTATAGTTATCATTAAAGACTCATGGAATTTATGTTAATGATCAAGTGGGAGAAATCCCATCATGATTAAAATATCATGTTAATGGGGGAGAAATCCCTTCATGTTAAGTTTAAAGAATCATGATTTATGTTAATATAAATATTATGTTAATGGTCAAATAATTGGAATTGAAATAGTTTTGTTATGCTCCCGATCATGGACCTCAAAAGGGTCGTCAAGGGTTTTCCTAGCATCAAGGGCTTTCCTAGCAATCATGTGCTCCTAAGGGGGCATCACAGAGGGATGCATAAGATTCCTTTTCAATTCTTTATGTTAGTAATGACGATTCAGGAATGCTTAAAGTTAATTCATGTCATTTTTCCCTACATGTAAAGTATATTTACTTTGTTTATTTTATAAAGTGCCAATACCGTTTACTGATGTGTTATTTTTCCCTTTGCATGGATGGGGATGCGATGTCCCCAGGGTTTGGAGCAAGTAAGGACTCAAGAAGAGCAAGCCAAGACTAGAAGACATCCAGAGTTATCTGATGGGGTGCCATCTATTCTAGGCGATCCAATCATATAGAGTTGCTTATTGTTATGCCTAGTTTCTCATGTTGAGGGATGAATATAATTCTAGACTTGTTGTTTGTAGTTTCCTATTCATATAATAATGTATGAATCTCAATGGTGAATTATTTGTTTACTTGCAATGATTACCTTTTGTGACAACCCTCCCTAAAATGCCAAGTACCCCACATTATGGATAATGTTGGGGATTAGGCTGTGGTTCCACTGGTTATGTATGAAACCCTAGGGAGGGGTGTTACATTAATGGTATCAGAGAAAATAAATGGATTGCCACCAAATCTACAATTTGATTCATGTGTTCTAACCCTAAGTTTATGTGACCCTTTTTCCATATGGTCCCTAAGAGAGCAGACAAGGGAAAGGGTAACGATGATGGTGCTAGCTCCATTAGTGGGGAAAGTGGACCAAGAGAGAACAATAAGACAACCATAGAAGATCTTGTCCAAGCACTCACCAATGTCCTAACACAAGGCCAACATCAGCCTAGGCATCATGAGCCCACTCTAGTAGACTTCCTAAAGATAAGGCCCGACTCTTTCTCGGGTGAGGGAGAAATTGATGTAGTCACCAAGGATGAAGAATGGATTAGAGGCATGGAGCACTGTTTCCAGGACATGGACTGCCCTCAACACTCTAGGATTCGTTTTGCAACCCACATGCTCAAGGGGGCAACCTGCACATGGTGGGAGAACCTCCTCAACTCAAGGGCATCTGATGCACCTCCATTCACATGGGAAGGATTCGTTGAAGCCTTCCATGATCACTATGTGTCCAAAGCTATGGTTGAAAAGAAGGAGTTAGAGTTTTCCAATCTGGCTCAAGTGGGTGACATGACTGTTACCCAATATGCCATTAAGTTCAGGGTCCTCCAAAAGTATGGCCATGATCATGATGAAACACATAGAACAAAGAAATTCATCTGAGGACTCAAGCCCGACTTGAGTTTTGCCTTGTCCGGAAGAGGCCATAGGACCCTCCAAGAAGCCCTAGATGCATCCCTAGAGCTTGAAGATCACCCTGGACGGTCCTACATGAAAGAAGTCCCCCAGAAGAACAACCAATATTAGCCTCCCAACAACCCTAAGAGAAAGATACTTGAACCTGCAGTAGAAGCTGAGAAGCCCCAATGTCCGGCGTGCAAGAAAAACCATGCAGGCCCATGCAGGTATGGTATGGGTGCATGTTACTATTATGGAGAAACCAGACACCTCAAGTCAAACTGCCCTAAGCTTAGAAAGAAGGACCAAGACCAGAACAAGGGCCACCCCCACCTACCAAAAGACAAGCTAGAATCTTCACTATGGAAGTAGAGAAGGAAGAGGAAGAGTGATGTAATAATTAGCCTACATTCATTTGAACTTTTTTATGAAATAAATTCACTTTCTATGCAAATTTTATTGATGTGTTAATTATATGAAGAAGTAACAAAAAATTCCTAAGGTGGGTAGTACCCTAGGAAATTTTGAGGACAAAATTTGTTTTAAGGTTGGTAGATTTGTCACATCCCAATTTTCATGGTTAACTTAAACTGAGTATGAGCTTTTTCCTAAATAAGAATAATTGAGGGGTTTAAAGAAAAATGCCTATAATGATTGTCTTTATACAAAATAGGATGAGAAAAACTTAAGATAATAGCCAAAGTCATATTTCATTTTCAAATATGAATTAAATATATCCATCAACTCATATTAATCCCTTTCATTTTCTCTCCTCTACAAAATGGCCATAAATCATAGAGAAAGGTTATAAGGTGACAAATGTGACTAGTTAATAGTAATCTTGGATTTATGACTCAAGAGTTCAATAATAGGATACTTTTCAAATTATATTGCTTTTAAATGCATTTTAATTAAGATATTGGAGTTGTGGACTATAATATGTACAAAAATGAAATCTAGCTTCACAGAAATATTCTAGAGCTTCTAATTTGCCTATGGTTCAAATTTAAACTCATTTGACCCATGTTTGACCATTCAAATCGAATTTGAAAGAATTGTATATAGGTTTGAATATGATTTCTTTTAATACAAGCAATTAGACATAAAGTCTATGATTTATTACATGTAACGCGTTACTCTTTCACTTAAATTTTGTGCACGCATTTATCACCCTCAGATCATGATCTAACGATCCGTCGATCGTCATCTACCTCTGTATTCCCCGCGGGTCAGAGCTATTTTCACAGAGCCACCTCCATCGATCTCTCTCTCCCTCATTACTGTACTATTTCGTGAGATCTCTTCGCCCCTGAATTCACAAGACTAAAACGATTCAAATGAGCCATTACTGACTCTCCATCTCTCTTTGTTGATGAAACACCCAATCTAGGGCTTGGACTCCCCGAGTTGTAGAGGGCATGACCGTGCCTCTACTTCCTATTTAATCAACCGTAAAGCATCGGCAGACCCCAAGTATCCCTCCTCCTCGCTCAATTCATCCTGTGACGCCCTCACGAGCCCCGACCTACTGGACCTGCAACTCCGACGACTCCGGCTTTGTCCAGCCTTCTCCGACCACTCCGGTCCAATTCTAACCATGGTGAGCATCCTCGGCACCTCGGTTTCATATCCACACTTTCAGTTTGTCGCGATAACCCACTGATCGATGGGTCCTGTAACGACCTTTGACCTTCACCTCAGGTTCTGTTGCTCCAGTGAGGTAGTGGTCATCTGACCTTGCTCTTCGCACACAATGTGCCCTTCGGTTCCAACTTGGGTTCATGAGTACTCCCGCATCATTTTGTTGACGGATTCGCCATCGTTTTTAGCTTTTAGAGTTGGGAGCCACCCTCGGCCATGGAGGGAAGTGCTCCTCAAGCTCAAGGTCGCCCCTGGACCTGAGCTTTATCTCAATGGTTTCAGCTTGGCATAAGGAAGCCATAGAGAACCTCAGTTCTCCAAGAATGATGGCCTTCTACTTACAAGACATGGGTTTGATCTTCCATCCTTCCTGCTCGAGCCATGGCTCGCGAGGGAAGAAACCAGGATATGCAATGACCTTAGTGCCCCTTTCCTGTATTTACTTGACGATTTCCACCGCGAGGGTATTTTAGGGTTTTCACCTATCCACCCTTGTTTGATCACGAGCCCTCAGAGGTGATCCTCATTGCTGAATTGGCCAAGCCTGGTTGGTCCAACTCAGACTTGGCCCACTGTCTTGGGTCGAGTTCTATCCACATGGCTTTTTCCTAAACTCCCATTGGCCAAAATTTCAAAAATTCATAGTAATTCAACCGTTTGTCAGAAAATTATGAATAAATAGTTGTTGGATTTGATTTTTTGAGAAGAATACGATTTTAAGGTTTCCAGACCATGTTTTGATCTCTGTTATGATGTTTTGTTGGAAATGATATTTTGGACTCATGAAACCCTAATCATGCATCAAGGTGATTAATGAGACCTTGGTCCACCCAGATTTTCTTAATATAATAATGTTAATTCATTAGACTGATCCACATGCACTCAAGCCCTAAATCACCTAAGATCAATACTATGTATTGATTCATTTTGTTTAAATGATTATGAATAGGTTTGTAGAGCTAAGTGAAGGGAAGGTTTGACCTAGATCTGACTCAAGGATCATCCTTGCTCCAAGGTAAATGGGCCATGCTGCTAAGCACAAATACTTATGGTTGCTTGCATGTTAAATATGAAATAGATATTACTTCTTCAAGTCTAATGTTTTACTCATGTTTACCATATTATTGCTCGTTGATTGCTACATGTTATGTTCTATGCTATAATATGCACTATGATTATTGTTATCATTAAAGACTCATGGGATTTATGTTAATGATCAAGTGGGAGAAATCCCATCAAGATTAAAATATCATGTTAATGGGGAGAAATCCCTTCATGTTAAGTTTAAAGAATCATGATTTATGTTAATGTCAATATTATGTTAATGGTCAAGTAATTGGAATTGAAATAGTTTTGTTGTGATCCCGATCATGGACCTCAAAAGGGTCATCAAGGGCTTTGCTAGCATCAAGGACTTTCCTAGAAATCATGTGCTCCTAAGGGGGCATCACAGAGGGACTCATAAGATTCCTTTTCAATTATTTATGTTAATAATGATGATTCAGGAATCCTTAAAGTTAATTCATATCATTTTCCCCTACATGTCAAGTATATTTACTTTGTTTATTTTATAAAGTTCCAGTACCATTTACTGATGTGTTGTTTTTCCCTTTGCATGGCTGGGGATGCGATGTCCCCAGGGGTTGGAGCAAGTAAGGACTCAAGAAGAGCAAGCCAACACTAGAAGACATCCAAGAGTTATCTGGTGAGGTGCCATCCATTCTAGACGATCCAATCATATAGAGTTGCTTATTGTTATGCCTAGTTTCTCATGTTGAGGGATGAATAGAATTCTAGACTTGTTTGTAGTTTCCTATTCATATAATAATGTATGAATATCAATGGTGAATTATTTGTTTACTTGCAATGATTACCTTTTGTGACAACCCTCCCTAAAATGCCAAGCACCCCACATTAGGGATAATGTTGGGGATTAGGTTGTTCTTCCACTGGTTATGAATGAAACCCTAGGGATGGGTGTTACAAAAACTGTGTGAAAAACCACAAGCTCCTAAAATGAATCCCTTACCCGAAGGATTGAAATACGTGTTTTTAGATGAGATAAAGATCTACCCAGTCATTATAAATTTAGATCTAACAGAAGAACAAGAAGATATACTCTTGACGGAATTAAAAGAAAGAAGAAAAGCCATAGGCTACAAGATGAGTGATCTTACTGGGGTTAGTCAGGCACTGTGCATGCATAAAATCCCCATGATGGAAGGTCACAAGCCAACTATTGAACACCAAAGGAAGCTTAATCCGAATATGAAAGAAGTTGTTTGCCTTGAAGTTATAAAGTTGCTCGAGATAGGAATTATCTGTCCGATCTCCGATTCACCATGGGTAAGTCCTGTGCACATTGTCTCAAAGAAAGGTGGGACTACAATGATATGGAATAAAGACAATGAACTCATCCCCACTCGAACAATCACAGGGTGGAGGATGTGTATTGATTATAGGAAGTTGAACAAGGCAACTTGAAAGGATCATTTCCCAATGCCTTTTCTTGACCAAGTCCTAGAAAGGTTGGCCCACCAAGTGTATTTCTCTTATCTCGACTGTTACTCTGGATTCTATCAAATACCTATACATCTAGATGACCAAGAGAAAACAACCTTTACTTGCCCATTTGGAACATATGTGTAACATACTGAAATCTCCTTTGTGCCTCTTTGTACTCTTTTCTATAATTCTTTGACCTTCATTTTCGTTCCTTTTGTCCTTGGTCTTGATATAAAAGAAATTAAGATGGTTATTGGTTAAATATTTCCCATATGTTCTTATTTCAAGGTTTCATGTACAAAAGACTCAGTTAAAATTAGACAAGGGGTTTAATATGCAATTTCACCTTAAGAAATAAAAAGGGGATAAAATAATTCATCCTAGAATCTTCTAGTGTTTCCTAGAATATAAGAAATAAGAAGAAAATCCGAATTTTATAAAAGAAAGAAGATAAATATAATAAGTAAAGGAAATATGAGAAAATATGAGTAAAGGAGATAATTACAAAGATTTTGTAACAAATAAGATAATCTGAAACCATCATGATAATTTGATAGTTTAATTCGTTTCCTTGGGTAAAGAGTAACTAAAGGGTCAAGTATTATTTAAAATAAAAATATTAATAACATTATCAAAGGAATATAGGAAATAAGCCAATAAAAAGAAGTAAAATATTTAATGCTCTCAAATCAGGGAAATAACTTCAAATTCGTATTCTAAACATAAAAATAAGCCTCTGTGCAAATTTGCAACTAATTTGGATAATATATGAATAAATAGTAAAATAGGAGAGAGAAAGTGTGTAGAATGTTCTAATTAATTTAATAAATATAAAGATAATGTCAACTTGTGAAGATAATTGCAAAATCGCGTTTCAAACCATTAAGGAGACTTAAGGGTGAAGTTACATTAATTTTAGATAAGGTTATCACTTCTTTTGAGGGAGGAAAGAGAAAATGACATATTAATTATTTCACCTACTAAACTTTCTCAAAATGAAAAACTAACTCCATATTCGGATTCTACGCGTCGAAATAAGTCAGAATATAAATTTTCATAATTTTTGGGCAACATTTGAGCCTCCAAAATAAGAAAGAGAAAAACATTTAAAATCTAATAGTTTTAATCGACTTTTGCTCAGGGATATTTCCCTGATCTAATGTGCGATCGAACGGCCCAGATTGCTTGATGGACCCGCGTCCATCAATCCGACGGCACGTGGTCGTCTTCTAGCTCGGGTCGGATAAGGCAACATGCCTTGGATTTTCATTTTCTTAAAATCGCAATAACTTGAGATTTACTCAACGATTTTCCTTGATTTTTGTTGCGTTGGTTTCCCTGCGAGATTTCACACAGGATTATCCCAACATTTGCGAGCTTTAACGCGTATTTGAGAAACGCCCAAAGTAGCCGCCGGCCACTTTCCTTTGCTCCTATCCACATCCTAGTCTAGGGTTCCTTGCCTATAAATAACTCCACCCTCGCAACCGCAATCACCTTAGCAACCTGTTCATACCTCCAATTTGGATTTTCGTCGACGTTTGGACCACCATCGAGCCGTCGTTTGCCCTGCTCTTGCGGCGCATATTGCTCCCTACTCGCTTCATCTCCGTCCAAATTAAAGGTACTACTGACTTCGTCTTCTCGTTCTCTTTCTTTCGAGTACCTAAGCGTTCGAATTGGTCGAGAATCGTGGTTTTGCCCAAACCGGCCGAGCAAGCTGCTCGCGCGCGACCAAGGTTGAAGACGACACGCATTTGACCGTTTTGCCCTCGCCTCTCTTCTTTTCTGGACTTCACGCGCATGGGTTTTCGGTCTTTCCGCCGTCCCGCCCCACCGCTTTTCGCGGCTGGTAGCGAGCAACCACGGGTTGCGGGTCGCCGCTGTCGGGTGCTCGCCACCGCTCGGCCATCCAGCTTTGCCTATGTGGCAAGCTGTGATTGGTCGAGATAAAATAATTTTTATAAATTATTTCGTTGGTCAAAAATTAAAAATAAATAGTGTTTTGAAATCAGGAAAATGAGATCTATTTAATAAAAATATTTTTGAGTTTTGGTTTTGATTTTTTCGAAAAGGTGTTTTTAATATCGATTTAATTAACTTAAAAATCCCTAAAATTAATCCTAAAAAACTATATTTCCAAAATATACAATATTATATGTTATTTTGATCAGGAAAACCTAACTAAGACGATTATGAGGTTTTTGAAGTCTGAATCGAGAGTTTGTACAAAAAGTTAGTAAATTAGGGCTTTCAATCTTTTAAGTGAATACATGTAATTCTAATAAATGAATTAAATGATGTATTAGTAAGTTTGGGGTTATAGTTCGTGTGAAGACTTGAAAAAGGGAACTTAGGACACCTGTGGCCAAGGTATGTGATTAGTATGTGTTTATTATGAGTCTTGTTGTACATCTACGTATCAGTTGGGAAATACTTAATCCAATACCTAGATTTCTTCTATGAGGTTTAATTTGATCTAAACCATTGAATTTTCTTGAAACCCAAAATGTCTTATTTCCCTCAAAAATCAGATATAGTATTCTCTTGTTTGGGTATTCATACCCCATTGCCATGTTGAATATCTTTTGCTTATTCTTGCCATAAATCTCTTATTAGCATGAAATTAAATGTTCTATTTAAATTTTAAGTAGTGGTACTTATGTACAACCACCCATAGAGGGCATGTATAAAATCGCCCTAGGGGAATGTTTATTATTCTCCCCATTAAAATTTTGTAGGTGATTTGGAAATGTTTATAATTCTTCCCTCACCTAAGGTTAGAGGTTCGGTAGGTTCCTCAACCCTACTTAGTTAGATAGACATATTAATAAACATGCTAAAACCTTTTACTTACTTTGTTAATGGCAAGTTCTCTTATAAAAACCTCATACTCCTTGATATCCTTTTACACCAAATACTTAGTCTAGTTTACTTGTTACATCTTTTCTTTGCCTTTGAAAGATTATTAGTGTAACACATACTTTTCTTGTTTTCCCTCTTGCTGGGTGCCTTCCCAACCACCCAGGTGTTGGAGCTGTCCAAGGAGAAGGAAGGGCTTGAAGAAAGAATCCTTGCTGTGATCGTTTGCTTGAGAAGAAGGATGGCTAGGTTGCTATAGCTAGATCCTCTATTCTATCTTATTTTTTCTTTTAGAAAGCAATGATGTAATAAACTATAAAGCCATTAGAAGGCTTGATATTTCTTTCTTTCCGCTGCTATTGACATTTTATTATGTATCTGGAATCATGCTTATTTATTTGGATTATTATGCAACCATCATCAAAAGTCTCAATTTCTGTTAAAATTGTGGATGTTTGTATTTCCTTTAAATTTTAGTAGAGGGGTGATCTCGCCTCTTTACAACATGGTATCAGAGCCTTTGGGCGACTATTAGGGCATGCAGTTGAGGCAAGGGTGTCTAGAAAGGATCAGGGCATGGGGGCTAGCAAGATTTTCCTCCGACCCACTAGCTTGGCATACAGGGACTCCCGTGCCCATATGATCCGGCCTGGCCTGCGCCGATACGAACTGCCCGAAGTAGTATGCTTTTAGGCAATAGCATTCTAGTTGTCCGTTTCTCATCTCTATTTCTTTTCCCTCTCATCTATGATTCATTACCCCTGAAAATTTAATATGATAACCCTAATTTCAAGAGAGGTGACCTGTTTGACAACTCAAACCAGGAGTCCAACACTGACAACCTCGACACTCCTGCGACTCCTGCTGTTACTCAACCAACCTCTGGTGTACCTGCCTTCACACCTGAGCAAGAGCTGGCGATGTTGCGACAGTTGTTGTCCTCCACCATGATGGGACAACTCAACACCATTGCTGCGGTTGCCACCAAGCCGAGGGAGTTCACCCTCACTGATTTCATCAAGATGCAGCCACCCTACTTCAAGGGTGAGAGTGAGCCTAACATGGTGGACAAAGCTGATGACTGGGTGTTGGCCCTGGATCGGACCTTCGAGGGTATGGCTTGCCCTCCTCACCAGAAGGTTCGGTTCGCGAAGTACGTGCTGGATGGACCCGCGCGTGTCTGGTGGAATGGAGTTGCCCGTACTCGAGACACCTCCTCCATGGAGTGGACTCAGTTCCTGAAGCTGTTCAGAGAGAAGTACATCTGTCCTGCGTTCCTGAGGAAGAAGGAGGCTGAGTTTTACAGTCTCAAGCAAGGAAGCATGAGTGTGGCAGACTATGTTCAGAAGTTTCTGCTGCTGGAACGTTACGCCACCGACCTTGGAGCTGACAGGAGAGCAACCTTGTTCTTGGAGGGCCTGAACTACCACGTTGGTCGAAGCCTCGTTACACAGTTGCCACTCACGTTTCAACATATGGTGGACAAGGCTCTCGCCATCGAGTCTTATCCGGGATTTGAGTCTTCCAGTAGCTTCAACAACAACAAAAGGAAGAATCCAAACCAGCATGAGAACCTTGGTCGTGATCGTTGCAACAGATGCAATCGCCACCATCCTCCTGGAAGATGTTCCGCCAACAATGCACCTGCTCGTGTTGGCAACCGTCCTCCACCGACCTGTCATGAGTGTGTCCAGGTTGGGCACATCCGACCTAACTGCCCTCGTTTCCAGCAAGGGCAGAATCCGGCTCAGCAACCACAACAGCTAAGACAGAACCCTCCACCGCGAAACAACAACAACAATAACAACAACAACCAGAATCTGAGACGTCCGCCGGCTGAGAGGCGGAATGGGAGAGTGTTTGCTCTCAATGCTGAAGAAGATGGTGAAGGTAATGAAGTGATTGAAGGTACACTACACCTCAATATGCATCCTTTAAAAGCTCTATTTGACTCTGGTTCCTCCAATACCTTCATATCTAGTCAGTTTGCCTCTATGCTTGAAATTGAATCTGAATTCATGGATCATGTGTTAGATGTAAAAACTCCTAGTGGAAAAATCTGCTCCTCTTATCTCCAAACTCCTACCCTGAACCTCTGTATATCCGGGATAATGTTTCCCACAGTTTTTGTTTTTCTTGATATGACTGTCTTTGACATCATCCTGGGCATGGATTGGTTGAAGAAGTTTAAAGCTATTCTGTTCTGTGAGGAATCCAAGGTTAGTCTGTTCCATCCTGATGAAGGAAGAGTGTGTGTCAAGGGCAAGAAGCGAGGAGACCGACAGTTCGTCATCTCTGCCATCAAAGCTGAAAAGCTCGTCTCTCAAGGGTGTAGAGCCTTCCTAGCATCCATAGTTCTTGATGCTACACCTCCTGCCCTAGACCATGTTGTTGTGGTGAAGGACTTCCCAGATGTCTTTCCTGAGGAGTTACCCGGGTTGCCACCAAATCACAAGGTGGAATTCTCCATCGAGCTCATACCTGGAACTTCACCGATATCGAAGCCACCTTATCGCTTAGCTCCTGCTGAACTGGCGGAGTTGAAGAAACAGCTTGAAGAGCTTCTTGACATGGGTTTCATTCACCCCAGTGTTTCCCCTTGGGGAGCCCCTGTCCTGTTCGTGAAGAAGAAAGATGGCTCTTTGCGGATGTGTATGGACTACCGCATGCTCAACCAGGTGACAGTGAAGAATCGTTATCCGTTGCCACACATCGACGACTTATTTGATCAGCTGAAGTCAGCCACAGTGTTCTCCAAGATGGATCTGCAGAGTGGCTACTACCAGATGTGGGTGAAGGATGATGATGTTCTGAAGACAGCGTTCAGAACTCGCTATGGGCATTATGAATTCTTGGTCATGCCTTTTGGTTTGACAAATGCCCCTGCTGCGTTTATGGACCTGATGAACCGAGTATTCCGCCCATACCTCGACAAGTTTGTGGTGGTGTTTATTGATGACGTTTTGGTTTATTCTGAGACGTTGGAACAACATCGCGAACACTTGTGGATTGTACTCAACACATTGAGAGAAAATCAACTATATGCAAAATTCTCGAAATGTGAGTTTTGGATAAAGGAAGTGATGTTTCTTGGTCATGTGATTTCTTCCGGCCATATAGCTGTTGATCCTGCAAAGGTAGAAGCTGTGACAAAGTGGAATGCTCTGAGAAACCCGTCTGAAATCCGTAGTTTCCTTGGTCTAGCTGGTTACTATCGGAAGTTTATCAAAGGGTTTTCTGAGTTGGCTTTACCTTTGACCAAGCTGACTCGGAAGGAAGTCAAGTTCTCATGGACCCCTGAGTGTGAGGACAGTTTTCAGAAGTTGAAGATTAGTCTGACTTCTGCTCCAATGCTTGCTCTGCCTGTAGAGGGCATACCCTATGTCATCTACACTGATGCATCCCGACAAGGCTTAGGGTGTGTTCTGATGCAAGACGGAAAGGTGATCACCTATGCTTCTCGACAGTTGAAACCTAATGAAGCTAATTGGCCTACACATGATTTAGAGATGGCTGCCATAGTTCATGCTTTGAAGATCTGGCGACACTACCTCTATGGAGAAAAGTTTGAAGTCTTTTCTGATCACAAGAGTCTGAGATATCTGTTGACTCAGAAGGATCTGAACTTGCGACAACGTAGGTGGATGTAATATCTTAAAGATTACAATTTCACCATCACCTATCATCCTGGTAAAGCAAATGTTGTAGCTGATGCTTTAAGTCGCAAGAAGGATGCTGTTTGTGCTGCTCTGAGATGTTCTGTGTGGGAAAACCTTGAGCTTGTGGCCAGTTGGAGACCTCAACCTGTCGATTCAATAGATGAAGATAAGTTGTGTGTTCATATGGCCAGTCTGACCGTTACACCAACTTGGATCTCAGAAGTTGTGTCTGCACAGTTGGAGAGTTCAGAGCTTGAAGAGTTGAAAGCTTTATCTGAGAAACCGCAATCTGACTTCTCTGTCGGAGTGGATGGTGCTATCCGCTTTAGACAAAGGTTGTGGATACCTGATGTTGGTGATCTGAGACAGAAGGTTCTGAGTGAAGCTCATGGTTCCAAGTACACTATTTACCCCGGCACAACCAAGATGTACAAGGACCTACAGCGAAGTTTCTGGTGGAAGAATATGAAGAATGATATAGCTCTGTTTGTGGCAAAGTGCTTGACATGTCAGCAAGTCAAGATTGAACATCAACGACATGGTGGTCTTCTTCATCCTCTTGAGATTCCAGAATGGAAGTGGGAGAAGATCACAATGGACTTTGTTACTGGTTTTCCTAAGTCCAAGAGAGGTTATGATGCTGTTTGGGTGGTGATTGATCGGCTTACTAAATCTGCTCATTTCTTGCCTTTCAAAACCACGTATAAAGTTGCTGAGATGGCTCAGTTGTATGTGGAGTGGATAGTTCGTCTTCATGGTGTCCCTGCTGTGATAGTTTCTGATCGAGACCCGAAATTTACTTCTTGTTTGTGGGGTCAGATTCAGGAAGAGATGGGTACTGATCTGTGTTTCAGCACTGCCTACCATCCGCAAACTGATGGTCAGTCTGAGAGAACAGTTCAGATTCTGGAGGACTTGCTTCGTGCTTGTGTGATGGATTGGAGTGGTGCCTGGGATCGGTATTTACCATTAGCAGAGTTTGCTTATAACAATAGCTACCAAGCCAGTATTGGTATGCCACCTTTTGAAGCTCTCTATGGTAGACCTTTTCGTTCACCTTTGCACTGGAATGATGCTGGTGAACGTTCCTTAGTGAAGTCTGATGACATGCAGATGATGCTTGAAAAGATACAGTTGATAAAGAAACGGATGAAAGCTGCTCAAGACAGACAGAAGATGTATGCTGATAAGAAGAGGTCTGATGTAAGCTTCTTAGTGGGTGACTATGCTTTTCTAAAGATCAAGCCTATACGTTCTATTGCAAGATCTAAAATAAAAGGCAAGTTGAGTCCTCACTATGTTGGACCATTTGAGATCTTAGATAAAGTGGGAGATTGTGCATATCGTCTAGCTTTGCCTCCTGCTTATGATAAGATTCACAATGTATTCCATGTTTCTGTGCTGAGGAAGTACGTTAAGGATCCGTCTCATGTGCTCACCATCGAACCTGTGGAGATTAATGAGAATCTAACTTATGAAGAACTACCTGTGAAGATCCTTGACTCCTGAGTAAAGCAGCTAAAGAATAAGGAGATAGAGTTAGTGAAGGTTTTGTGGAGGTATCATGGTTTAGAAGAAACCACTTGGGAGTTGAGAGATGAGATGTTACGTACTCACCCTTCCCTCTTTGTATGAGATTTCGGGGACGAAATCCTTTTTAAGGGGTGGAGTGCTGTAACATACTGAAATCTCCTTTGTGCCTCTTTGTACTCTTTTCTATAATGCTTTGACCTTCATTTTTGTTCCTTTTGTCCTTGGTCTTGATTTAAAAGAAATTAAGATGGTTATTGGTTAAATATTTCCCATATGTTCTTATTTCAAGGTTTCATGTACAAAAGACTCAGTTAAAATTAGACAAGGGGTTTAATATGCAATTTCACCTTAAGAAATAAAAAGGGGATAAAATAATTCGTCCTAGAATCTTCTAGTGTTTCCTAGAATATAAGAAATAAGAAGAAAATCCGAATTTTATAAAAGAAAGAAGATAAATATAATAAGTAAAGGAAATATGAGAAAATATGAGTAAAGGAGATAATTACAAAGATTTTGTAACAAATAAGATAATCTGAAACCATCATGATAATTTGATAGTTTAATTCGTTTCCTTGGGTAAAGAGTAACTAAAGGGTCAAGTATTATTTAAAATAAAAATATTAATAACATTATCAAAGGAATATAGGAAATAAACCAATAAAAATAAGTAAAATATTTAATGCTCTCAAATCAGGGAAATAACTTCAAATTCGTATTCTAAACATAAAAACAAGCCTCTGTGCAAATTTGCAACTAATTTGGATAATATATGAATAAATAGTAAAATAGGAGAGAGAAAGTGTGTAGAATGTTCTAATTAATTTAATAAATATAAAGATAATGTCAACTTGTGAAGATAATTGCAAAATCGTGTTTCAAACCATTAAGGAGACTTAAGGGTGAAGTTACATTAATTTTAGATAAGGTTATCACTTCTTTTGAGGGAGGAAAGAGAAAATGACATATTAATTATTTCACCTACTAAACTTTCTCAAAATGAAAAACTAACTCCATATTCGGATTCTACGCGTCGAAATAAGTCAGAATATAAATTTTCATAATTTTTGGGCAACGTTTGAGCCTCCAAAATAAGAAAGAGAAAAACATTTAAAATCTAATAGTTTTAATCGACTTTTGCTCAGGGATATTTCCCTGATCTAATGTGCGATCGAACAGCCCAGATTGCTTGATGGACCCGCGTCCATCAATCCGACGGCACGTGGTCGTCTTCTAGCTCGGGTCGGATAAGGCAACAGGCCTTGGATTTTCGTTTTCTTAAAATCGCAATAACTTGAGATTTACTCAACGATTTTCTTTGATTTTTGTTGCGTTGGTTTCCTTGCGAGATTTCGCACAGGATTATCCCAACATTTGCGAGCTTTAACGCGTATATGAGAAATGCCCAAAGTAGCCTCCGGCCACTTTCCTTTGCTCCTATCCACATCCTAGTCTAGGGTTCGTTGCCTATAAATAACTCCACCCTCGCAACCGCAATCACCTTAGCAACCTGTTCCTACCTCCAATTTGGATTTTCGTCGACGTTTGGACCACCATCGAGCCGCCGTTTTCCCTGCTCTTGCGGCACATATTGCTCCCTACTTGCTTCATCTCCGTCCAAATTAAAGGTACTACTGACTTCGTCTTCTCGTTCTCTTTCTTTCGAGTACCTAAGCGTTCGAATTGGTCGAGAATCGTGGTTTTGCCCAAACCGGCTGAGCAAGTTGCTCGCGCGTGACCAAGGTTGAAGACGACGCGCATTTGACCGTTTTGCCCTCGCCTCTCTTCTTTTCTGGACTTCACACGCATGGGTTTTCGGTCTTTCCACCGTACCGCCCGACCGCTTTGCGGGGCTGGTAGCGAGCAACCACGGGTCGCGGGTCTCCGCTGCCGGGCGCTCGCCACCGCTCGGCCATCCAGCTTTGCCTACATGGCAAGCTGTGATTGGTCGAGATAAAATAATTTTTATAAATTATTTCGTTGGTCAAAAATTAAAAATAAATAGTGTTTTGAAACAGGAAAACGAGATCTATTTAATAAAAATGTTTTTGAGTTTTGGTTTTGAGTTTTTCGAAAAGGTGTTTTTAATATCAATTTAATTAACTTAAAAATCCCTAAAATTAATCCTAAAAATCTATATTTCCAAAATATACAATATTATATGTTATTTTGATCAGGAAAACCTAACTAAGACGATTATGAGGTTTTTGAAGTCTGAATCGAGAGTTTGTACAAAAAGTTAGTAAATTAGGGCTTTCAATCTTTTAAGTGAATACATGTAATTCTAATAAATGAATTAAATGATGTATTAGGAAGTTTGGGGTTATAGTTCGTGTGAAGAGTTGAAAAAGGGAACTTAGGACACCTGTGGCCAAGGTATGTGATCAGTATGTTTTTATTATGAGTCTTGTTGTACATCTACCTATCAGTTGGGAAATACTTAATCCAATACCTAGATTTCTTCTATGAGGTTTAATTTGATCTAAACCATTGAATTTTCCTGAAACCCAAAATGTCTTATTTCCCTCAAAAATCAGATATAATATTCTCTTGTTTGGGTATTCATACCCCATTGCCATGTTGAATATCTTTTGCTTATTCTTGCCATAAATCTCTTATTAGCATGAAATTAAATGTTCTATTTAAATTTTAAGTAGTGGTACTTATGTACAACCACCCATAGAGGGCATGTATAAAATCGCCCTATGGGAATGTTTATTATTCTGCCCATTAAAATTTTGTAGGTGATTTGGAAATGTTTATAATTCTTCCCTCACCTAAGGTTAGAGGTTCGGTAGGTGCCTCAACCCTACTTAGTTAGATAGACATATTAATAAACATGCTAAAACCTTTTACTTACTTTGTTAATGGCAAGTTCTCTTATAAAAACCTCATACTCCTTGATATCCTTTTACACCAAATACTTAGTCTAGTTTACTTGTTACATCTTTTCTTTTCCTTTGAAAGATTATTAGTGTAACACATACTTTTCTTGTTTTCCCTCTTGCTGGGTGCCTTCCCAACCACCCAGGTGTTGGAGCTGTCCAAGGAGAAGGAAGGGCTTGAAGAAAGAATCCTTGCTGTGATCTTTTGCTTGAGAAGAAGGATGGCTAGGTTGCTATAGCTAGATCCTCTATTCTATCTTATCTTTTCTTTTCGAAAGCAATGATTTAATAAACTATAAAGCCATTAGAAGGCTTGATATTTCTTTCTTTCCGCTGCTATTGACATTTTATTATGTATCTAGAATCATGCTTATTTATTTGGATTATTATGCAACCATCCTCAAAAGTCTCAATTTCTATTAAAATTGTGGATGTTTATATTTCCTTTAAATTTTAGTAGAGAGGTGATCTCGCCTCTTTACAATATGCCTTTAGAAGGATGCCGCTCGAACTCTGCAATGCGCCTGCAACCTTCCAACATTGCATGGCATCTATATTCGCTGGTCTCACTGAAACTATCATGGAAATTTTTATGGATGATTTTTTGTATATGGAGATTCTTACGACTCATGCATGAAGCATCTCTCCCTTTTCCTCAAATGGTGTGAAGAAGCACATCTTGTGTTGAACTAGGAGAAGTGTCACCTTATGGTAACGGAAGGCATTGTCCTTGGTCATAGAGTCAGAAATCGAGGAATCGAAGTTGACAGAGTGAAAATTGAAGTGATTTCCAAACTCACTATTCCAACGAATGTAAGAGAAGTTCACATTTTCCTAGGTCGTGCAGGGTTTTACAGACGGTTTATTAAGGATTTATCTAAGATAACCAAGCCAATGAAAAATTTGTTACTAAAGGACGTTGAGTTCCATTTTGACGAAGAATGTGTCAAAGGTTTTAATAACCTAAAACAAGCCCTTTCTATGACACCCATCATTAGAGCTTCGAATTGGCATCACCCATTCAAAAGTATGTGTGATGCTAGTGATTATGTTGTGGGTGCTATTTTAGGCCAATGTATAGAAAAGAAACATTATGTAATCTACTATGCATCGAAAACCCTCGATGAAGCTCAGAGGAATTATGCCACTACCGAGAAAGAACTCCTGGCAGTCGTGTATGCCTTTGACAAATTTAGATCCTATCTCATTGGCTCAAAAGTCATTGTCTACACAGATTATGCAACCATTCGTTACCTCCTAGCTAAGAAAGATGCTAAACCCAGGTTAATAAGATGGATTCTCCACCTACAAGAATTTTTTTAGAGATAAGAGATAAGAAAGGTATAGAGAATGTGGTGGCAGACAACCTAAGTCACATCCACACTCTAGAAACTGAGAAGATCTCGATTAATGATTCTCTTCTGGATGACCAACTAATGAAAGTTTCAGAAGCTACCCCTTAGTACTCGGACTATGTGAACTACCTCGCCACTGGTGTTATCCACCCAGGATGCACTGGAAATGTACTGAAGAAATTCATGCACGATGTGAAGCAGTATCACTGGGATGAGCTGTACCTCTTCAAGCTCTATGCTGATGGCCTTTACAGATGTTGTATCACTGAAGAAGAAGCCAAACTCATTTTAGAACAATGCCACTCAGGCCCAGTTGGAGGCCATATGAGTTCTAAGAAAACTGCCATAAAAGTTTTGCAATGTGGATTCTTTTAGCCAACCATATCCAAAGACTCTTACAACTTCATTCTATCATGTGACAAATGTCAAAGAACATGTAACATTACAAAGAGAGACGAGATGCCACTTAAGTTGTGGCAAGAAATCGAGATATTAGATGTTTGGGGTGTGGAATACATGGGTCCATTCCCATCTTCTTATAGATTTTCCTACATCCTAGTCGCGGTTGATTACATCTCGAAATGGGTTGAAGCCATTCCAACCATTACTAGAAATTCCAAACCCGTCATCAAGATGTTCAAAGATATTATCTTTCCCCAATTCGGTGTTCCATGCATTGTGATATCCGACAACGATTCTCATTTTCTTGAAAGAAGCTTTGAAGCATTACGGAGGAAATATGGTGTAACTTACAAGGTAGCCTCACCCTACCACTCACAAACAAGTGGACAGGTAGAGGTTTCTAACTGACAAGACAGTAGGTCAAAATCGAAAAGATTAGTCAGTTAAAATCAATGACACATTGTGGGCCTATTGAACCGCTTTTAAGACTCCCCTTGGAACTACACCATTTCGATTAATATATGGAAAGTCTTGCCACCTTCTTGCTGAACTCGAACACAAAGCACGGTGGGCAATAAAACAATTGAATTTTGATATGAAGAAAGCTGGCCAAGCTAGGATTCTGTAACTTTAAGAGTTGGAAGAACTCTGGATGACAGCTTATGAAAATGCACAAATTTATAAAGAACGTACGAAACTTTGGCACGATGGTCATCTGAAAAGAAAAGACATACAAGTGGGAGACCAAGTTCTATTGTTCAACTCAAGAATGAAGTTATTCCCAGGGAAACTCCGTTCTCGCTGGACTGGACCCTACATTGTCAAGAGCATCTCCCCACATGGTGCTATCTCTTTATGGAGTGAAAAGTCAGGCGAATTTGTCGCAAATGGTCAACGTTTGAAGAGATATTTCACCTCAACAGACATAGGCACTGAAGCAATGCTGGAACTTACCAATCCAACAGATCCACTCTAAAGTTGAAGGAATCAAGTCGAGCCATCGACATAAAACAAAGGCGCTTGTTGGGAGGCAACCCGATTAATAAATTCATTTTTACTTTTAATTAGAATTTTACTTAATTTTGTTTTTAAAATTTTGATAAGTTTGCACAAAATAAAAATTGCATCGCGAGATGCCATATTGAGTTTTGATTGATCTTCATTTCGAGATTTTCAGATGGAGGACGCACACTGCTTGAAATGCAACCACATCTAGTAGTCCCAACATCATGAATTTTCCCTTCCATCTTGGATTTAGGGTTTGCTCAGGACGAGCAAATCTCTAAGTTTGGGGTGGAGGGTGGGTGGTAAGTACTTTACTTTCCACCTCCATCCATCTATTTCAGACTTAATATTTCATCGTTGTCATCGTTGCATTTTTGACCAAAATTCTCAATATTTTTAAAGTTTTTCAAAGAAATTTAACAGACACTGGATGAAGTTTTGACGCTTTTCATTTCTCTTTCTATGCATTTCTAATCATTATACCCTCCTTATTCGAAGCAAACCCTCAAAAGGATCACTTTCTTGAAACTAGCATTTTGATTGAAATCATCTTGTGAAGCTTATGATTCCTAACATCATGATACTTATGAAAAAATGACAAGTGTATGTCAAACTGATAGGGATCAAACATGTCGTGCTTCCTAACTAACTAGTGGAACAATAACATGGAATCTCCACTGGATCCTCATCAAGTCATTATTTGAGCAGAGTACGATAAAGAGAACGACCCGATGCACTGAATTGTAAATCAAGTTGCATTCTGGTCTGAACTCTCTTCTACACTTCTTCTATCATCTTCGTACCCCTCTGTCCATTAAAAAGAAACAAAAATAGCCAAATTAGCACCAAACCCTAAGTTCGGGGTGGCACGCCATCTCCATCTATATCCACTTATTCCATACCCCTCACTAATATATAGGGGCGTACCACCAAGAAAAGATGACAATGTGCACACAAAAAGAAAAAGCAATCTCGATTCGAATAGAGGAGAGATTCACACAAAAAATGCAATCAATGAAATTGCAATCTTAAAATAAAAATCTCGAGTCGAATAGAGGAGAGATTTATTTCTTCCATCGATACCACCCTTCACTCCCTCTTCTACCTAAAGGCACAATAAATGCCTTCACTACCCTGAAATACACCATTGTCAGATCAGATGCACACTTGTTGTTCTGCAGGTATCTCTGGACTCTTACAAAACTCTTTGACATGCTTGTTGCTGGAAAAAGTGAGGAAGAAGTGATGTTGGAAAACAAACTCAGGAATGAAGATATGGTAAGATGTGTTTAGTGGTCTCAGGAAGTTGGGATGCTTAGTCACACTAAGTAGAAAGGAAACAATCATGATGTGAAGAGGAGGAAATCTCATGATCAGAAAGTATTCATTTGGCGACTATTTCAAATTTTGTGTTACTCGAGGACGAGCAACATTTATGTTCGGGGTGTTTTGATGAATGCATATTCATCATGAAATTTAATAGCCATCTTGAGCTCAATTTGACTCAATACATCCAATTTCATTTACTAAATATCCAAATGTGCAAAATTTCTTAATTGGTTCAATTATCAAGGTTTTAAATGAGTTTATGTTGATTTTATGCAGGTTATTATGAGGTTCAACCATCAGATTTCACCCACCTCCATTCAACCCTTATCCACAACAATCACCACCATTCGATCTTCATCTCAATCAACCATCATCCATATCAAACCCTTAAGTGAGGGCCACCTTTCTCTGCCCTAGATATACCTTCACTCATCCTTGGTTTTGACCAATGTGTTTGACCAAATAGTCTCATCCATACGGTTTCATCCAAATGGTTTCGACCTAGCAGTCCTAGCCATTTCCTCCATATGGTCCTGATCTATTCGGTTTCACCCCATTCGATCTTGGGCTTTCCCTTCACCACAAAATCACAGATCAATGACCCCCATCCATCCGACCACACGTTCTTAGCCTTCCATTGCCTAAACGGTTTCGAACTCTTTCCCTTCCATACGGTCTCAAGACCGTATGGGCAACCTCTACCCCAAAACTGTTTGGACTTAACTCTTTTCCAAGATTGTTTGATGCCATCGGTGTTCGAGACCAGTTGGGAAACCTACTCAAGACCGTTTGGACCTCCGCTCAACCTGCACCTCCACCTCCTTCTTCCTCCTTCCACCCGATATGTGAACCCTAGAATCCATTTAAGTGCCGCCCAGCCACCGTGCCTCGACCTCTTCATGCATCAAGTCGATGCACCAGCATTCGGCGTACCTGACTCCACCATCATCTCTGTTCGGTCTTGCTACCTTCCCTTATTCTTCCCTCTGCCTCAACCACAATCCCTAGACGACACCTATAACAAGGTCCTCAGCCACGACCTGCACCGCCTCTTAGCAGCTCGCCCGATCTGCTTCTACCCTCCACACAGTTTCCAAACCGAGTGCAACATACGATCTTCAAGACTGTATGGCCCCCACAGCAAGACCGTTTGCGCTGAAGATCTTCAAGACCTATTGAATGGAAAATTGTTTGGAATGAGTATCGATCGACGAAGATCATTTGACGGCATGGGGTTCTCAAGACCGGTTGGTCACTGGCTTGAGACCGTTTGGGCAGCCACTAACGATCAAGACTGATGGGCCAAGTGGAAGTCATGAAGACCATTTGGAATGCTGGGAGTTTAAGACCGATTGGAGGCGACGACCATTTGAACAATCACCAAAGACCATTTGGGCATGGAAGCCAAAACCATTAGGGCATCAAACCGGTTGGAGCAAGAAGACCGATAACAACAGATCATTTGACGGTGATCAGTTTCCAAACTACATGGAGCCACAGTCCAAGACCGCCTGGACTCATCAGCGTGAGACCGTATGGTCACTAATATCTCAAGACTGATCAAAGAAGAACGTTAGAGCCAAGGCTTCCAAAACCGTAGGGCCATATATACAAGACCATTTGGATGTATAAATATACTGAACCATTTGGGCAAAAGCCACCAAACCGTTTGGGCCAAACCATAAGGAGGACTCACACCACAAATGTGAGAACCAGACCCAAGCCTATAAATAGGACCAACAAGGTCCTCATTTGGGGCATCAGATCTGGGACGCCGCCAGGCTGCCCAAATGCAAGGTCTGATCCATCTACGTCCACGCCATTGCTTCTCCACCTACTACTCCTTTTTCTACAATCAAGAAGGTCAAGACGAGAAGAGAAGGAGGAGAAGAAGGATTTCCCAGTTTGCCTTGGTGGTTCCTCCTTCTCGTCCAAAGCTGCTCTGACATGATGTAGGAAACCGCATCATCTTCACCGAGATGTGACTACCTTATGCATCATGCTCATGGTTGATTCTTTCCTCTCTCTTGTTCCTCTTATTTCTCACATCATGAGCAAGTAGTTCCTTTTCACTGGGGTGCGGGGACTAGCCCCTCTACCCATACAAGCATGTTCCTTTGTTAAACAATCCATGGCAATGTATTTAACTTTTCATTTTGTTGTTAATCATTAATATTTGTAGTTTGATTACCTTCTTGCTTTCATCTTGTTCTTCCCTATGTTGTGAGAATTTCCATATGTAGGGTAGAATGTCGATTAACAAGGTTGACTCACAAACTATAAATAGAATGAGATTCCTTGATGTCGTAAGTGTTTGATCCGTGAGGGGACAAGCCATCTAGACTACAATGACGCTTCTGTGTGCCTAACGCCTATATAGGGGCCCACAACCTTAGTTGGATTTTGTATCTTCTTTGTTAATCATCGACATTTGCTTGTAGATTAATCGATTTCTTGCTTAACATTTATCATGGTTGACTCCCAAACTAGAAATAGAATGGGATTCCTTGAAGTCGGAAGTGTATGATCTGTGAGGGGACGAGCCATCTAGCGTATGGTGACGCTTCTGTGTGCCTAACACTTGTATAGGGGGTCCATAGCTTCAGTTGGATTCCTCTGTCTTCATTGCTATAAGTATATGAACTGGATGGTGACAGGACATATGATGCCAAAGGTGATGCTTGCACAAACCTAACTCCCATATGGGGGGTTTTGCAACAGCTCTATTTGGATAGTTATATCTTGCCTAGAAGTTTGATGTTTGGATGTGTTTGCATGTGTAGTGGTGGTGAAACCCAAGACCATCCTGGCGATTCCATATCATTAATCTAGATCCAACTTTAATTCTTCTCTTTACTTTCTTGCATTTAGTTTAACTAACCCCAAATAAACCCTTGGTTCTAAATATTAGTCTTACTTGATCTAGATTCAACTAATGACGATTCTTAAAAATGTTGTCTCTTGGGATTCAATCCTTAACTATATTGTGATAACACTCGTCCTCTTGCGGGTGGTATTATTGCACAAGGTTTTGGTAAAAGCCGAGTGAGTTTTTTAGTGTGATAATATTCCACGTCAATTATGGAGATTTCAATCCATGAATAAATTGAAGTCTTAGGACATTCCGGCTACCCAATGACTACTAAAAGAGTTTGACATGTTTATATGATTTTTGGATTGTCCAGTAAAGGCTTAACAAACTCTCAATGATGGATTTTTGTCCCCATTATATAGAAGACATTCCCAAACTACCAAGTTTAGTTGACGCATCTATGACTACACCATAATAATCTCATAAGAGAGTCCAAATTAGCACACTTCTATTTAATTGAATTTTTCAAATAAGTGGAAAGTTGGTGTCAAATCTACATCGACAGTAGTGAACATATGTACCATGTTGAACCTTCTATTTACTGGGAGTAAGGGCTTAAGAAGATCATATTGTTTGGGTGAATGAACTATAAAGACTAGGTATTCAGCTAAAATAAACTACACTAGCATTAAGTGAGAATATTCTAAGAAACTAGGACAAAATGACCAAAGAATAAGTTGTATTTAATTAGACAAATAATGTAGATTTTAAACATGACATTCATCTTGCATTTAGCAGCTAGAATTTGTTATTGCCATCAACTAATGATGTAAGTGGGTGTTTGAGGATTGAGGTTCACCACTCATGAATCCATGGTGGACCACATAATATGAATCTCAATATTTACCATCAGACCAAGATATAAACATAGGGTATAGGTCGTTGGAATCTTATTCTCGATGACACTGAATGGCATGACTCGTATAATACAATTTTTTGGTCTGTTATTACCGCTCATACACCATTACAATTCTCAATTGTCTAGACATATGTCGAATCATAGATTTCAAAATGATCATTGATCTTTTTACATGATGGGAATGAGTGGTATAGGAAATATAGGGAGATTTTTATGTGGAATGATTCTCTATAAAAACTTACAAATTTGCTTTGTATGAGGGAAGGGAAGATCATCTAGAAACATAGATCTCTCAAATGGACTAGTTGATAAGCTAGATAGTGTGACACTCCACCAGTCAGACCAGGAACACATCCTTTAGTCATGAAACCGAAGTGTACATAAGACATGTCTACCAAACAAGAATATTCAAATGACACATAAGTATGAATCATATTTAGAGTGGATATAAAATCACAATATCAATCGTGTTTCAGCATTTAAGATCAGATTCTAAACTAGACAATTGAGGGCACAGAAATAGATCATGTTTATAAAAGAATGATTAGTTTCTGAAATAAGAAGCATATTGAATGATATTAGATGTATCAGCTAGCAGTAAAAGGCATGCACCAACATTCAACTAATATTCTAGATGGCTTGTCATCTTTTATTCATTTTCCCTAAAACTACTTGACTTGTACCTCACCAAGTAGAAGTCATCACACCTGATTCTCATGTCAAAGACTCATCGTCACTATCTTAGGGTTTAGAAGGACACCCTATGATATAAACAAAAAACCTTATTCCAAAGTATGGTTTCCTAAAGAGGCTCACGTCCTCATCTTCGGTACACAAGATAGGAATCAACACAAAATATATCACACATCATCACGTATCACATGTTTCATAATTTTCATTTCATCAAATGTTATTCCGCATCAAAATAGACTTTCAAAGAAAAGTATTTAGGGCCAGATCCACACTAGATGACTCACTCCTAAATCCTAGTGTTGTAACATTTAAGGTCTGATACACACTCCACAAATCATTCTCATAATACTCTGACTACTACAAGGAGATTTGTTTCATTTCCACAGTGTGGTACTCAGGATAAACTCATGGTATTCAGGGCACCTAACTAGACATTTCATCATTCCACTTGTTATTAATACTTTGTACTGATCTTAAACAAGATTAATATCATTTATCATATGTGTATATTCTTGTATAACTAGAATGACACAAAGTAGATTAGCCTTATTAAGAAAGACAATGAGTAAAACAAGAAGCACAAAAATTTGAAATTTACAACACATATGATTCTTTTGATTTCCACTTCATCTCACAGCAGTCATCATCAGTGGGCTTTCAGTCAGAGACATAATATCATCATTTATTATTTACCCTCATTAAGGTTTCTCAAATATAATCATAGCATTTTAAATTCAATCTCAAAAAATATTTCTTATCAGTTCATTCTATAACACAACTCCCAAAAATATTCACAAAGACACTAGAACTACCAACAATATAAGTATATTGACATCTTTTGTCCTTCGTCATGTTCAGAACATGATTTTCATACAACTTATATTTATTTCATTCAATTTCTATACATACAAATTAATCTCAAAGCTTGAATGTGCATAACACACTTGATGCTCCTCTCTTACTATTTACTAATCTTCAACAAGGGATACTATTTAAAACATAAGAGATCTCATTGGAAATTCACCAGAGATGGTAATTCTTAGAATACAAGTCTCCTAACATACAATTACAATTCTAAGAGAACAACCTTTTAAAATATTTCATATTCTTGAACCTCATCTTGTAATTTAATTAAATTATACTCATATGCATTCCTTAATCCCTCATTTGAGATCATTATTCATTAGCATCACATAGTATATTATTTTAGGGTTAGGGTTAGATTCTTAGATTTATGTACTAATTTTAATTAGTTTCCCTTCATTTCATATTCATTAGTGTTAACTTCTCTCATTTCACGTTCACTACTACTCTAGGAAGAAATTATTCTAAATTTTCTTAGTATATAAATTTTCACTCTCATTGAAATCCTTCTTAATCTAATTTTAATATATTCCATTCAATTTAGTTCAATTCTCATGTCATTGAAATATATAGAATATATACTATATCATGCACCCATCATTAGTTCCATTCTTAACTTGTCATAACCATTTGGTTCATTATTGTCCATTTCCTTTTGTGTAACTAGTTGAGTGTACCATGTCTTTGTCTTCCAGTGACATTCTTGTAATTAAAATACTACTCACTTTAGCATAAAGGAACGGATTAAGTTACGTATTCTTACCCCAAAATTTGTAATCATCCTTCCCAATTCATTGTTATGTACCTTGTATAAAAGTCCCCACAATCATGTGAGTGTTAGCTCATTATTCCATAAATTATACTAAAATATATGCATTACGCTTAGATCATATTTAGTAAGATTCATCATCCTTAATTGAGGTATGCATACATATGTTTCAGCATCACATTTAGAACATTATATACAAGTTATAGCTTTATCACTCTCATTCATCTTAATACTAAACTTCTACAGTTTCCAAGAATTCATCTTATTTCAACACATCATAAGAATTATATTATTCATTAACCTAATCAATATGTATAGAGGCAATGTGTCTATTTTAGACACATAGAAACCCTAGATTCCCCACACAATCAACCAATCATTTACAAGCATATAATGATTTATAAATCATTTGGGTCCATCCCTCAACATTCACTCTAGACATGCATTTCCTCCATATTAAACCCTCACTACAGATCCTCATGTATGAAATGTATTGAATTCAAGTAAGGATTTGAAATTTTAGTTATGAAACTCATGACTATTGAGTTCAAATATAATTCCATACAAGTCAACAAAATTTCCAAGCATATCACCTATTGGATGAATTTTAAGTAAAATTGGTTCACAAGACTTCCTATATATCTTGAATCAAACGATGAAAAACTTTTCAAAAACTTTCAAAAACATAGCTTAAACTATGAACTTCTAAAAACCCCCCAAGGTTCTAGCCAATGAATCCATTTCTTCCTCCTATCAAATCAGAAATCCTATAAAATGAGAATAGGAAAGAAAGACTAAGAAAAGAGGGAGATTATTTCGAATCAAATCAGAGGAGGGACAAAATCTTGACATGTGAGAAAAAATTACCAAGAAAAGGTACATAAAACTTACCAACATACTTGATTTCATCAACTCTAGGAAAAGAAAACACTAGACTACCACCTCCAACACTTTCTCCATCCAAACCCTAACTCTCTCTATCTCTCTCTAGGAATGCATTTATCTAGAATGAATCATAGAATATGAGATATACTCGTGTATTAGGTCACTCATGTAGAGAAATTAAGGTGCTTGGGTCAATTGAAAATTGACCCTACTTTACACTTACTTCTATTTCAATAGAGTGTTCTACCATAATAATGTTATAGAAAAACAAATATTGAATAGGTCAAAAGTCCTCCAAAAGTTACAAAAAATTATCCTATTACATTAAAAAACATTTTAGAGATCTAGTCAAATTTTCAAATCATTAAGAGTTACTAATAAATAAAAAAATCAAATACTAGACTGCTATATTTCAGCCAAAATGTACGGTCTGCGAAGTTTGTCTTGTGGTAACTCAACCACAAATATGTTAGGAAATATTCAAATTTCTAATATTTAAAAAGAACACTTATAATTGAGTTTTCCATATTATATCAAAATTTCAAGGAAATCATATTTATGGATATAAATTAACATTATTTACTACACCACAATATTTATAAAATTTTATATTCATATCTACCAAAACCCTAATTTGGCCGATTAGAGTTTTCAATTTCTCAAACCCTAATTATTCAAAACAAGGCATATTTGGAGCTTCTCATTATTATTGAAATATCATAATTAGACTATCATCATTGATCAAGCTTAAGCAATGATCCATCTATTAAGCATGAATCATTCAAGTAAACCCTTATTAGATAGCTAATTTGAAAATGAGTAGTTACATGTTATTGTTAAGCATTGATTCTAAATGTTTCGATCTTGAGTTGTTATTCATTACTAATGGATTATCGTTCTGAATAATGAAACATTTATTGGTTTGTTTATTGACATGTTCTAAAATATGTTTAAAAGTTGGATTGGGATCAAGTAATTACCACCACTTATTAATTAGATTATTATCAGAAACTGGATTTGACTAGTTTCTAGAACTATCTACCAGACTTTTCGATATTTCTAGGTTTCATTTAAGTTCATTGTAATTAATATGATGTTGATGCATGTACTCGGGTTTAGTGGGAGCTATCCACTCATCGAGGCTCTATATGAGTCTCATGAGGTTGTTTCAAATGTTTTTAAGTATAATCCTATCCAGTGGAGAGGCCGTGAGAAAGAAGGCGTAAATAATTTAATCTAGCCTAGAATATCTAACACACTCTCTTTCCTAGGATGGGTTTTAAATTGAATTTATTCTTTTGTATACATGTAATTATTGTAAACTGAATCACATCTGAGCAATAATTCTTGATTTTTGTTTTAATGGAGTCGAATACAATTTGGGCTTATTAAATATGTTGTCATTGAGGTGATTCTTGTGAGGTTTAATGAGAAAGAAAAAGGAAAATTTTCTTTCTATTTTTCATATATCGTGTTATTAACATTTTTTGAGAATTAGTTGTTTTACTTCATAATCTAGATATAGGTTTGGATTTCTCTCTAATGATTGCACTAATACTGATTAAAATAGAATTCCGAACAGATAAGGACTAAGTGTTGCATCCTGGCCAGAAATAGGGCAAAAATGAGAGATATTCGGGGAATAAAGCTCCATCCTTTTTAAGTAGTTAAAAGTTGCATGAGAAATTGTATTAGGAGGTGCCACCACATTTTATGCAAAAAATCAGAAAGTAGATAGGACAATGAAGACGCAGAGGCATATGTGCAATTATCCTTGCTGGATGGAAAAATGGAAAATAAACATAGAATGAGAGATCAGATCTAGCGATCTAGTTATGAGTGGGGAGGGATTAACACCCCCATCCTGCCTTATTATCTTGTATCAAGTGTAGTTGTGTGATGAAAAATTAGCTGATTCAAGATTTGGTTAATTAAGAAAACAAAATAATAAAAATAATTTTTTGTTGTGGGTGGGCTTTTAGGGCTAGAGATGCCCATGTCTTTCCTGTCATCACCATAAAAGTCCTAGTTTTTAGGTATGTTGTGGTCCTAATCAACTCATGACCTCCCACATTGGGGATCCATCATTGGTGATTAGGACCAATGCATATGATGTTAGAGGATGACTAGCAAGGATGTGTTTGTAGAAATTAGATCTGAGTTTATATAAATAGTAAGATGTGACAATTATAAGAGAAATGTAGTAAATATACTAATTAATGGATCATATGCAATAATAGATTATGTCATGTGCAATAGTTATAGATTAGAAATCAAACAAATAGCACATTCAACAGATAGATGCAACAATTAGAGTTGTTCACCATTTTATACAATCTAGTAGGGGCAGGAGGGGTCAAAGGAAGGATTATTTTATCACAGGAAATATGTATATAAAGAGAATGTTAGTGCTTTCTCTGAAATCAAGAGAGACGAGAGGGGCCTAGAATACATTGGTTATGGTGGTCTATATATATTCCAAAATTAGGATTAGGATTTAGGATTCCAAGAAGAACCTTTGGGAAGAGGTAGAAGATCATGCAGATGCACCACATGTGGCACACAAATCAAGGTGATCCTCCCATGTGGAACCAACAAATGGATTTTATTCCCCGGTGTCTCAAGTTAAAAAAAAAAGAATTTTCTCATTTTCCTAATAATTTTAGGAATATTCTGGAAAAAGTGGGAGAAAGCTTGAAGCAAAAGATAAGATGGTATTATCTTTCAAGTTTGCTGGAAAAAGACAGTTGGAAAGGGAATATTTAATTCCAGACAATTGAACTGGCAATTACCAAAAAGATAGCCTATTTAAGGAAATATTGAAAAACATTTGTACCTTCAGTCTAAAAAAAGGCTTCATTGTAGAAGAATCCGGACTGGGTGCAAGTGGATAAAAATATGTATTTTAAATAGAAAGAAAAGCATGGAAAAAGGTGGAAAAGTGGAAATTGGGTAGCATGTGGAAAGGATTCCACGTTAGCCAAAGAATTGACATGAATCTATAATTTCTATCAAGTGAGCATAAATGGGGTGTCAAAAGTTTTCCTCTCTCAAGGAAAGGTTTGAGATAAGAGTGAGAACCGCGAGCTTGAGCCAAGTTTGATGCCCATTTTTTGGTCATAGATGGCCAAAAAGGTTGGACTCATCAACGATGTTTTGAAAAATCGTGTGGAGTGTGAAAATGGGTGTGATATTTATTCCTTCCAAAGTTGAATTAGTAAGGAAAAGATTGAGATTTATTTAGAATAAGAGCAGCCTATCAATTCTAAAGTTTCATGTATTTGGTCCATGATTTGTTCCCCTGTAGTTCTAATGAGCCAGAAGAGGTTTATCGACCGCAAAATTGTCTCTCATAATTTCTTTATTTCTTATAATCAATGTCTGATTCTACCACTAATTTGAGCCTTAGAGAGAAAAAGGAGAATGCAAAAAATCAAAATTTAGGATGTATTCTATTAGTGAGACATTGAGATCAAGAGTAGGTGATTCTTGAAAAATAGTGGCAACTGCTCTGTCCGAAAAATAGTAGTTCATTTCCTACACAACTTTTTTTTTCTTCTTCTGAGAGTGGTTCAATTTAGAATTAGAACTAGAACTCTTAAGAGGCACAATATGTGATTTTGACTATCAAGATAGGGATTGGATTATCAATATTTGACAATTTTGCTTTTTAAACAAGCTTTTAGATTTTAGGTGACATTATTAGACAATGAATGTATTGATTAGATGTCTGTGTCATTTAGACATCTAAAATTGAACTGTGATTTATGTAATAACTCAAGGTCATGAGATGGGTTTAGCAATCTGATTCAAGTCAGGACTCAAAATTGTTAGAATATGTGTGTGTGGAAGCAAAGCCCATAAACTTGGTTGCAATCCGATATTATGAAAAGGTTTTGTACTAAGAGCCAATCTAGATTCCAGTAATAATCCCTGAGTAGAGACCCTAGATGAAAAGATAAAAGAGGTTATGGGAGCTTGTTCAGGATAAGGATTATGGTTTAGTTTTAGGTCTTGGTCCAATATACAAACAAATTGAAAAATGGAACTTTATGATAGTTCTGTTTAAGAGTCATGATCTGGGACCCTACAAAGTTTTGAAAAAAAAGATGTTTTATATGGTTCTCTTTATGTTTTTGAGCCAGGACCTTAAAAGATTGTATGTTAAAAATGTATTTAGATTATTTTATGGGCATATTCCAAGACCCTGAAAGATTTGGAAATGAAAATGTGGTTGGATTAGTTTAGGGTCATATTCTAGAACCTTGAAATATTTGGAAATGAAAATGTGGTTGGGTTAGTTTAGGGTCACAATCCAAGACCCTAAATATAGTAGGAAACTCAGGAAAACATTTTGAGGAAAATAGATTTTTTTTAGTTCTATAGTCAAGATTTGACATTTTATGATTTTATCATTATTTTGGTAGTTTTGAATTTTATAGAGTTATGAAAATTCTACTGAGAATCTAGGGACCTGTTTGCAAATTTTACATTAGTTTTCATCTTTAAAAGAAGAAGAATGGGATGAAGGCATCCTCCAATGTCAAGCCAGTTGCATTTGGGAGTGGTGTTACAGTATCTTAGGGAAGGTATAGCTTTCATTTGTGCACTTTGATTTGGTCATTTTGGCCTTTCCTTGAGAAATCCAATTTTCATCTTCTCGGTGTTCTTCCCATTCATGAGGTTAAATATGCCTTGGATGCACATCCAATTTTGTGATCCATCCATTTTTGTTGTTTTCTTTTTCCTTAGTCGTCCTTTGTTCGATCAAGCTGATTTTAGGTGTTGTAGAAAGAATATGACATTAGGGTCATTGTTACGTAGATGGCTTCTCACTATTGGCATGAAGAAGACCCTCTTGTTGACAAACAAGATAGTTGAAATGATGTGGGGGCTGAAGCATATCTATAGTATGTACCAACCATTTTGATTGCATTAGTATCTACTCTTTGAATGTTCAAACTAACGTTTTCCTTAAACATGCATCATGGAGGTGCGAGTAGAGGGGGAAATGATCCTTACTGAGATATTCATCCATCATCTAGGTATGATGAGGATGAATGTGAATGGACGAGATCTTTGAGTGGGTGATGAGGTTTAACTTTGAAACTTTACTCTGTGTTATTTTATTTTTTCTTTGCTGAGCTCGAATCATCCTTTTCACCATATATAGTCATGATTTTGACTTTTGCTTCTGCTTTATTCCTTTATGATATTATATTGTCAAGCATTATTACATGACCCACTAGAATGAGTTGGGGTATCTATATGAGTTTCTGGTGACTGAGGAGGTGGAGTTGTTGGAGATTACTGGGTTTGGTAGCATTAGTCAGTGTGGGATCATAGATATATCCTATCTCCTTCCTCTGATTGGGCACTTCCATTTGGAGACCTAATTCTTTTCATTTTTCTTTTGGCGAAGTGGCCATCACCCTTAGGATTTTATTGGGATTACAAGTTTATATTTTATTGGGACTCTTTTTAGTTCTCTGCCTAACTAACAAGAGGGGGGTTTTCATCGCCTAGTCGCGATTCAAGAAGTGAAACATAGAGAGGTTGGGATGGACTCGAAATGTGAAGTCAAATTTACATGGCTGAGATCCACCTTCTTTTGTGAGGAAGAGTGGTGTGGTGCCAGTGATCCATTGTATGCAAACCCATGGGTCCATGTTTGCATGTTTGTCTTGATCATTGGTTGCTTGTGTAGAAGCTATGAAGGGAACACAGAAGATGTATGTTGATTCTCCTTTTTGTTGGATCTAGACTCGGCTTCTTCCTTTGACTGAGGTGGCAATATGTATGTCCATCTTCTGACGCATTTGAGGAGATGTCTTGTGAGTGACTTCAAAGGAAGGAAGGTACATGCTATGAAAAGTTGTAGAGGATTTGTGGGTTTAATTGCGGTAAGCTTGTACCTATCTTTGCATGCATTTTACGCTATAAAATGATTGCATTATATTATTTTCTATGACGGTTCTTTTCTTGTAAATATGGGATTATGAACACTTCCACCTGCATAATCTTGTCACTTTGAGTGGTTCAAAAGGATATCCTGATGCCTCTCTCCCTACTTGTCACCATTGGGATGATTGTACTAGTAGGGTGCCATATGAGCAATGCAAAAGTGAACTGGAGATGATAATTGTGGATGAGGTAAGCATAATATTTGTATCACTTAATTTATATCATGCATCTACACATTGGATAACTCTAATTCCTCTATTGTTTCAAGTTTGATTCATGATCTTCTCATTGTTTTAGAGTGGTGAGGCAGCCACATGTAGTGCATCTTACTTTGAGACGTTGGCTTTGGATGCTTGGAAAATCCAATTTAAATTTGTTATGAGAATAATTTTGTATATGGGTGAGTGTGGTGATCATTAGTGGGTTGGAAGCTGGCACATCCCTTTTTACCATTTTCCCCAGTTGGTTGCTTCTGGAATCAGTATCTGTCAGGCTTCTCAAGAGTTGATGTCTAGGCTGGTCACACATGAAGAATACTTGATGTGGTACTCTGTGCATAGTTAGCCTGTTCTCTTTTCTAGAGAGGCATATGATTGGCTCTGACGACCTCTTATGGTGAGTGTATGAGTTTGATGATCCTTTTGTGCCTGCTCGCATGATCTTTGACATGCTTTTTCTTATAGGTGATTGACTATGAAATTGGTAACGAGCAGGATGATCAGGAGTATGAGTTTCATTATCGACCCCCTTCTAAGGTGGTTCCATTGTCTTTTGAAGTTTCTCTTCCCGAGGCTCTCTCTTCGCCACCATTTAATTCTCATGTCTTGAATGACTTCTCTGGGTTGTTGGCCCATCTAGATTTTAGCATGGGAGGCTCCTATCACTTCCCAAGTAACTATGGTTGAACCTCATCCTTAACAGAGACAGATGACGCTTTAGATGTTATAGGTGGATTCTTTTGCTTGAGTGTCCCACTAGTCTAAGGGTACATTCAACACTTTGGTGGATATTTTGGTGTAGGGTCCTTTTCGTCGGACGTCATCGTTCAGAGTGCAAATTTTTTTTAGCTGGATTAGAGGTAGGTTCTTCTCAGAATTAAGATGTTATCTTGGTTGTCAAGGTGGATTTAGGGAGCTCATATTCTGGACATCGATGTTCTACCACTGGTATCAACACAAACATGCGCAGTGAGCATCATTTTTCTGGGTGTTCTTCCACTGATCATTGGCCTTTGGCCAAACGTTTATGGCTCAAGAAGAAGCTGAAAAGTAACTGCTCTCCTTGATCATTTTTATTCAATAATGTAATTTTCCTTTCTACAAGAAAAATCATGTATTAGTTATGTTGATGTTCACAAACTCTTTTAAATTTAAAATAAAAATGTGAGTTTTGATTTAAAAATGATTTGAGGTTTTGTGATCTTTGATTCCAGATTGAATATTAGTGTTTGTTCTTTGGAAGATGCTTGGTTGATTAGTTGATTGCCTTGATCTGCATGTTAATCCATGATCCACCAGCCTGGAATCGGGGTCCTACCTATGTATAGCTGTGATTTGGCATTGGCCATGGACATATTACGATTCTGTTAGGGAAAGGATACAAAGTCAGTTGGTATGTATGGCCATAGAGCCAATCATACGATGATTATAATGACATATCTTGTAAATGATTTGATTGATAATAAATGCAATCTTCTATTTATTATGTTTTATTTAGTTATGAGATAATGGTAGAGCATAATAAATGTCTAATGAATGATGTTACATAATGATATATGTCTTCTGGTTCGGGACTTGAACCATGGGATCATATAAATGTTAAGAGTATATACATTCTTGTTATGTCCCCAATTAGATGTTATTGTAGAAGAAGATAGAAAATAAGAAAAATAAGACTAGAGTGTGTGTTGTTTGATGACATAATCTTATTAGTCATGATATGTGATATAAAAGCAAATACATAAGTACTTTTTAGTAAGCAATGTATCGGACAGACCCATCTTAAGAGATGTGCATGAAAACCATTAAATCATAGTCAGAATCATCTCTCATAGTGATGATGGTAATTTTAGTTCTTAGATCTAAAATCACTACACTCATCGTATGTTTGTTTGATGTAATTTGACATCATCCAACGCGACCTTGAATAATGGTTACTATAGAGGTTATGCTCAAATACATTGTGACACATGGGGTATGACTATAAGTGTTATAAATGAAATTTGTCACTCCTACAGTAGTTTGATATCTTGGACACCTAATACATGAGACTAAGAAATACATGGCTATGCTCATGTGAGTCAATATATGATATTGAGTTCACATATATCTTAGACAGACTGCTCGAATTCAAGGAAAATAGATTGAATGTTGAAGAAGATGATGATTCCATTCCTCGAGTTCAATCTGGATAATAGTGACAAAGGAAATATACAATCACTTTAACACTAATCACATATTGTAGGTTGAAGTTGTTCTCCAACTTTCCAATTATTTGGGTAGAAATGATTGTTGGTATGTATGCCCATAGAGCAAGTCATGTGATGATTGTAATGGGATACTTTGTAAATGTTTTGAATAATAATAAAGGAAATTTACGATCTATATGTTTTAACTATTTCTGAGATGATAATGTAACATGATAGATGTCTAAAGAATTGTTTTACTCGATGACATATGCTTTTGGGTCGAGGACCTAAATGATGAGATCATACAGGTGTTAAGAGTATACTTTCTTGTTCAGTCCCTAGTCGGTTGTTATTGTGGAAATAACCATAGACATCAATAACACTAAAGACTAGATTATATGTTGGTTGATGACAAAATCTCATTAGTCATGATACAGTGTAATCAAGCCAAGCACATAGGTACTTGTTAGAGAACAAGTGTACCAGACAGACCCACCGTGAGAGTGACACATGGAACCATGATTTGGTAGTCATAGTCAGCTCTCACAGGATGGTGGTGAGTGTGATTCTTCGACCTGAAATCGCTACACTCAACACATGTCGTTGGGTACACTTTGACATCATCAAACACAATCCTGAAACATGGGTTGTTATAAATGTGATGATTGGGTGACTTTGACACATGCGGCTTTTGAGGGGTGAGTGATAGATATGGGATTTGTCCCTCTTAAGGGAGTTTGATGTCCATGGCCACTTGATGAGTAGGATTGAGAAAGGCATGTGCGCATGTGTGAATCAATATGTGACATTGATGTCACACACATCTCATCCAGTCTGCTCTGAGATCAAGGAAATGGATGAACGCTGAAAGGATGACTGTACAATGCCTTGAGTTCATTCAGGACATCAGTGACAAAGGAATTATACATTCACTGTAACACCATTCACAAATTGTAGGATTGAAAGTTGTTCTCCAACTTTCTATTTCACTTGGGTAGCACTGATGTGTGACTAGGCACTACTCTTTTCTTGTGAAGTCATAAGTGTTATGGACTTTCACTGCCAATGTGAAATGGACTTGCAGGGTCACACACACTAGGACATGTTCCACGAAGAGGAGTTTTTCCATAAATCTGGTTTGGATTGATTATTAAAGGAGTTTTGTAGTTCAATTAAACACCCAATCGATTGATAGATCAAAATCATAGTGTTCAAGGTGTTAGATCATATGATTAGAGTACCCGATTCATTGAAATTGCAATTGACTGATCTGCTGCCCCAACTGATCGGCTCATAGAGATGAACCGATCGGCTTAGGCTAGTGAGCCAACCGGCTCAGGTCAATTAACCGATCGGTTCACATTGTTGAACTGGTCAGGTGACCAACCGAGCTTGTTGCACTTGTCAAATTTGATTTGGACAAAGACTGATATATGCTTAGTTAGAAATGAACATGAAAGTCAATTCGAGTTGGACCAGGAGCATGACCCGATCGGCTCAAGCATGAACTGATCATCTCAGATGCCCCAAACAATTAGTTCAGGTGTGAACCGATCAGCTTAGGTCACCAATTGATCGTTTCGTACTTGAAACGATCGGTTCAACTAGCACAGTTTGTCAGATTTTGTGGAAAATCTCGAACCCTTCTACTGCTGCTTTAATCCCGCATTGCCCGGGATAGAGAACCCTATCCCATGACCCTCCTATATATAGGGTTATTGGGGGATTCAAAAACTACAACTCAGAACACCAGTTGCTCTGCAAAGTTGTCGTTGTCTCTGGTTGTGGTAACCAAAAGAGCCTAAGCAAGTGCTACCTAATAAGGGAGGTACAACAAGGGAAAGACAACTACAGAAAAGCGACTGGTGGCAGGAGAGTGTGTTGGTGACTAATACACTGATAGGAGGGTACAAATCCTTCTAGTGCCTTGTGCGACAAGGCGATTGGAGTTCTAGGTAGTCTGTGTGGATGACTGTAGAGGCGGGAGACTTCTGCCGCTCGTAGGGCAGCTGTCAATCCCGACAGTCCCGGTGAGACTAGGAGCTGCACAGACACCGTCCAAGACTGGAGGTGAAGACTGCACAAGCCATGATGTAACATTTCTGAGAAAGCCTTATGACAAGGTATGTCTCTACAAACCATCCTTCCTACTGTATAGACGTTGGCGCGATTCCTTTATACTGGGTTTTGGGAGAAATTTTTTTTTCTGCTGCCTTATCTGATCTCCCCTAAAACCCAACAGTGGTATCAGATCCACGTCAACTGCTCTATACTTTAGGATTATCGATGTGATCCATTTTGGTTTTTCGCCTTCATTTATTGCATACGATGCGAATAAAATTGGCTTTATGCATGTCCAATCCTAAATCTACAAATCCCAATATATATATATATATGATATGTAATATGAATGCACTCGATACACATTGTCATTAAATGAGTTTTATGGTGTATGTGTAGCTTGGTTATGGCCAATAAACCATATGTCTTTATATGGTTGAATGTGGCTGCTTACATCTCGATATGTGCACTGATTCCCTATCTCTTATTCCTAATGTAACTCGAGATAACTCGAGATTTCTTTCCTACCTTTACTCCCCCCAAATGTAACTCAGTGTTTCTCAATTCAAATGTAAATAGGATAAAACTTTTACTTCATGTTATGTCAAAGAACGGTAGACAACCTGACAAGGACTGAGACGATTGGTTCAAGGCATGAACCGATCGGTTGGCATTCCAGACGATTGGTTTGAGGAATATGACAAGTAGGTGGCAGTAATGAGGAGATGCACGATGACCAGACAAACCGATCGGTTGGAGGAGCCAATCGATCGGCTGGTGGCACCCAACCGACCGACCTAAAGGTGAGCCAATCAATCATGGAGATGAGTTGATCAAACCCAAAAAGGCAAAGCACAAAGTTCATCTTATACAGGTTTCATGTGATGTAGACCTAGATGACCGTAATTCCTCTTGGATCGAGGGATCACATTATGATGGTCATAATCATTGCTTTTATCGTTTCACATGTTTTCTGTGGGATATAGCATGTATATGATACATACTATGTATTGTGGTGATTGGATATGTATATGTACCTATAAAAACCAAATTCCTCATTAAATATTAAGTCTTATACGCCTTCCATTAGTGACACACATGAAAAACTCGATCAACCAAGCGTAGGTTATGCCAAAGTGTAGTGTGCCATCCATCTTGTAGAAGTGTGAAGGGTAGACATGTAGGATCTGCCAAAGTAGGATGCATGTTTAACGTGTAGGCTTTTGGGTTAGACTTAATTGGTGATTCTTAGAGCGTCTATGCCCAGAGGCACGGGATGGATGGCATGGAGTTGTGCATTTCATCCCTCTAAGAGTTGCATAGGATGCAATTGGAAAGTGTTGCCTACCTAAATAATCTATATTATGGGTGATCAGCCAAAGCTGACTCATGATTGGATGAAATATGGATCTTGGACCCACTACAATATTGTACGCTGAAATATTCCGAATTGATAGTGAGGGCTGTCAATTTAAATCAAAACAGTGGGAGCGGTAATTAATTAAAGGCCTAATTCACCATCATCAAATATTATTCAAATCAAATCAAAAGGAGTTTTGATAAATGCAATTTCCTCTTGTAGAATGGAAAAAGAATCATCTTTTAAAATGGGAAAATTAATTGAGAATAAATTCCATAACTGGTTAGGGTTTGTGAGAAGTTTTCTACACAATCTAGATATACTGGTAGCCTTTAAGTCCACTCTATGTACGCTTAAGGCATTGTTTGAGACAAATGAGAAGAAGGATAGTTCAGTGATAGAGATCAATGGAACAAAGTCTAAGGACAAAGGTGAGGGAGAGAAGGGTTCTCTCGCCAAACCAAATTCTTCTGCACTCAAAACATGGAGAGGATGGATGGAACGATGGAAGAAGAAGCGAGAGATAGAGATCTCCACTTCTGGTGTATATGTGATAGAGATTAACTTTACTACTTCTTTGTCGTGGGTACTTGATACCGGATGTGGATCTCACATTTGTTCAAATTTGAAGGATCTTAAGAGCAGTAGGCCTTTAGGGAAAGGAGAGGTTGAAATACGTGTTGCCAATGGGGCAAGGGTTTCCGCCAGTGCCGTAGGAACCTATGAGTTAAATATTCCTAGTGGGTTAATAATAGAGTTGAAGAACTGCTATTATGTACCTGCCATAAATAGGAATATCATTTCTGTTTCTTGTTTAGACAAGGCGTAACGTCCTTGGATTTGAGACCTTGGATATGATGATCTTAAAAGGAATGATTGGACTACCCATATCACCAAGGTGCACCTCCTTTTTCGGGAGCCCATCACTAAAGAACTCCATAGTTAAGCGTGCTGAGCTTGGAGAAGTACTAGGATGGGTGACCAATCGGGAAGTTGATCCTGGCTTGCACGTCAGTGTGGAAAAATTATACAGTTAAGGCTAGTGGTGGTCTGTGGGGCCAGTCGTCATTCCTAAAACCCTACTAGAGCCTTGGGCCGTGGGCCTTGGTTGTTACAAATGGTATCAAAGCCATAACCCCTCCAGTAGGTGGGGCCCACATGGGCCTGTGGCATGCCAGTCTTTGAGTCGTGTGGTCCACGCATGTTGGAAAGGGCTATCCGAGTTGATAGAGTCGTCCATGCGCTGGTAGTGTCCAGACATGTTGGAAAGGGCTATCCAAGTTGATGGAGCCACCCTTGCGTTGGTAGTCATGATCGGGAGCTAGGTGTGCATGGGCCATTTGGGTCAGCACTGAAATGGGGATGATTATGAGGCCATATAGTTGAGACTTGATGAGGACGTCAAGAGTCTAAGTGGCGGAGATTGTAAAGTCTTAGGATTTGAGACCTTGGATCAGATGATCTTAAAAGGAATGATTGGACTACCCATATCACCAAGGTGCACCTTCTTTTCTGGGAGCCCATCACTAAAGAACTCCATAGTTAAGCGTGCTCAGCTTGGAGAAGTACTAGGATGGGTGACCAATCGGGAAGTTGATCCTAGCTTGTGCGTTAGTGTGGACAAAGTGCAAAATTAAGGCTAGTAGTGGTCTGTGGGGCCGGTCGTCATTCCTGAAACCGTACTCGAACCTTGGGCTACGGGCCCTGGACGTTACACAAGGATGGTTTTGAATTTCTCATTAAGAATGGAAAATGTTCCATTTCAAAAGATGGGTTCCTTTATGGTAGTGCCCCAATGTCTTATGGTTTATACTTGATAGATCTAGAGACAAGTGTATACAACGTAAAAACCAAAAGGCAAAAACTCAACAACTCAAACAAAACATATCTTTGACATTGTCTTCTAGGGCACATAAATGAGAAGCACATCTCTAGACTCCATAAAGATTGTTATCTTGATTCTTTTGATTACGAATCAATAGAGACATGTGAATCTTGTTTGTTGGGTAAGATGAAAAAGCCTCCCTTTCCAGGTAATGGTGAGAGAGCTAGTGATCTATTAGGACTCATACATACTAATGTATGTGGGCCTTTTAGAACTAATGCTAGAGGTGGGTATCAATACTTCATTACCTTCACTGATGACTTCAGTAGGTATGGCTATGTGTACCTGATGAAACATAAGTCAGAAACCCTTAAAAGGTTCAAGGATTTCATGAATGAAGTATATAACCAACTTGGTTTAAAGTATTAAAGAACTTCGATCCGATCGAGGTGGAGAATACTTAAGCCAAGAGTTTGAGGACCTTCTGTGAGCCTGTGGTATCATATCACAATGGACTCTACCTAGAACACCACATCATAATGGTGTGTCTGAAAGAAGGAATCACACATTACTTGATATGGTGCGATCAATGATGAGTTTTGCTGATCTTCCGATTTCCTTCTGGGGTCATGCTCTTGAAACTACTACGTTTACACTTAATCGAGTACCATCTAAATCAGTTCAAAAGACACCATATGAGATATGGACTGGGAAGCATCCCAATATGTCTTTTATGAGGATTTGGGGATGTGAGCCCTATGTCAAGAAAAATGTTCCCTGACAAGATAGGCCCTAGATCTGATAAATGTTATTTTTTTGGATATCCTAAGGAGACCAAAGGATATTACTTATTCCACCCAACTGACAACAAAGTGTTTGTTGCCAGGGATGCTGTGTTCCTAGAAAAGGAATTTATTTCCAAAGGAAACAGTGGGTGGAAAATAGAGCTTGAAGAGGTTCAAGACCAACAAGAAAACATTGAACCAGTGGATGTACAAGAGGAACATAGAGATTCACAAAGTGTTGTGGAATCACAGTCTCCTCAAGTAACACAAGGACCTTGTAGATCTAGTAGGACACACCTTGAACCTGAGAGGTTTGGACACCTTGTGACTCAGGAAGGCGGTGAGTTGATCATAGATGATGATCCAACTAGCTATCTAGAGGCTATGGAGGGACCAGATTCTGAGAAATGGCTTGAACCCATGAGATCTGAGATGGAATCCATGTATTCCAACAAATTATGGACTTTGGTGGAACCACCTGAAGAGGTAAAACCCATAGGGTGCAAGTGGATCTTCAAGAAGAAGACCAACATGGATGGCAATGTGCAAACTTATAAAGGAAGATTGGTTGCGAAAGGTTTTCGACAAGTTCAAGGTGTTGACTATGACGAAACTTTTTCTCTAATTGCCATGATTAAGTCCATCAGGATCATGCTTGCTATTGCGTCTTACTATGACTATGAGATTTGGCAAATGGATGTAAAAACCACATTCCTTAATGGGAATATAAATGAGGATGTGTACATGACACAACCTGAAGGTTTTGTAGATCCAAAGAATGCCAATAAATTCTGTAAGCTACAAAGGTCAAACTATGGATTGAAGCAAGCATCTCGGAGTTGTAATCTTCAATTTGATGAGGAAGTCAAAGTTTTTGGCTATATTCAAAATGAAGATGAACCTTGTGTGTACAAGAAGGTTAGTGGGAGCACGGCCACATTCCTCATATTGTATGTAGATGACATACTATTGATGGGGAATGATGTCACAGCCTTAGAGAAGGTAAAGACTTGGCTCGGGAATACTTTCTCAATGAAGGACGTAGGGGAAGCATCCTACATTCTAGGTATTAAGATCTATAGAGATAGATCTAAAAGGCTTCTCGGACTAAGTCAAAGCACGTACATTAACAAAGTGTTGAAGCGATTCAACATTGAGAACTCAAAGAGAGGCAACATCCCCATGCTACATGGAGTCCCCATCTCTAGAGCTCAATGTCCCCAATCTTGTAAAGAGAGGGAGCGTATGAATGGGATCCCATATGCATCAGCCATCAGATCCATCATGTACACTATGTTGTGCACACACCCAGATTTCTCGTATGCTCTCAGCATGATGAGCATGTACCAGTCAGATCCTGGGGATGCTCACTGGACAGTCATAAAGAACATCCTCAAGTACTTACGAAGGACTAAGGATCAGTTCCTTGTATACGATAGTGAGGAAGAAAGGGTAGTAAGGGGTTACACCGATGCAAGCTTCCAAACTAACAAAGATGATTACATATCACAATCAGGATTTGTATTTTTCCTAAACAATGGAGCTGTGAGCTGGAAGAGTTCCAAGCAAGAAATAGTTGCCGATTCTACTACAGAGGCCGAGTATATCGTTGCTTCACATGGAGCAAAGAAGGTTGTGTGGATCAGGAAGTTCATCACTGAACTTGGTGTAGTTCCCAGTAGCTGTGATGCAATTGAGCTTTATTGTGACAACAATGGAGATATTTCTCAAGCTAAGGAGCCCAGATCACATCAGCGGTCCAAGCACATACTGCGGCGCTTCCATCTCATACGAGAGATCATATAACGAGGAGATGTGAAGATTTGCAAAGTACCAACTGAAGACAACATAGTTGATCCACTGACTAAGGTCCTTTCTCAGAAGAAGCATGATGGTCATGCTAGGTCACAAGGACTGAGGTTCCTAGGTGACTGGCTCTAAGTGCAAGTGGGAGTCTGTTGGTATGTATGCCTATATAGTAAGTCATGTGATGATTATAATGGGATGCTTTGTAAATGTTTTATATAATAATAAAGGAAATTTCTGGTCTATATGTTTTAACTGTTTCTGAGATGATAGTGT